>MU226302.1:1088944-1111172 GCA_018584345.1 Thuja plicata
CAAGAAGGGTACGTTTGCGCTAGGAAATGTGAAAACGCTTCTTATGGCGGAGGAGCTGGGGGTAGGAGGTCTTAAGGGAGGTGTAAGAACGACAGTGGAGCATGAACGACGACCGCAAGGTCCGATGAGGGGCCTTACAGTCTTCATCATACAATTTGTTTATAGGGCATGTGTTCTTAGGCCTGGGAAGGGGGTCCTGGGGGATGGAGAAATGAGGGAAAGAGGACATGGTAACCTCTCGTATGGGTGCGAACAGACAAGAGAACATGGTGGCAACTCACCCCAAATTGGAGAAGAGGGGATAAGCAGGAAGGTGTCTGAAATATTGGGTAAATATGTTGGGATCACCGTCATCAAAGTGAACAACAGTGTGGGGAGGGGTCGGGGGAGCAGGGGGGAGGGGAGTGAAGGGGTGCAAGGGATGGAGAGACGAAGTAGCGCATGGTCGGCTAGAGGGAGGGGGTAACGAAGAAGTAGCTAATGTAGGGGATGAAGGACTGTCGGGATAGAGCATAATCCACTACGCCAATGCCACCACCATGAGGCCTGCACGTGAATAAGTGTGATCTAGGGAATTACGATAGCCCATAAGGACCATTAGATCCAAAGACTCACTAATCTGTAGAAGATGTTTGTCATATTTGGTCAGGGGACCATCCGCATCCTCGGAAAGCCTGTGGAGCCCCATAAGAACCGGATTCAAATCCTCAATGCATAGAGTCAAACGCCTTGTTGTGAAGGGGAGTCTGTGCCATCTAAGTCCTAGCATTGAAGTCCCCGAAGAGGAGAACTTCCCCAATCGTAGAGAACTAAGTGATGCTGTCATAAAGATTAGAGAACGGGTCCCCTTCAAGGCCATTGTGTATAGCATAGGGGGATGACGCTGGGGGAAAGTAGCAAACCCCAAAAAAGATGTCTCTGACCTGCACGACCGTACGACAAAACCAAACCCACATGAATTTAGTAGAGGTGTTCGGTAGGACAACAAAAACCAAACCGTAAAGCCGATCACTAACAAGGCAAGCAACCCCTCTTGATCCGTGGACCTCACCATAACTCTAGTGAAAACCAACAAACATAGGAAGAGGTCATACAACGCTCTCATGAGTCTCAGTGAGGATTAACAAATCCGCGGAATCCAGAGCATCAAGAAGAAGAATGGGTGAGGACCAAACCGAACCATTGCAGTTCCAACATCTAACCTGTATAGCCTGTACCGTCAGAATACCCATCGCATTCTGACGCTTGGAGCGTCATTTTGCGACCGTAGCCACAGGTCTGGTCTCCTAGTAGGGGGAAAGCTGTCTCAAATCACCGCCCTAAGATTCCATTATCACGGCTACTTGCCATCCCGCTGTGCAACAACTACAAGAGCTCTAACTTGTTTAAGTTCCGCGACCTGGGATTTCATAAGATCCTTATTGAGAAAAATCTTTGAGGGTAGAGGGAAGAGTTTCCTATGTGCTTTGAGCACGTGTAGCTTGTTCGAGAAATTGTGAATTCGTAGAAACAAGGTGGAATCATATCCAACCCAGGCCCTGTCAAGGGATAGTTTGGGAAACTCAAACTGATCACAAAGAAATGCGTATGCAACATCCAAAGGGTCGATGGTGATGGGCAGGTGGCCACGAACCTTCTGATTGAGTTCCCTTGTTCTTCTTACTCTTTCTTCTCTTAGTTTTAAGTGGATCGATGCCTCAACGTCAACAAGAGGAGTATCCCCACCTTTACAGACTAATGCCCATGAATTCAGCTGTCTCTTTGTCTCTGATTTAAGTGAGTTTTGCTTGTTGTCAAGTTCGGATTACTTTGCTTGCAGCTTGGTAATGATAGGATTAAAAACCCCTTGTGCTCTAAGAAGCTGCCAGAGCTCACCATTTTCTGTTGTAATGATGGAGAGCCTGCTGGAGACAACCTGTACTTCACCTTTGAACAATTTTTTTTTATTTCTCTAAGTTGCAGAACCTCTCCACTAGGTCTTTAAATGAATTATTCAAACCTTTCATCAATATAATTTCTGACTCCAACTTGTTAACCCGTACCAGTAAATCTGCAGGCGCCAAATTTGTTGTTGTTTTTCTCTGATATGCGTGCAGAGGAGTAAGAACCTCCATTGGATCCATGATGGATAGCAGACTACACAGGAACACAAAAACTGATTGGCATAGACAACTTGGACATAAACGATTAGAGGCCAAAAACCAGACAAGAGTTAATAGTCAGACACAAAAAAATAAAATAAAATCAGAAGCAGCAACAATCCTAACCAGGAGCCATGTCTTCCTAGGTCACAGACAGGCAGAAGCCAGAAGATGGAGGCTAGATGAAAGGAAGAGTGCTCCCGTTAAATACACAAGTTCAAAACCCTAGCTTCCTTTGCCATGCACAAAATCAAGAGGTCGAAACCCTAGCTCCCGTCACCTGTGTGGTCAGAACAGGCAAAATATATCGCTGAAGATTTCTCAGAAGATTAAATGATTAAACGTTGCGGAAGAAGAAGACCGCGGAAGATCATAGAGATATATTTCGTCGCGGAAAAACAGAGAAAAGAGAAATAATCCGTTGTGGGAGATTATTATTATGCGTTGCGAAAGATTGTCACTGAATGATCTCAGCGGAAAGATCATCGCGGAAGGTATGACCGTCGCGGAAGAGAAATGCTCGTCGTGGAGAGAGATATGTCAATTTGTTTCTGTTCACAATCTCTATGGAATACTGTTCGCAATCCCCGTGGAATACTGTTCGCAATCACCTCAATTGTCGCAGGAGCAAGTTTCAGATCTTCGCGGGAGAAAGTCTCAGATCATCACGAGAGACAATTTAGAGTGCAAGTGAATATTTGTTCACCCTTCAATGAATGTCAAAGATCATCGAACTCAAACCAATTAACTACCGAGGAATGTCTCACATGCAATAAGGTATTCAAGTATCAAAATGATTGTGAACCACATCTTGCTGGAAGAAAACATGCCAAGCCCAACATTACCTCCATGGGTGTTCTTTTTTATGACAGCCCAACATTTGCAACATACAATTATTAAACTAGTATAGATATCATAATACAATTGAGAGGTATCAATTTGGAGCTATTTTATTTTTACCTAAAAGGAATTTTATTTGTGTTTGAAAATATTATGTTTATTATTAAACATTAATAGTTTGACATGCAAATGGCTACGAATTTAAAGTACTAGGCATGAGATTTTTTTTAACACGCTCATGCCGTTACACTGCACCCCTTGCTGCCATTATAGAATATAGTATAATATTAAGAGGGATGTAATGTTATGTTCTGAGGGATATAAAATTCTAATTTATATAGTTTAATGGAGGTTACAACATGTGGTACACATTCCTTAAGTTATATTGGGTGTGTATGCTTTTTAAGTCATCCCAATAATTTAATTAGAATAAAAGGGCTTATCCTTTACATGTGGGGAAGTGGTAGTTATAAGTAGTTGAATGTTATTTATTGTGGTGCTCAGGCAAGGGAAGTCATGTGAAGAGTATTGCATATGTTGGTATCTCATTTGGGGTTTATAGATGTTGAATGGCTTTCTCCATAAGGAACAATGTACAGTGTTTTCCTACCTTAAAGGCTTGTTCATTTGTGATTATTAGTATATTTTTGCATGCGGAGTTTGCAGACTCAGAGTAGAGAGTACTCGGCAACGAAGAGAGTGCGCACAGAGTTTGCAAACTATGTTTGAATGTATTCTGCATGTTTTTATAAAGGCTTTATTCATTTGTGGTTATTGATTATATTTTTGATCAAATTTCTGCATATTTTCAAGATTACATGTGAGGATCATAAATCCTAACAAATATAAGGTTGACACTGAATCTTTGATGATACTTTACCAAAATAGTTTGTAAATTATAATATTTTGAACAGCGTAAGCAACTTATTCTGCTTGATAAATAATTTAATGGTTTAACTGTAACTTTAACCTTTTCAACTTTAATACGTTACTGTTTTTATTGATTATATTGTTACTTGACATGTTGAGTGATATCACTCTGTAACAATGACAGTATAAAAGTGACAGTATTCTTGTTTCAGGTCTGAACCTTACTGGGTTAGCACCACATTAATTTATTATAGTTAAAGTCATTGAATGGTCTTGTTTGTTAGCCAGCTATTGCCATTCTACAAAGTTCATTTAAATCATATCTCTTTACTTTCCATTTTATTTCTCTATCATGCAATTCTCTACTGCATAGTGGAATATATGCATACTTTAATTTCTTAATATGGTAATGGAGAATTATTGACCATCTCTATGAAGATATTTTCCAAATGTGCAGTGCCTATCTCAACGAATATCTTTTCTTAGATGTGCAGCAACGTCATTCCTCCTAGTTCTGTGATAGAAGTTTTTGAGACACTTCTGTCCTCAGCAACTACCACTGTAGATGAAGAAAGAGGAAACCCTGCTTGGCAAGCACGGGCGGATTTCTATATATTTTGCATTTTGGGTTGTCTTCCATGGGGCGGGCTGGAGCTGGCTGAGGTATTTTTTTTGATTTTATAAGATACATGTAAGTCGATTATCTGTGCTTTCTAGTTCTGACAATTAATTGCTCTTGTTTCATGATACACGCATATGGAGTGAGCCTAATTTTTCAATGTTATCAACCATTTTCGTATGACTCATCTCCATCAGTAATAGCTGAGACGTTTAAATCATTCTTCTGCAGGCCATTGGGTAGTTCTTGATTTAATCATTTATGCAATGAAAGTTGATACCAGTTGGAAATTATTGCTGACATTCAGTTAATGGTGAAATGTGGATTCACGTTTAACATCTGAAAATCTTTTCAGTTCTGATAGCAGCAAATATTGGAAATACTTAGGCATTTAGGAATAACACTCATGAAATTGCTTGTCAATGTTGTTGAAATCGTTGTTAATGTTGTTTTCTACGGTATATACCTTATTTTTATCACTCAATAGATTTAGAATGGATCTCATGTTTTCGATTACACAAATTAGTCATGTACTTTCTGTATTTTTATTTCATAGTTATTATCTTTTCTATAAAATTTGTCATATTTTCTACTGCTTCTATAATAATTAGCATCTCAAAGCTTTATTTCCAGTGTGAACAGTCTTGCATATTAATATGTTCTAATGGGATTGTTATTGCAGCGTGTGCCAGATGATCTTGATAGAGTTATGACTGAAATTGAAGCTTATCTAAGTATTAGGAAACACGTTTTTGAGCCTGCCTTTCTGCCGTTTGAAACACTGGCAGATGATAACAAGGATGGAGGACAGGTATGTGAAAATGAATGAAGTGGTATTAGTATGGAACTTTTATGAGAATGGGCATAGTTAAATTTCAGCACTAAATTATTAGTATAATGGAATATATATCTGAGTGCATTGCAGGCATACTCTACTATTTAGCCAACTTCTATGCTCTTAAGATGGGTCAGTGGCTGCAAATTGTTTACCGTCAATGGGTAACTTAATAATGCATAGACATAGTACAGGAAATATAATAAACACAGAATATATAAGAGAATAATAAATACTTTCATTAATCATTCCACTGGCAACTACATTTACATCAGAATGATCATACAATAATATCTCCGTGTCCATCCTCCGAGAGGGTATATAAAGTACCCGAAGGGTCACGACCGAAACGTCGTGACGTAACTATCTAACCTCTCGGTCACTAACAACCGAGACTAACATAATACTTTATTAATATAATAACCGGTATATTCAAATATCCCGACAACACAAATTTCTTATAACATATGCCAAAATCTGATCACAAATTTGAATTTATGGATTTTCTAACCTTCGCAAATGGCTTACATAAAGACAATTCTGAAACATGTAGACCTAGTTTAAACAGTGAATCCCATTGTTTGTTTAACTAAAGAAAATATTGGAGATGTTTAAAAAATTAAACACAGAAATGTCGGAAGGCTAGCATAAGACAGAGAAATCACCTTTCGAGGACCAAGATCAAGGGAATTGCTCTGCAAGCTTTCCCAAGTCCTGTTCTGAGGCCTGCTTGTCAACTTTGTTTTTCTTTATGCCATAAACTGTAGTTTCGTATCTGTCCCCAATTTGTTGAATCTTTGCAAATATAGCTAACTACTCATGCACTATAGGAACAAAATGTCTGCTCTTTCTTCAATCTTTGCAAGTTTGGCTGTTGGCATGTTGCCTGTTCCCCTTCCCCTTTGAAATTTTCCAGCCCCTAAAGTTATCCTGCAAGTGAGCTCGTTATGGACCCTCATTTTTGTTTGGCTCAATATGAATATTACTTAGTAATATCTTGCCATCGGTAGCCTACGCATATAGATCATCCTATATGTTGAGCTTCTTAGATTTATTTTAGTTAGATATCTGCTAGTTTCTACTTATAGTTATCAATATTGGAAATCTGAAATTGCATGAGGAGTAAAATCACAGAATCCTTAGGTCAGCAGCGTTTATTGTTCTCACCGGTGACTCCAGCTCCTTGATTTCCGGCCATTTTTTTTGCATACGTAAGGCACTCTTCCTTCAATTTTGTTGGATGATAGGTCTCCAAATAGTAGGTGAGCTTGTACATTGGTGGAAGTTGGAACATTTCTTATTTGCTGGTGGCCTTCTGTTTATCTATAGCCGCTCCTTGATTATCTTGAGTGACACGGTTTGGCCATGCATGCAATCTCCTTACCATCAACGACCTCATTATCCCACAACGGCTTCACCTTGTGGCATTGAGTTTTATTTTTCGGCCTTCACCCACTTTTCGATGGAATTTGGGACATTTCCCAAGTGTTTTTTTTCCAACGATCAATGTTTTCTAAAGTTTTTGAGGCATGCAATTATATTCCCCTTGGCATGCTATTTCCTTGGGCAGATTTTTCCTTCTTTTTGGTGAGGGTCAATGTCTATTCGTATCTGTCTTTGCCTTGGTTTTAAATATTGCAGTGATTTTCCTGGCCTATTTAACTCCGATCTACATCAATCTCGAACGTCCTCGGTGGCTTAATCTCATTGGGTCCTCTTAGTTTCGGCAGGTTTGCACATGCATGTGAGCTATTTTTCATGCATAGGTAGACTTTTTTATTGGCTGGTGACTCTTTTCATTTCACCTGATGACATTTGTGGCATTCCTTTTCTGGTCACATGCAAATTGGTTTTTTGGGACACCAAATTAATCGTAGTTGTTTCTTAGTTTTTCGGCGGTGCCTTTTTCCCTTTCTTGTAGGGACAACTTGAATCAAAATAGTCAGTGGTTTCCATCTCGACGACTTGTTTTATGCATGCATAGTTGACACGTTTTATTTAGTATTGTTTTTTCACTAGCCATGGAAGTTATTAAATTGAAGCTTGTTCACAGAGTTGGCCAAGAGTCCTTTTTGGTGGGTTGGAGTCTAACCAGCAACTTTATCTATGTTTTCTGATGATTTTTTGTTTTACAACAGACTTGATGATTCTTTACAGGTGATTTTTATATGGTTTGGGCAAGTTTTTTCTTCACGGTGAATGTAATGTCCCCATTCCGGACATTGAGACAACTGAAATCGATATAAGATTAAATAAGTTTTAATTAAAGATTGCAACTTATTCTTATGGACTGATAAAGGTAAAAAGCAGTTTATCAAGCCGTTTTCTAAAACATGATCCTCCGTTTAGAAATATGAATCGCTCAAAACAAGTCAAGCACGCTAGAAAAGAGTTACAGAATGACTCCAATAATTTGAAGAGAGCGGAAGTTAATGAAGAGCGCTTCATAAGGTCTGCCATCCCATGGAAGACTAGGATCGAAGACTGGCATAGCAATGATTAATAATAACATTGAATTAATTCCAAGAGCCAAACAAGGTGTATTATTTGGTAAGCAAACAAATGATTGAAGATGATATAAATATTATAAAAGTCATGAACAGCATCAGTCATACATAAAGAAGCCTGATACAGTATCGATGATAGTTTATATCAAATACGGTGTAGGATCGATGAATATATCAGTTCACTGGTGGGCTTAAAACTCATATACAACTTGTATAAATTTTAATGGCAGCCATACGAGATAAGTCAAAATAAATGCGATAATACTTCCCTTCAATATGCCAATCAAAGTCAAGCAGAGATTAATAATGATTTGGAAGTGTTGATAATCACGACAGCAATAACGGCAACATTAATACTATTGAGAAACCAATCCAATAAAGAGTTATTATTGATTTCATAATCGAGTTTTTGGAAGGATGTGATTGAAAAACTATTAGACATCGATAAGAGTAAGGATACTGCAAACTGTTAGAGAAAAACAGTGACTTCTGGTCCGAAACAATGTTAGCGGTTCGACTAATGATCAAGGTAATAATAACAACGATTGAGACTAACGTTATCTATGAGCAACTTGGTTAAGTTGGACAAGCACACATGTTATGCAAAGACGGAGTTTACTTAATCAAAGATGGTCAAAGATATTGAATATAGTGATGTCTGATATGAAGACCTGATTAAGATGTAGCAAGCAGAATGAATGAAGATACCTTCTTACCGTTAATTATTCGATGGACATCATGATACCTAATAATATCGATCATGCTATGTACTGCTGGAGACTGTAGTCAATGTCTATCGATAACACAATCTTTGATAGCAACTAAAACAATAATTATGTTTATCGATGACCAGTAGAATTATATCGAGTAACAAAAGATATCGGAATACTTGATAATCTCGATAGAGATATTAGCATTCACTATTAACAACGAGCATAAACTAATTAATTACCAAGTGATTATCAATAATGAATAAGTGCAAAAACCGATTGAATTAAGGCAGCGATTAAGGGAATTATGGAGTGATACAAGTGGGAAAGGATATGGGTTGTGCCTTTCATCAAGTGTCTTATCATTTCACAAATAAGCTATAAAAGGCATTCACAATCTCTCAAACAAACATCATGGAATATTACCTCTTTTATTTAATCCAGTTGGATCAGCTCTATTAGAGTGAATTGCACCTTGGCATAATTGGTGACATATAATTTAAGGATAGAAATCAGGAACAGCCCGAACATTGCATAGATATAAAGTTCAGATCAGAGAGCAATATCATTGCTATATGCGATAATTGGAGACATTGCATTCTCATTAGGTGTAAATCAGAAATAGCATCCGTCATTGAAGTTGCAAGCATACAAATGTAACTCAAAAATAGCAACATAACGCTGGTAAGCGATATCTATATGTTGCATAATCCCTTGCTAAAAGCAATATATATTGATTACGTAAGCATATCGTATATCAGACATAGCATCATTCCTTTATCACTCTAAGCTAAGTTACCGATTCGGCTGCGTGGATGCACAACTTTTTTTTTGTTTTGGGGTTTTAGATGCGTTTATATATATATATGCAAAGAAATGCAAGAAATATACAAAATTAAATCATTTGATAGTAAAACAGTAAACTAAACATAGTATGATACTTCATCATTGATCAAGATTCAAGACAAATATTAAATGCCAATTGATAGTTCACAAATATTCAAATAAGCCATGTCATATACAAAATCAAACTGTAGTTCATGATTCAATGCATTGTTCATCAATCAAGATTCAGTGTTCACGATTCAGAATCATAAGGATTCTAAAAAAAATCCTCTTCATCTCCAACTGCTGCAAGTTCAAGATCATTTGAACCCAAAATGGTTCCACTTGTACTAGATGTAGCATGTGTCGGGATGTAATCATCAACATCATAATTTGAAGCGAGTCTAGTAAGATCCTGAACAGTTGCCTCCAAGTTGGCACACTCTGGGGTTACATCCCAAAGCTTGGCTGCCCCATCCTTGTAGTGTTTCTCCTTACGTGACAAAAGACGCAAGTTTGTATGAATGTAAACCAAGTCTTCAGATTTTTTTGAGCCCAACCGGTTACGCTTCACCGAGTGGATAAAGGAGTATGTACTCCAATTCCGTTCAGTGGCAGAAGAACTTGCAACCTAGACAATGTTCACAAAATTAAACGTAAAAATGTAAAGCAAATTAAAGTATGTTCATTGTTAAGTACTAAATTGTAGAATACAAGTGGTAAACAAAAAAAAAAAAACTTGTGAGAGGATCTTGATATTAAGAGGTTGTAGATTCTTAAATGGTTGACCATAGAGGTACCACCATGTTGTAGCTGCCATGTCATATTGGTCCTTTGCTGCAAGTGGACTATGTTTTATTCTCGAGGCAAATAAGCCATATTCTGTCCTAACTTTTTTGTGCATTTCACCATCTTGGAAAAGTCTTGCAAAGGCTTTGTAGCACCCATTAGCAACTTCTTCATCCGCATATGGTGTTACTCTATCTGGCATACCACGTATTTCAACACTATAGTACCTCGGAGATAAGGCATATGCAAGGAGGTGAAATGGGGTGGTCATCTTTTCCCAACAATGATGAATGATTGTTTTCACATTGTATTGGGTCTTTCTCATGTTTTTGTATTTCAATTTTTACCTTCTCCACTATTGTGTCCATGCCATCATAGACATCCCCCAAACGAGGTTTATCTGTGTCTGTAAATCAGAGCATAGTCATGATAGGCTCGGTGAAATCTAATACAAATTGCACACGAGCCCACCAACTGTCATTCAAGACCAATGCCTTGACCTTTTGGGCCCTCTCTGAATTTGAAGCCTTCCACTTACTGCATTGGTTGGAAATAACCATTTGGCTCAATGCCCCTTGCACCTTGACAAGTCGTCTCATAACAATAGCATGAGACACAAATCGGGTCTCAGCAACCTAAGATAAATATTAAGTAAATTTATATACAAATTGATAATTGAACATGACATAAATTTATTAAAATTAAATAAACAAAGTAAATATAATAATTACACTTACCTTCAACAACTCCAATTTGGAGAAAGATCTGAATATCGATTGTGACATTTGGTGGTTTGTCACAAACATCTGGATCTCCTCCCCCTCATGGTATATTTGTTTCACCCAATCTATCTGAGTGCCAACTTGTTGCATCACCAAGTTGAGGGAGTGTACGGTGCATGGTGTCCAAAAAATGTGATCATATCAGCCCTCAACCAAAGCACCTGCACCCCTACAATTTTTTGCATTGTCCGTGATTACCTGGACCACATTCTCACTACCCACCATCTCTATGGCCTCAATGAGAATTCTGGAAATGAACTGTGCATCTTTCACTTCCCCTTCACAATCCACTGCCCTCAAAAACATTGCCCCTTTGGGGGACATTGCAATCACATTAATCAATGTACGGCTTTTTGTATCTTTCCATCCATCGAAAACAATAGGATCACCCAAAGTTTTCCAAGAACTTCTAATTGGTTCAAGAGATCTCTCTACAGAAGTCTTCTCTTTTTGCAACAGGGTGGTACGAACCTTTTCATACCCGGGACTTCTGTAATCAGCTGGTGCTTTATTGATGGCTGCCACCATCTCCTTCCAATATGGTGATCTCACCAAGTTGAAAGGAAGACCATTGGCATAGAGGCAATGTGCAATGGCTTGATCAACAAGCTCTCTTGCCTCCATTTTAAATCTATGGCCAATGGACCTCTTTTGCTGGTGGTAGTTTCTTCTTCTTCCTCTTCCACTTCTGATACAAGTACTTGCAAGAATGGATGTTTGGAGGATTCAACTGGTTCATTGGGCAATTGCAGTTTTTTCTTTCCCGATGGAGGTTGATAAGAAGGTTTTTTTGATCTTAATAGCAATTTATCAGCCTCTTCTTGTTCTTTTATAAATCTTGCTATTTGTGCATTAGACATCCCCCTCCCATTTTTGCTTCCTTCACACATTCCCATTCCTTTACCAGAAGGGCCCATAAAATGAAGTTTTACCCAAGAATATGAGCTATTGAATGTTTTACTCTCACATACATTACACTTCCAAATATATGAGCCACCTCCTGTCTTGTGGTATGTCTCCATAAAGGAGATCCTGCATCAATTTTGAAGTTATCGGCTCCTTGGCTTCCCACTTAACTTTGACTACAGCTGCCGCCATTCTTGCACAATTTCTTGCAGTTGCTATAATAAGAAATTAGATAAATTAAACTAGAAAATTCAAAAAACCTATGAACATCAAGCATACAAGTGCAAAAAAAGGATAGGAAAATATTAAAATAGATAGCTAAACTTGTTTCTTTATTTCTTAAAAAAAAAAATGAAAAAAACTTGAAAAAATTCATCAAAAACTCAAAAAAAATCATTAAAAGACTCAAGAGTGGGATCAAATGCTTACCTTAGATGCTTAGAACTTCTCTGTGGAAGCTATCTCACACCCCACGCATGATCCTCTTCGAAAGTAATCCGTTTGCCTTCAAAATGACAAAATGGAGACCAAGTGAAAAGAGAGGCTTGCTGCAAACAAAATGAGTTAAGAAAATAATGAATGCCCTATTTTAGGGTCATTTTAAGGTTTAGAGGCCAAAGAAAAGGTTAAAAAATGTTTTAAAGCACATGTTCTAAAGTGCTTGTGAGTTGTTTTAAAAAAAAAAAGTAAAAAAAAAGCCCAGCTTGCCGCAGATGCCTTTGCTTTCGGATGCCTTGTGGATGCGCTTAGGAAGCGAATCCAGGGCAGCCAGATGCTCTCTNTGAGTTGTTTTAAAAAAAAAAAGTAAAAAAAAAGCCCAGCTTGCCGCAGATGCCTTTGCTTTCGGATGCCTTGTGGATGCGCTTCCTGAGCACATCCATAGGGCATCCGGATTCGCCTCCGGATCCACCTGCATCCGTTTGTGCATCTAGGCCGTGAGGCTGCGCATTGACTACTTAGACTCTAAGAGATAATGTAATATCATTCATAGCATATTCAGTAATTGTATATTAGGCATTGCTATCCATTCGATATTAATTTTGTTGATATATATATATATATATATATATATGAAACAACAATTGATGTCGTGTGTAATATATTTACTTGGTTTTAAATTTTAATTGCTATCATTTGATAAAGTAAGAAGGCAGAATTAGGTAACTGTCCCGACTTTTTGAGCTAGCCAAAACGGGACATTGCAATTGGTATCTGAGCTAGCAAACCTGCCAACCAGTGGGGGAAATTCTTTCAGATTAGTAAAGATGAAAACAATTGAGGAACTAGTGTCAAGTTTGATATAACAGGAAGCTTCGAGAGTATGGACACATGAATCAATTCATGGAAGGTCAAAGAAGCATTTAAGAAAAATGGATAAATTGTTGAGCAAGTTAACAACAATATACAATAATTGAAACAAAGGAGGTGATAAAAATCAAATCATTCAAACTCCAAATAAGCATATACCTACAATTGTTACAAGTTAAACCTTGATGCAATGAGAGCTAAGTGTTCTATTCATTCTCATGAGAGATGGGTTCTTATGAACCACTACTCATGAAACATGGGTCAATGAGTTTGACTCAAAAACTACACAGTTGAATCCTGATAGAAATATCACAAGTTGACTTGCTGTGGAAAATATCTCCTACTTATCAAGCTAAACCTAACTACTCAAAATTAACAAGTACCAAACATAGGAAATAAAAACTTTTCATTTAACCAACTTTAATAGAAAGTAGTTGTTTCCTATTCACATGAATATGATAACTTCTAAAGATGTTTAACAACTTGAATATAGAGGAAAATACAATATTATAATAACTACCTTCACATGACAGTGAAATAACTAACAACTTAATATTTGCTTAATTCAAAGGCAAAGTAACTTGATAATTGAAATAACTGCCAAATGCTTGAAATCAAGAACTTGTAAAGCTGGTAGTGTCTGATCTTGTTCCCTTTTTTCTAGATATGCACTACTGATTTATATGACTTGTTGGGAAGTTTTCACACCATCGCCCCATTGCAAATGGGGACCCCTCTTTTTCGCTTTAGCAGTAGGAGTGGTAGTCTTTGGCAATAGCTTTTTTTTTGAAGCCTCTAAGTGAGAGATTTGAAACTTGAGGATTTGAGGTTTGTCTTGCCTTTAGTCGGTGTTTTTCAATACCATGGGTGGATTTAGATCATTTTGATGAGATTGGGAAATTTCGTTGTCTTCCACCCTTAGTGGCCTCTTCCTTGGCTTGAGGTTGGTATTTTGATGGCGATTTGGATTTTGAATGATGATAGATGAACTTCGATTTTGTTTTTTCAAAATTGGAGATAATTGATGATTTTCAAATTTTTGGGCATAAGTGATGGAGATTTTGAACATTGTGTAGCAGTGTGACTGCAAAAGCTCATTGTTGGACAAACATTGTAGATAATTTCTTGGTATGGTGATAATCAAAGCCATGAGAATGCTGCCCTTGTTAAGAGGGAGTCTCAACATTCAAATGATATTTTATGTGTTTTAATGAGTTCTTCTCTGAGAGGGAAAAGTGCGAGGTGCAATCCCTTGTCAATGAGTTCTTCTCTGAGAGGGAGAAGTTCGAGGTGCAATCCCTTGTTAATGAGTTCTTCTTTGAGAGGGAGAAGTTCGAGGTGCAATCCTTTGTTAATGAGTTCTTCTTCGTGAGGTAGAAGTTCGAGCTGCAATCCCTTCTTAATGCATTCTTCTTTGCAAAAGAAGTTTGAGGTGAAAGCCCTTGTTCCACTTTCTGGGAGTAGCTATGGTGGATCCAGCCTCTGGGAGTAGCCATGGTGGATGTCATATGACAGACTCTGTGACTTAGCACTTGTGTTTATTCACCTCTGGGAGTAGCCATGGTGAACGTCATGTTGAGATGACAATATCACGTTGAGAGAATCCGTGGTAAAGCCTTGTTGTTGACACATATGGGTGTAGCCATTGTGTTTGAGAGACATCATATCATATGAAAGGTCTCTCTCTTTCTAAGAGGGAGTGTTAATGTTTTGGTAGCTGCGTGAGATATTTTTCATGTCTGTGTTGATTCCTTGGCTTGATTGCTTGTGTGGATGTTTATTTACACTCTTGATTCTCTGTTACGCTTCATCGGAAGCTGCTTTCCATCTACATCAGAGACTCTTTCGTGTCTTTGTATCTTCCTATTCTTTCTCCAGATGCTATGTATTTTTCTAAAGATGAAGTAATGCCTTTCATATATTGTCACCATCTAGTTTTATGGTAATGGTGTGCTAGTTGTATCGGGCTGCATATGTTCATCGGTTGTTTGCCAGCGGTATTCTTTTATTGTCACCATTGTTAGGTATTCCCTTCCTTCTTACCTGACATCATGTCTTGAACGGTGACTCTTGTTTAAGGCTCGGGTGGAGTGTGTTTATGATGGACTTTGTAACTGTCGTCGGTTCCTTATCATGCAACCGACGTCTCTTTGTGTTCCACGGAAGAGCCTATTTGTTCTCGTGGAGTATAGTTTTGTGGGTGTTGGTGGATCAGTTTTTTGAGGCAGAGAATTTTGAAGTCTATGAGAAAGTCCAAAGATTCGAAACACAAGGAATCAAGGAATTGAGGACTTGAAGGAAATGAAGGAAAAGGGATGCTGAAATAAGAAGATCTTGAATTTCAAGGTGTAAGTCAAGTGGGGGATTTTGGGAATGGGGAAGCAAGGGATAGGGCACTTGTAACGTCCTCTTTTTGGCCATGTAAGGAAAGCCAGGACAATTGCCTCAATTTGCCTTCTCTACTATGTTAATTGAATATTAAGCAAGTAATGAAAGATAAATCAAAATCAATTGTAATTCCTGATATAAACAATATAAATGTGTGCGATATAATATATGAACAGCAATGGCTGATATATCTGTCACGAAATATGCCATGTAAATGTTTTATTATCACTTATAGTGATATGTAATATCTGATACACACTTAGATTATGAAGTCGATATTTATTGCTTTCAGCAATGGCTGCAATGCCTGATCAATCTGATTATATAGCAACAACTGATGATCGGATATCGCCAAGGATATTGATTGCTATGTCTGATCTTTCGTTACACTATCTGCAATAGTGTAATGTGTCGCTTATAGCAACACAATTGCTGTTTCTGATATGAAAGTGGATACATGCAATAACTGAAGTATCAATTGCTTTGGAAGCAATATACTAGATGATGCTGTGTCTGATATTCTGATGATTAGAACTTGCTATCAATAATGGATGCTGTATCTGATATGGATTCTCTAATTTTTGCAATCCTGGAATGCCGTTTCTGATATGCCAATATGCACTTGCACCAAAATGCCAAAGGCAAGTGCTCTAAACAGAGCAGGTCCGTAAAGGATAACAAGTAATAATATCTTCGATGCCTTGGAAAGATAAGTCGATGCCATTTTGAAATCTTTTGAAGAATCAATTTTTGTTATATATGTTCCTTATAGATGTTGCACTTAAAATTGCCACAAAATGAAGGCTTGACCATTCATTTAAAGCACAATTACCATTATATATTGTGGTATTTAAGTGCCAATTGTATCTTGAAATATATTTTTTGATTGCTTATAGTTTGATTCTGTCAGAAAATTTAATGTCTACTAGTCATCCCTTTTAAATCACATGAAATAAGTGGCGAGGTCTACAATGAGTAATACACATGTTTTAAACATTCTTTATGTTCACTTTTTAACTGGGTGACCTTTAGTATTCAGCGTTTAATTTTGAGTGATTATTTTGTAATATTATTTCTTGAATGAATGAACTTTATCATGTTTGTAGTTTTATTTTATTAATGTTGTTTTCTTAATATAGGACTTCTTGGAAGATTTATGGGAACGCATAAAATCGCTATCTGAAGATGGATGGAAGGTTGACAGTGGTATGCTGCTTGTTTCCTTGCTTTGTTATTAATGTGTTTTGTTGTGTTTGTTTTTAAAAGAATAGAAAGTTCTGTTAGTGTTTTAAACTTTTTAGTTTATCGGATATAGTATTTTGTTTACGATTTTCATGCCTGTGCTAGCTCAGCAGGAATGCCACTTGATTGGCCCTGTCCTAAACATTTTTTGCTTTGTACTTACCATCCACATATAGCTAACATATCAACCAGGATAACCACTGGCACAGGCTATATGCCACATCCTCCAGCACTATGTGGCTGCAAACTAATTGCATATACTCCAGCACTATTTGGCTGTAAACTACTTACAATTATAGTGGGGCTACCACTTTGGTGCAGGGGCACCTAGTCTACTTGATGTAAGTAAGGTCCTATGTTAGTATTTTGTGCTGGAGTCATGTTTTGTGGTTGTAATAAGGTCTATTTAGACCATGAGTGACGTTTTAAGTCATGTGGGGTCAGTTTTGGGTCATGATGTCAAGTTTTACAAATGTTGCATGAGCAACTTTGCATTTTTGGTGTGTAAGGGAAGTTGAATGGTCAAGTATTTGAAAAACAATTTGTAACCGTTGATGGTTGGTTGTAAAAGGTTTAAAATATGCCTTGTGAAGCTCGAGGAAGGGGTTGGAGACATTTTTGAAGATCAAACATTTAAGACATACTCTGTTTTCTGCATTTTCTATTGATTTATTGCTGCTACAGTGATTTTTAGTCTGTATACAACTCACTTGGATTGGTGGTGTGTTGAGTCTACTAATGTTGCTGCTACAGTGATTTTTAGTCTGTATACAACTCACTTGGATTGATGGTGTGTTGAGTCTACTAATGTTTGCAACTGTTTTATAATGGGCACCCCTGAATGCCCTCAAAATTAAAACCAACTTGCTAATAGGAATTTTGTCAAACGGTTTGCATCCACTCCTTATTTCTCTGTTTAATGTTTTTAATCCCTCAAGTCTCCGGAAATGAACATTTGTTTATTGTTTTTTTTTGTTTTTGGCATAGCATTGAAAATCACACATGTGCAAGAAAGAAACTATAATAATATGTAACTGAAAATTGAACTACTGCTGAAGATGTACTTTCAGAATTAACAAGTCAATTACATGGCAGACTTTGCACTCATTTTATCATTCCCTCATTATTAACATCAAAGTTTAGCAATTTTTAAATCCTCATGAATAGTGCTGCTGCTACAGTGCCGTGGGTGCTACAGTGTCGCGGCTGCTACAGTAAACGGTTGCTACAGTGATGCAACCAGCAAAAACCCTCACAACTGCAATAATAATGAAGCTGGAACAAAGACTCCAAAGACCAATCCCAAGGATTGATGTCTAGAGTGATACAAATGAGGAAATCGTCCCCAATTGCCCAATACAAGCTGTAAACTGCAAACGCATCAATTCTTCTTCTTCTCAGGCATACCCAACAATGGCCACAAGCTCTCTTTTTATTTCCTCATAGGGTCAACCCACTTTTCTCAAGCAATGTGGGATAAAGTGTTTTAAAATATAATAATATTAAAGTAACACTTTATTAGTTTTACTTTTAATTTAAATGTCACTTTAATAAACTTCAGGCATTAAAATAAAATAGTAATTGGATTAGGAATAATACGAGTGATAGCTTGTCAGAAAGCTCTCATCGAGGAGCATCAAATCCAATCACTAAATCTGACATCGCCCATGCCCTGTTGACTTACTAAAAATAGTAAGTACTCCAACGAAACCACAATTCAACTCCGATTTGGCCCAAACTGGAAAGGACTAGGCCAAAACATCTCAGGATCCCTTTGCAATCCATGTTAGCCTCTGGGACCATGCAGACATAGGCTAACTGCAACTCAATCTGGTGATGGCTAAAGTGGGGACATTACATGGTTTGATTCTTTTTCACAAAGTTTGAAGGGAGTTAGAGCGGATTTACTAAAAACAGCCTGAAACCCTAGGTTTTGAGGGTTTGATTGTAAAACCATGGATTAGAGCCCATTCCACCGGTGGAAAATTCTGATAAGCGGTGGAATGGAGGTAGGTAGGACGCTCTTAACATTTTTGGAGTTTGCAGGAGCAGGGAATGGAGTTTGGGCCATGTTTGATGCAGCCCTAGCCCAATATCTCTATCTATTAGGCCTAGATGATTAGGTAGACGTAGGGTTTTCTAAAGAGGTGATTTGGCAATTGTTCCAAGAGTTGAAATTTGCATACTCAGACCCCATGTGACATGTTAAAGGGTGTGGAATGAAGTCTTGAAGTTCGGAGATAGAAAACCACATAGTTGCCTTGTAAAACAGGCCTAATTGCAACGTAGTAGGCTAATTTTAAGGGATTTGTTTCTAAACAATCCTATCTGCAAATTTGATATGTTATCAAATGGCATAAAGGGTATCTTGAATAGTGCTCAGATTCTAAGTATTGGGTCTACCTTGGAAGTTATGTGCAAAATCCCATGTTTGGAGTTCTTCTAGGGGGATTGAGGAAATTGTGAAGGAAACTCACCAAGTTGGGGTTTCAAGAAGCAAAGTTTGATAGTTTGTGATTGTGTTGAAAATCTCCATCCTGCTCTGCATCACACTCAACATGCCTCATAGTTAAGATTTCCATGGGAAGAGTTGAACCTTGGTCTCCAACATGAGAGCTGAGGCCCAACCACTTGATTAGAACCTAGTTGACAGAAGTTCTGTTGGTGTTAAATTTTATGCTATGCTTATTTAGATTTGTGTTGCTTATTTTTCTTTGACCTTCTTTTGAGGAAATATTTAAATAACATTAGATTCTTTCAATTTTCTAAACTTCTAATAGTAATAATAAAATAGATCTTGATGTGTGGTGTAGAGAATTAAAATGAAAATGTGAAATGCCGTACAAAGGAAATTGAAGTGATACAAAAAACTAAGTCGTTCTTTGGTTGATATTGTATGCATGTATGTGTGTATGTGTATGTGTATGGGTCCATGTATGTATTTGTGTGTGTGCATATGTATGTATGTGTTGATGTGTCCATGTATGCATGCATGCATGTGTATGTCTGCATGAATGTGTATGCATGTCTATATGCATGTATGCATGTGTGTGTAAGTATGGCTGTATGCATTTATGTATGTATGCATGTATGTATGTGTGCATGCATGCATGTATGTCTGTATCCATGTACATATGCATGTATGTATTTTTGTGCACTGTGTATCTATGCATCTATGTAAGTATGCATGCATGTATGCATGTATGTTTACATGTGTGTGTATGCATGCATGCATGCATGTATGTTTGTATGTGAGTGTGTGTGTATGTGTTGGTGGATGTATTTGTGTATGTATGTTTGGATGATGTATGTATGCATGTATATATGCATGCATGTGTGTGCGTGCCTTCTTGTCTGAAAACAAAATAAGTTTAGAATACAATAATCATGCACATGCTAAACAAAACAATTGTAAATTTTGAATTTTGAAATAAAATTTGTCAAACTTGAATGCCATGATAGATAATTGTTGTTCAATATCAAACTAGTGCAAGTAGTTATCAGCATCATATGGATCATTATTAAGATCACCACCACCACCACCATCATCATTAACATTAGATGGTGCAAGTAGATTAGGTGAACCGCATGGAATATAGACCCAGAGCAAACTTACTTGTTATGTGTGTGTGGTAGAGACATTTGGTTGCATTTAATGATAAAGAAGCTGTTTTTTTCCTCTTCCTAATGAAAATGATGAATGAGTTGCAACATTTTCATAAAATGAAGATCGGTGTGCTAGTTATATTTTTATTTTCAATGAGTAAAGCATTTCCATATTTCTTTGATCTTGCTTTCTATCCATGAAGCTAAGACTAGTCTTGTAGAAATTCCATGTTCTACCTACGTGGTTTTTATTTGGCCTTTCTATTCATAATTTCATTTTGGTTACTTTGTATGTATGATAACAAGAACACATTTCTTAACTTTTATATTTATTTGATTTATGAGAAAGGTGTTGTTGATGTGAGTTTTGTTCCACTACAACATACAGAATCAAACACTCAATGTTTCGAGGTGAAACACTAAATATTCAACTCTCTCTTGAATAAGGTCACTTCTCATGCTAAGTTTGCATAGTAAGATCATGAAATGACTTCAAGGTTCCCTTCAATTGTGGACATTCGCTCACTGAAATGATATGATTTGCTGGTAATCACTTAGGGGACTTATGCCATTCATTCCATGGATATCAACTGCTTCTATGGATTTGGCTTTACCATGTGCAATGAAAATATGTTTTTTGATTTTCCAACTTTTCCACTTCAACTTAAACTTAACCTCTACCTCTACTTCTAAATAGGAATGCAAGGAAGTATGGATGAACTTGGACTCTGCTAGATGTAATCTTGTCAGCGACTCCACCCACCTAGTGCAAGCTTCTAAGGAATACTCAAATGGTTTTCAAATCAATATCTCCTCTTCAATCCCATCATTGGATGCAAATTAAAGATTGAATATCAATTTAAGTTAAATACAATCACTAGCTCACCACACAAGGCACACTTAAAATCAGCAAGAGGCTAGTGGCCTAGTTTTGTTCGAGTCAAGCAAGCAAACATCCACAATTTATTTCATTCAACTAAGCTACCTCTAAAAACATGAAATGAAATCTACTCCAAGTGAGGGATTGAGGAAACCATGTGGTGGTACCCTAAATTTTGAGAATTTAGAAGTCCCAATCCATTATCAAGAAGAAAGTTTCTCCATACTAACAAAATTAAAGGAAGGAAGCTTTATGACACAAATAAATTGAACTAACTAATCGAAGCCTTCAGAAAATGCTGGAATTTCAACCTTCTACAAATATGATGCCGACAGAGGCTGAAGATGGTTGATTTTTAAAAATCTAAACCCGACCCAGTTTGGGAAATCGAATTTCCTATCTCCAGCAAAAATCTTAGCTTTTCATGATGTGTTTTGGATATTTGACCAAAGCCAAGTCCGAAAGTTAGGTAGTTATTTTTTAGTTAGTTTAGTGTTTTTTCAAAATATTTTGTAATAAGGGTTGTGTCTTTTCACCTTAAAGAGGTGTGAAAGCCACTCAAACACACACACACATATATATATATATATATATATACATAATATAAAATGTAAAGAGAGAAAATACAATATAATACAATTTCACATATTTGGATAGTTTTTAATCAACAAGTATAACATGGACCTGGATGTACTATTTTTTCAAAATCAATAAAGATAAGTTCTTTTTCTTTCACATGTGTAATAGTTTCATTATCATTTTACGATTAGTCCCTCGGATAAACCAATAGAACTTCTTCAAAGTGATAGTTTGATGTGCATGCTTCCTGATTTGATTTATAGTCTATATTTTGAATTGGTTTTCTCATTTTGCATGGTTAAATTCTGTTGATTGAGGCCTTAGTCAATTGGTCTGTCATCTGAGAAGTATTACCCTTTTGAAATATCTTTGAATTTGTTTTAGGTTGCATGTACATTCCA
>MU226302.1:1111222-1153749 GCA_018584345.1 Thuja plicata
TTTGAAGTGATAAGTTTTCTTGTAAAACTATCTCTGAGGTTGAACATAAGATTGGAATGATCTCGACTCTATTGCCCATGATAGAATAAGGCACTAGTCTAATTATTATTTGGATTATAGTTATTCAATCCATTGTTTATAGTTTTGTGCTATCTTATCTATCTATTCATTTCAAATTACATACACATTTACTAAACATTCTTTCAATTACTTAAAGTATTTCAGTTTACAGTTCACGATATATTGCTTTTAGTTAGATTTCTTTCAAGTTCCTTGCCATACTTGAGAGAGAGGGTTGAAGTGTTTCTTATCTGCTATAAAAAGCCTTGTAACTTGAAGGATAAGTCAAGGTATAGGCCTACCAGCCTTGGTTTTGCAGAGCCAGAATTGCAGAAGTTCAAACCTTGCTTTGGTTGTGACTTGTTAGTTGGCCAAATCACTTGGGTTTCCAAGCATTGGATTGGCAAGTCCATAGGAAATCCAATCCGTCAATTTGAGCACCAACACCATGCAACAATTTAAAGCAACATTAAGTGATCCACCATGAAGACCAACAATGAATCATCAGTCACTTTAATAGCATTATGGCAAATTTGATCAAGTCTCTCCCTTAGCTACCCTACTCTATTTCTAGCTCTCTAATCTAATTTTGGCTGACTAAGTATTATAAATGAGAAGGCCTTGGCCTTTTTAGGTGTTCAATTACAATAAAGGCCCAAAATCAATTTAAGATCAAGTGCCAATATTCATCCCTACAAACCCTAAGTAGGATTGCCAAATTGTCAACCAATTACATGAAGGCACCACCCTGTTGGCCAATAAGAAAATTACAAAGCTTTTGAGAGCCAATGAGAAAAGCGTACACTTGGCATGATATGATTGACACATCTGTAACTGGAATTTCTTGATTGGTAGAAGACAACTAGGTGCCACCTCAACATCCTTATCCTGTAGACTTGATCACTCCTCTTGATAATTGGAAAATATCTCTTGATACTCAACATTGTCAAGCTCTCCAACATGATGGCATATTCCCAAATTGCTTCATCTTCTGGAATTTTTTTTCATAGCCATGACTTGAACTTGCACTTGCATCTTCGGGAACTTGATTTATCTTGAACTTCTTGACGATGTCTTCATGTGGTCGTATCCTTCTTACTTTCTTGAATTCCATCTTGATCTAGCCTTGGGTTTATGCTTTGGTAATCTGAATTGAGTCTCCTTCTCATTTGGAGTCTTCAAGCTTGGACTTGAAGCATCAACTTGCAATCTTGAAGTCTCGAGCATCTCCTCACCTTCCAGCTTACCTAGCCTCCTTTCGACAACTTACCTTGCAAGACAAGAGAGGAAAAGGTATTAAATTTCATAAAGTTGATAAGTATAACAACATGAAGAAGTCTGAGAGTTTTCATGATAATAGCATCCACATCAGAATGAAAAGGATTTCCTTTAGTCTCAAGAGTAAATATCCTCTCCGTCCTGCAAATTTTGACTCATTAATTTGGGTAAAGATTCAAGTCAGGTCTTGTTGTCTTTAAATCCATTTTAACCGAGTTCTCACCATAAAAGATTATGCGAATCTGAAACTAAACCCTTCTAAACCTAGGTCCTAGGCAAGTCTTACAATCTGAAAGAATGCCCAGATTTTTGTTTCTCTCACCCCCTTATCTCTGATTTTGGAGCAGAACCTGTTCTTGTGTAAAATTACTGCTGTGACGTTGATAAAATCACTGCCATCCTTATAAGATTTCACTGCCACAGTCAGGTGGAAATCGCTGTCAATGAGCAGGAGCAAATTTGTCCTTGTGCAATGTTTAAAATGAATCCATCTTGCCCCCATTATATAGGCGGTGAGGCCTTGAAAAGGCACAACCTTCAATATTGGCCGACCTGACTTATGAATTAGCCTCTGAAATTATTTATTTTAATTTGTTTACCAAGCCTCTTAGGACGACTTTGGCAAGAAGTTTAATGCTTTAAACATTTATTTTTATCCAAATCAAAAGTCGCTTCCAGGACTGTGTTTGAGTGATCTCCTGATAGGGGGCGGGACTTGATGCCTGGGAGGATAATTAATCCTAATTGGAGGGCAGAATCCGCCCTCCACTGAGGATTTTGTCTATGTCAACTTTGGATATTCATCTCCCTTTCTTCATTTCAGCCCTCCATCATCTCTTCACACTTAGACACCTGAAACCCTCACCAAAGCCATCTTCCTATCATATTAAACACAAATCAGGGCGGAAATTCTATGGTGGCCAGGATTGTGAATGCTAGCTATGGTTCGGATTCCGCTCCTAAGCTAGGATTAATTCATTGTTTTTATCAATTTGACCTTCCCCTTCCTCATCACTTTTACCTTTTGGTTTGGATTTTGCTTTAACTGGCTGGTCAGAATTTAACCTAGGGAGGGGATTTTTGTCCTTGGGGGATGGTGGAATCCGCCATCCCTTAAGGAATGTCTTCATTTCAACTTTATCACCCTCATCGTTTTCCCTTGTAATCACTTGAAGACTAAAAAACAATTCTTAACACCAAAAATGCAAGGCGGGAATCACCTTGTGGCCAGCATAACTCTCACTAGCTGAGGTGGAAATCCAGAGCGTTTGGGGATTTTGCATTGCTCAATTCCCATACAAAGGGTGGAAATCGCCTCTTTGAGAGGATAAATTCCTCATGCAAGGTCAATCTCCGCCAATCCGAAGATGCTCCATGAAATACACTTAATCCCTCCAAAACTCATTTTGCTCGATCATTCCATAAATTGGAAGAAAAAATCTTATGTTTCTAAGCCCAAGAGGTATGGAGGAAATCAGAGATGTATGAGGATTTGTTCTCCTAACTTGGCGGAAATCTGACATGCACGAGGATTACCAAACAAAACTTCATCTCTCATTAGATTTTCATCACTATCTCACTTCATCCCCCCCCTGATTTCTCGCAACTCATCAACAAGCATCAAGGCATAATCCTTCATCTTTTATCTTCATCATACTTCTCAAAAAGGTTGAATAGTCTCCAGTATGGGGGCAGAAATCTGGCCAATAGGAGGATAAAATCTTGGATAGAGGGCGGATTCCGCCCCTATCCAAGGATTCCCATACTTTCACATAATCAAATTTGATTTCATTCACCTCTGATTTATCACTTAACTTCAAGGTTTGACCCTCTAATAGCTTGTTTTTGCAGTATGTCGCCAAAATTTGTTGAGTTGCCCATGTCTTTAGAAGGCGGAAATCTGATGGCTGCAAGGATAATATCCTATGTAAGGGGCGTATGGTGCCCTGCCTGAGGATTCCAATGTTTGCCCTCAAAATTTGAGTTCATGCTCCCTTACTGCCTTTCCTTTGGTCTGATTTTTTTTTCTCTTCGATGTTTGACCTTCAAAACATGTCAGGATCACCCCCTAAAGGTTCTAAGATGCTCATGCCAAGGCGGCTCTGCGAAGCAAGTCAAGACTCCAAGCTAAAAAGTGGGGCGGAAATCTAAGGGTGGAGAGGATAATGAATCCTGGTAGGCAGGTGGATTCCACTCTGCCTCTAGGATTATGCCTTATGCTTTTGATGCCAGCACTTAGCCATTTTTGGCTTCCTCTTGGCCCACTAAAGCACATCAAAATGGGTCTGCAAGGAGTTGCCTTGTCATTTGCACTTGGCCTAAAGTTGATGCCACCCTTATGCCTCATCCAACTAAATTTTACCTCCTACTAAGGCCCGAAGACTTTAAATTGCTGCCATCTAAGACCCTAAAGGCCACCTAAAAGCAACTACTCCTACTGCCAAAGCGAAATGATTTGGTCCCCATTTGCAATGGGGCGATGGTGTGAAAACCTCACAACAGGTATGTTTTCTTCTTCCGTTTTTGTGTTGATCAGATATCCTGCTATTTTTTTAGTTTGCCATGTGAACTTTGAAATTATCATGTAAATGAAATTTGTTGATTATACTTATAAATTTGATGAGTTTCTTGAAGTAGTCTATAACACCCCATCAATATTAAGCAATGTCCCATAAATTTGTTGTTTTAATTCTCCCATTTACACCTTTTATCTTCCAGTTTTGCATTAATGATTACAGTTTTAAGGGCATCCTGTCGCTATCCTTTTTTTTCCTCTTGTTGGGCTGGAATCACATAAGTCTTTGTGCTGATTCTGTTCTTTCTGTATGCTTTCTGTTCATGCTGAAAAACAATTGTTTGATGTCTGCAGCTTATTTTGTTATTTTTTCTGGTACTTGGCATCTTATATTTGCAATGCTATGTTTGAGCAGTTCCACGACCACACCTTGGTTTTGAATCTCGACTAGTGACTGGAAAGAGTTATGAATTTAGACCAGTGACATGTCCTGAACAACCTGATCAACCTTCACCAAGTTCTGATGTTATGATTGGTAGACAAAGACATGAAGCAGAATTAAAGTATCCGCAAAGGATTCAAAGATTGCATATCTTTCCCGTTTCAAAAACTGAGGAGGTATTTAATTGTTAGCCAAGGGAATTTTTTAAACTTCTCCATCTATTTATATAATATTTCTTGAACAAAACATAAGTGGCTTGATTTTGCTTGCCTCCTCTGGATATTTGAGATATTGCATATTGCTTTTAAGTTCGATTCAAACTAAATTGAGATTTTCAGGACAGGTTTCTTCTAACCATTTATTCTGAGTTTTTAAATTTTGACTGTTCTACTTGCTTTGTGTTATATATGTAAGCAAAATTCTCTAGAGTTAATGAGAATATTTACTACAGAAAAAGAACAGTATGTGAAGCATCCTCTAATTGGCAAGTTAATAAAAGCTTTTAACTGTGGTGATAAATCTTTATATTGTAATTGATATTTAAGACAATGGGAGACTAATAGACTGGAAATTTCCATGGCTCGATTTGGATAAAATATATGCTGCATCTGTAGCCCATCTCTCCTGTCATTGCCGAGCAGGATTAACATCCCATATTCTGCACTAAACCCATCCAGCAGTTTGTAAGCCTCTCAAGTTTAATATGACTTGATCTCTCCAGATGCCATGAATGACAATAGGAGAATAGGCTTAGCAGCTACCACTGTCCCATGGGCAATTAGTGTTATTTGATGGCCACAATCTGATACTTCCTAAGAAATGCAATGGTTATTGGTACCTATTAAGGTATTGAGTGTAGCATTCAACATATTACGTGACAAATGAAGGGGAATGATTTTACCAAAGTTACGTTGGAGATGTGCTCTTTGTAGATGGAGTATCAGAAGAAAACAAAATGAATGAACGAACAAAAGAAATACATGAAGGTTATTGTGTTTGTGCTTGTTATGCAGGGATGTCAAGAAGAGGACAACTGGACAAATGCAAGAGCAAGGGATCCTTTTTGTTATATTGTGGAATTGTTATTTTAATTAATTTTTTATAAATATTTGATAAAATGTAAACCCTTGCACTTTATGATCACCTAAACCTCAATGGGCAGATGAGAGCATATGGTATTTGGGACGTTAACTTACTAGCGATAGGGCACACAGTGCTACAATGTATACAATGTTGGAAATTATTAATAATTTCTTGGTAGTAGAACCATCCAGACTTATAAATTCAGGCTAGTATAGTGCTGAAGCACACAGATGATTACAATTTTGAATGATAAGTAATGAGTACTCTTCAGTAGGAATTATGGCAAACAATTAATCAACAATCTGAAGGGATACAATTTGTCAAACAGTTGAAATAAAACTGAAAAGCACAAAATAAATACCCAAATTGAGCGATCACTTGTAAAGGACAATATCTTCCTTGAACACTGCCGACCTTTTAATGATATAACTGGCTGAAATTAAATGGTATAACGGACACTTGCTTTCAATGAATGCTGTTAATTTATATCAAGGTTGTGTTCACTATTGCATACCTTTTATAGCTACAGCAAGCTCACAAACAAATATATAAAAAGCCTACGCCACTTTAAGGAATATGGCAGATTCTTTAGACCATAGTTTGCAGACTCGGACTCGGAGAGTACTTGGCAAGCCCAAAATTTTCAACTTGGCAAATACTCGACAAAAACTCGGCAACTTAGAAAGTACTAAAAATTAAAATCTCTTGAAGAAATGTTTTTTTTTGTAAAATTCAATTACAAAATGTATTAAATTAAAAACTGACATCTCGAAAGATAAAATGCATGGTTTTATAGCAAAAACATGTGAAAAAATGCATTTTAACTAGTGTTTTACTTGTGTCGACATTTTTACCCACATTTTGTTGCATCTATAAAAGCATGAGAGTTAAACTTGTGAACACTCGCCTAGCAAAAAAATAGGGAGTACTTGCCAACTTGGAGAGTACTCGTAGAGTTTGCAAACTATGCTTTAGACATTGTTAATATCTCCATTATACAATAGATTAGAATCATATTCAATATAAAGCAAGTAGGCCTTGGTCATAATTGCTATGATTCAAGGGTGCAGTTAGCTCTTGCAAACAATTTTTTAACAGATTGCAACTTCCTATGGAAAGAGTGCAGTTGGTATAGCGTCAATCTGTAATTTGATTAATAATTACAAATTGATTCCTTTAAGCCAACTTTCAATGACATTATGCAGAATTAGCACTTCCCATAATAAAATATTACCAGCAGACTGTTGTTAGAAAATGTCCCCAATGGCTGTGGCAGTTTCATTAGATACCAGTTTCTCTTAATGTGGATTCCGCATAATATTGTACGTGGTCGTGATGTTCCTTGTGGGTTGTGGTTGGGATACAAACTCAACTTACTTTTGAAATTGGCTCTGCGTACTCAACTAATAGCTTTGAGTAGATTAAACCAGGTGGCTGTAAGCAAGCAGCGTATAAGCACTTTTCATTTGTAATTTATGCCCCTTAACATGGGCACTTTTACCCAATGGCAATTAATTTATCATAAACTCCATCAAATACTATAATAGCAATAATAACAAATACAATATTGATTTTGAAAGCCAATATAATAAAATATTTTGAAATAACAGAGTTACCCTTGACAAATAAGAGCGCATTTCTGTATTTAACTGGACACTAGTAATTTACAGATAGCACAAACCAATTGAAATTTGCATTTCTTCAATCTTCATGTCCGATTTCTGAGATCTTCAATATGCTATTGAATTGGTCTCTTTGCACAAATGCAATCACTATATGGATCACCTTTATTGACTAAGAGGGCTCTTGTCCCCAAACCCAATCTTGAAACCAAGAGGGTTTTGTCCTCTCACCAAAAGATGAACACTAGATGCAGCAACAATTAATGGATGATTTTCCTCAACGCCAACTCCTTTTATAATCACATGTTTGCTATTTTTTAGCTTCTTCAATGATACTGTAGAAATTGTTTTTTCCTTTTTAATTTCATATTCTAGTGACACTTTTGTGAACATCTTAAGACCCCTTTTAAAAACATTTCATGAAGTCACTTTTAAGCTAAGTTACTGATTCGGGTGCGGATGCGGGTATGAGAATCCGGTACGCAGACGCGTGAATTTTTTTTGGCGGGTTTTGGGTGTGTTTATATATATATATATATGTATGTACAAAAAAATGCAAGAAATATACAAAAATAAACCATTTGATAGTATGATAATAATGATACTTCATCATTGATCAAGATAAATATTAAATGTCAATTGATAGTTCACAAATATTCAAATAAGCCATATCGTATATGTCTATGTTCACGATTCCAATGAAAATCCGAAAATCATTGCAATTACAAAATCAAAATGTAGTTCATGATTCAATGTTCATCAATCAAGATTCACTAATTAGAATCATAAGGATTCTGAAAAAAATCATCTTCATCTTCAGCTGCTGCAATGTAAAGATCATTTGAACCCAAAGTGGTTCCACTTGCACTAGATGCACGATGTGTCGGGAAGTAATCATCATCATCATAATCTATAGTGAGTCTAGTAAGATCCTCAACGGTTGCATCCAAGTTGGCACACTCAAGGGCTACATCCCAAAGCTTTGCTGCCCAATCCTTATAGTTTGGATCCTTACGTGACACAAGATGTAAGTTGCAATGAATACAAACCAAGTCTTCAACTTTTTTTGAGCCCAACCGGTTATGCTTCATTGAGTGTATAAAGGACTATACACTCCAATTCCGTTCAGTGGCAGAAGAACTTGTAACACGGACAATGTTCATAAAATTAAAAATAAAAATGCAAAGTAAATTAAAGAATGTTAAGTACTAAATTGTAGAATACAAGTCGTAAAAAAAAAAAAAAACTTGCTCGTGAGAGGATCTTGATTGCAAGAGGTTGTAGATACTTAAATGGTTGACCATAGAGGTACCACCATGTGATAGCTTCCATGTCGTTTTGGTCATTAATAGCTATTGGACTATGATTTCTTTCTAAGGCAAACAAGCCAAATTCTGTCCTAACTTTTTTTTGCACTTGTTCATCTGGGAAGATTCTTTCAAAAGCTTTCTTGCACCCATTAGCAACTTCTTCATTTGTATATGGTGCTACTCTCTCAGCCATAGAAAGTACTTCAATGCTATATTACCTTGGAGATAGGGCATATGCAAGGAGGTGCAATGGGGTGGTCATCTTTTCCCAATGATGATGAATGATTGACTCCACCTTATTGCATAAGGTTTTACATTTTATGGGGTCATTCTCATGTTTTTGTATTGCAATTTTTACCTTGTCTACCATTGTGTCCATGCCATCATAGACTATTATGGTAAAATAAATGAATGTGTTATTAAACAATGACCATGAATGATCAATATATACAAGTACATAAGAGAATGTTTCTATAACGAACAGGAGAGAGGAAATAGAAACATCCTTTAGAGAGAAAGAGAAAGTTTCCATAACAAACAGGAGTTTATGGAAACGTTACAAAAAGGAGTGACCATTAGAAAAAGACGGAAGAGAGTAAATTAGAAACTATCTAATATCTATTATCGTAATACCCTCCCTTAATGGTCAATCTATCTTCAAAAAACGGAAATTTGCATGTCCTCAAAAAGCGTAAAAGGTAGCCTCGGGTTGATCAGAGAGGTCTGTAGGTTTTGCAATGTTGGCCTGTGGCTAGGATCCACCCTGCTTCTGCTGATCAGAAGTAAATTGGACTTGAGTCGCATTGACAATGGTAGGATGACTCTCGGTACCCTGAACAAGCGTCTCAAGGCGACAGTACTCGAAAATCGTCAACATGCGCTGTTTCCAAGTGTTGTAGTTCTTGCGGTTGAAATGTTGACTGCCTTCCAACATCAAGTTGGTGAGAGATGCCATTGCACATTTTTCAATGAAAAAGCATGAAAACACAGAGATGGCACAAAGTTTGAGGCAGATTGACGGAAGACCCAAAAAAATTGAAAAGACACCCAGAGAAGAGACAAAAAACCCAGATAGAATTTACTGTCAGATTCTAAATCTGCTGGCTCGAAAAATGAGGCACGGAAAACGATGCACCCATTCAAAAGAGAGACTGACCTAGTTGAGATCTACAAAAACCCACCAAGAATCTGCAATTCGTTTTTCAAGACGGCATAGAATCTGAGAGTTTGAAATGAAACCCTAGCCGCTGAAAAAAATCAGAAAAAATGCAGAGATTTTGTAAAAAAAATGGCGAATTTAGGGCAGGGCGAAGGAGGTCGTCGCGGTTCTGATTAAAAACGCGATTTGGTGTGCAGATAGGCGGCGGCTTGAATGCAGGAAATCGTCGCGGTTTTTGCAGACCAAAGAACAGAAGCTGCGAGCAAGAGTAAAGAGTCGCGGATTTGAGGCAGAATCGATTCTTCAGCAGAAAAAAAAAACGCGAAACCCTAGTCTGGTTTGTGAGGAAAAAAACAGATGCAAATTTTGAACATACTCAAACACACTCGGGCAAAAAGATTCAAAAATCTTGAACTAGTAATTTCAAAAAGAAATTAAAGATTTTCGAAGAGGCTAGGAATTCCCTGTAATAACATATTATGGTAAAATAAATGAATGTGTTATTAAACAATGACCATGAATGATCAATATATACAAGTAGATAAGAGAATGTTTCTATAACGAACAAGAGAGAGGAAATAGAAACATCCTATAGAGAGAAAGAGAAAGTTTCCATAACGAACAGAAGGAGTCCATTAGAAAAAGACGGAAGAGAGTAAATTAGAAACTATCTAATATCTATTATCGTAATATAGACATCCCCCGAACAAGCTGCATTTGTATCAGCAAATCGGAGCACAACCATGATAGGTTCCGTGAAATCCAATACATATTGCACAAAAGTCCACCAACTGTCATCCAAGACCAATGTCTTGACCTTTTGGGCCCTCTTTGAATGTGAAGCCTTCCATACACCCCATTGGTTGGAAATAACCATTTGGCTCAATGCCTCTTGCACCTTGAGAAGCCGTCTCATAACAATAGTATGAGATACAAATTGGCTCTCAACAACCTAAGTAAGTTAATAACAATATGTCAATATAAATATTAAGCAAATTTATATACAATTTGATAATTGAACATGACATAAAATTTATTAAAATTAAATTTAGTAATTACCTTCAACAAATCCAATTTCGAGAAAGTTCTGAATATTGATCGTGACATTTGGTGGTTTGTCACAAACATCTGGATCTCCTCCCCCTCTTGGTATATTTGTTTCATCCACTCTATTTGAGTGCCAATTTGTTGCGTCACCAAGCTGAGGGAGTGTATGGTGCATGGTGTCCAAAAATTGTGGTCATTTCAGCCCTCAACCAAAGCATCTACACCCCTACAATTGTTTGCATTGTCTGTGATTACCTGGACCACATTTTAACTACCCACCATCTCTATGGACTCAACAATGATAATTTCGGAAATGAACTGTGCATCTTTCACTTTCCCTTTGCAATCAACTTCCCTAAAAAACGTTGCCCCTTTGGGGGGCACTGTAATAACATTAATCAATGGACGATTTTTGGTATCTTTCCATCCATCGGAAACAATAGAAACACTCGAAGTAATCCAAGAATCTCTAATTGGTTGAAGAGATCTCTCTATAGAAGTCCTCTCTTTTTGCAATATGGTGGTACAGACATTTTCATACCCAGGACTTGTGTAACTAGGCGGTGCACTATTGATGGCCGCCACCATCTCCTTCCAATATGGTCATTGGTGATCTCACCAATTTGAAAGGAAGACCATTGGCATAGAGGCAATGTCCAATGGCTTGATCAACAATGTCTCTTGCCTCCATTTTAAATGCCATGTCCAATGACCTCTTTTGCAGGTGCTAATTTCTACTTCTTCATCTTCCACTTCTAGTATAGGCAAGAATCGATGTTTTGAGGCTGCAACTGTTTCAATGGGTAATTCCATTTTTTTTGTCTTTCCGGATGGACCAACATAAGAAGTTTGTATTGATCTTTTAACAACTCTATCAGCCTTTTCTTGTTCTTTTACATATCCTGCTATTTGTGCAGGAGACATCCCCTTCCTCTCTTTGCCTTTGCACATTCCCATTCCTTTTCTAGCAGGGCATATATAGTGAAGTTTAACTCGAGAATATGAGCCATTAAATGGTTTACTATCACATATATTATACTTCCATTTATATGACTCACCTCCTGCAACTTGTGAAATTATTGTGGTATGTCTTCATAAAGGAGATCCTATATCAGTTTTGAATTTATCGGCTACTTGCCCTCCCACTGAACTTTCACTACCGACCAATCTTGCAATCTGATTTCTTGCTATTATAAGAAATTAGATAAATTTAAATTATAAAAAAGCTAAGAAATTCAAGCATACAAGTGCAAAAAAAGACACAATTTTTAAAACAAAGAGCTAAACTTGTTTCTTTATTTCTTTAAAAAAAATGAAATTTTTTGAAAAATTTCATCCCAAACTTGTAAAAATTCATCAAAATCTTCAAAAAAATCATTAAAAGACTCAAGAATAGGGTCAAATGCTTACCGTAGACGCTTAGATCTCCTTTGTGGAAGCTATCCCCATGAACGATCCTCTTCGAAAATAATCACGTGCCCTTTGAAATGCCAAGATGGAGACCAAATGAGAAGAGAGCAAAATAGCAAAGAAAATGATATGCTTAAACAATGAATGACCTCTTTTAGGGTTGTTTTAGGGTTTAGAGGGAAAAAATAAAATAAAAAACTGAATGTAGCACATGTTTTAAGTGATTTGTTTTAATTATCATTTGTTTTTTTGCTTTTTTTCTTTCCTGGGTATCCGGATGCTCACAGGGAGCATTACATCTCCCTGTGGATGCGCTTGGATGTGCATCCACAGGGAGCTGTATTGCTCCCTGTGAGCACCCCTGTGCACCAGAATAAGCTTCCACCTCCGCACGCATCTGGATTTGGATCCAGGGCCTCAGAAAGAGCATCCGGTAACTTAGCTTTTAAGTACTATATAATATAATAGTAAAATAAAAGTTGCCTTTTTGTAAAATGAAAGCTATCTTTTGGGCAATTTGAATTCAACTATTTCCTCAATACAGAAAAGGGAACATGATGCTTTCCAACTAGGGGTAGTGATGTGAGATAGTAATTTTCCACTCCCTACCTAGCAAATCTTGCCCTATTTGGGCTCAAGAAATGATGTAAGGGTTGAATAATCCTACTTACTCCTTTCGGAGTGTCTCTCCACAAACTTTAGATGCTTGGTTAGGGTGGGGCATTTTGGAACTGCTTGTTTGACCAAAATTCTAGGATAGAGATGTAAAAGAATTTCTTTTTTAATGTTGTTCAATTTGCAAATTTTTTATGTCCTAGGGTTTTGAAACAAGCTCAAAACTGCCATATAATGTTTAAAGTTTAAATTATAATAAGACTGGTAATGCCACAAGTAGATGGTACTATTAGCAAATAGAATTGGAGTTACTATTGTTAAATTCATATTCGCTTTATTTTGTTAACTACTTAGCATTTTTAGAAAGTTCTCATCATAAATTCATGCGTGTGATGAGTTTTGTTCAAATGTGGTGTTGAGATCGTGACTGTTTTTTAAAAAGGTAATCACATCAGTCTTATTTAGATTGAGGATTAATTATGATTTCATTGGAATGAATTGTATGCGGTAGTCTTTAATACAGAAAGAAATTGTTGAATTATTGGACTACAAAATTTAGAATTGATGACCATGTCATGCATACTGTAATCACTTTTTTCTTTGATTATACGAAATTCTGATGTTTTATTACTCTGTAAATGACAGAATATGAAACCTATAGATCGCTTCGTAGTTGAGGAGTATTTGCTGGATATTATGCTTTACCTCAATGGCTGGTTTGTAAACTATACTCATATCTGAAAATATAGTTAATTGAATGGTTTTTAATGTTGGTGTGGTTTCTTGCACAGGTGAAGTGTTTTGTGGAATAATAAATAGAGTTATCTTTAGGATGAAGTTTGTTTTGTTTGTAGGCTTTAGAAGCTGAAAGGAAATGTTATTTTGGCAATTGCTCAACTGTTTTATATAAGTGCTATTGCCCATGTTTTTGTGAGGGTAGTCAGGTAGTAATAAAGGTTCTGCTCATTGCAATTGATAATACAACTGAAATGGTGATTGTACCAAATTTCATGCAAATAAAGTTGTTTTAAGAGTGTTTTGAAATTTTTTGATGTAGATGACATAGAAAGATAGAAGAAATAAGAAAGAATTATACTAATGTCCCACAATTTAGTGAAGTAGCTCGGGGACTTGAAAATACTTGTGGTTACAATAGAGTATTAGGGCAGGAAGGAACCCTAGAAGCTTAAAGAGTGAATTCTAACGCTAAAACAACTAAAACAATTGAAGGCACAAAATGGGATGTTGACAAAGTGGATTGACCATAGCCATAGATTACAAGTACAAATATGAATAACCAAGCAAGATGAGGACCCTGAAAAGGAAATAAAGAACAAGTTGCTGATAGGAAACATGTTTATTAAGTACTTTGCAAGGAAAGTCAGTTTTATAATTGCTTGAATGAACACTCTGTATTTCCTCATAATTACTCTCGTATAGAGATCCAGGCCTAATCATCCGCATGTTGAAGTGTTCACAGGCCATAAAATTTAAATATATAAAGTTTGTGAATGTGTACATTTGCTGGTCCAAATGCATGATTTGATGACAAATTCAATGCTTAGTTATATCTCCAAGATTATTTAAACTTTTTTTTTTTTATCAAAAGCCATGGCTTGCATATAGACAATATTTTTTTCATTAGAATATGGATGCATATCTCCAGGAAATTAATAGTTAAAATTTTTTATCCAACTGTGAATCTCATGTAAGGAGGAATCCTTGGAAGTGGTACTAAAAGCTTGATTCTTTTTTAGTATAAAAATTCACTTACTTTTGACAATAATTTCCTTTATCTGTTATGCATATTTATTCAAGTGTACTATTTATGTTCATAATGATCACTCACACTCTATTTCATATCATGCACTTGATAGAACTTCAAAATTGTTCTGCTACTATCTCCAAGCTTTTTGCATAATATTCACCTCATAAATCATCATGTTTTGCTTTATATTGTGTGTTTTATCTTTTTTTTTTGATAAGTAACAGCCAAAGTGGATTTATATTAAAATAAGAGAAAATTACAAAAAGGCTGCAGCTGCAGTTGTATGTCTGTGAACTTGATCATCTCTGAGATATATCACCTATCAACCTATCTGATTTTCTTCTATTCTGCTATTATCTCCTTCTAAACTATATATACTATGCATGGCATATGCACAAAATCCATGCTTTTACATTTCAAGTATGTTAACAGAAAACAGAACTAATTTTTCTCTGTATCTATAGCTTTACCAGTTATAACCTTCTTTGCTTTCTTTGGCTCCTTCTCCAGCAGCAGGCTTCGATCCACATATTCACAGTCGCCATGGGGAGGTTGACGCTTCTTGGTACCTGAAGGGCCCTCCATTGCCCTTGAGCTTGAACCCACTTCAATTTCCTTCTATCTGCCCTTCTTTTGGGCCCAGACAGGCTTCTTAATTATCATCACCTCATTCAAGCTCTCTAAATCACTTGCATTTCCGGTCATAGGTTTGTAGCCCTCCACAATGAGATATTCCTTCCACCAGTCAACATCCCTCTCTGCCTTTAAACTCAGCCACTTCTGCAGAAATTCTATGTTTCTCCTATTGCATGGCTTTCTGGCTTCAAAGGTAGCTTCATCTATTATAGTCAGTATTGGCCCTTTCACCTGTATATTTTCCATTTCACGCTCATCCCTTAGTCCATTCCTGACAAAGTCATCGTCAGGGTAGGGCACCATCAGATTATCATCCACATTGTCTACTGCTAAGTTCAAGTCTTTCAACAATTTCTTGCTAAAGACTGCCCGACATAGATGAATGGCCATGTATTTCGGTTCACCCATCACCAGTATTATGGAGATGAATGTGGCTGAAATCTCTGTGTTTACCCGGTTTTGATACGCTGCATTGATATATTCTTCATCCAAGATTTGCATCACTGCTCGATTGACCAGGTCATCCTTCGAGATTAGAATTCTAGACCACCTCTCCTGTTTTATCTCTCCCCAGAATGCCATCTGATGCTTGCTGTATGTTAAAGCAAGACTAAACTCCATGCTTTCCAAACCCTAGCAATTTGGTGATAGAGGCTTCAGGAAGGCTGCGATTATTCCAATGTCTCTAGGCTTTATAAAGAAATTAAAGCCTTTTAATTCCGAAAGGGGTGACCTGCCATGATCACCATTGGGCATGTGAAATTAATGTTTTTCTTTCATGATCTTTCCACATTTTAATGCCAAGTAAATTACTAATTGTCCATCCCATCTCGTACTTTCATAGCTCAAGTTGTATAGGATTTCCTTTGTTTTGGCATTTATAACGCTGCATAATCATGACCTTGATGTGCCATGTGATTAATTCTCCTTCCTCATGATATTTTGGGATGATGTCATCAATATTGAGTCTGCATTTTGATTTTAACTTATATTAAGAAGAGTTGGTTGCCAGCAAGTGCTGATTCCTTCATGTCCTGTCTGATTACAAAAGATTTCCACTCGTGCCAGGAGCCTAGTTGGTGCAGTAGAGGCCGTATTGTATGAACAAGAATTATGTGGCAAAAGTGAATGATGAGATAAAACGGATGTTGGAAGCAGGCATCATATTCCGGGTGCAGACAAGTGAGTAGGTCTCACCTATTGTGATATCATTAAAAAAGGAGGCCAATAAAATTCGCATTTGTGTTGACTTCTGGTGTCTAAATGCGATCACCATCAAGGACCCATTCTCGATACCCTTCATGGATGGTATCCTCGAGGAGGTGGAAGGACAAAATGTACTCCATGGATGGATTTTTAGGGTACAACCAAATAGCTATTGTGGAAGAGCACAAGTTGAAAACTACATTTGCGGTTGAGGACGGTGTATATGCTTACAACCGAATATCGTTCGGGTTGTGCAATGCCCCTGCCACCTTCCAAAGGATAAGGCTACATATCTTCAACAAGATGTCCATGGGGAACTTAAAGGCCTTTTTAGATGATTGGTCCATCTATAGTGGACAAGACACCCACTTGGTGGCCTTAAGGGAATGCATGGAATAGTGTCAGAAAGCCCAACTAGCATTGAATCCAAAGAAATGCCAGTTTATGGTGCCTCTGGGGAAACTGCTCGGCCATATTGTGTGCAAGGCCGGATGTAACAGGAGTCAGGTCCTTTCTCGGACATAGGATATTTCCGGAAGTTCATCAAGAACTTCGCCTAGATATCATGCCCTCTCGAGAAGCTAACACGAAAGATAGAACCGTTTGCATGGGAGACGACACAAGGAGAGTCCTTCAAGGAACTCAAGACAAGGTTGGTAGTTGCACCTATCCTAAGATACCCTAATTGGGGCAAAGAGTTACACGTACACGTGGACGCATCCAGTTATGCTATCGACGCCACACTGGCACAGGTGGGAGAGCATGGATTAGATCACCCCATCTACTTCGCGAGTCAATTGTTATCAAAAGCGGAAAGAAACTATAGGATGATAGAAAGGGAAGCCATTAGGATGGTCTACGCGGTACAAAAGTTCTGATACTACCTACTAGCAACTCCGTTCACGTTCTTTGTGGACCACCAGGCATTAATGTACCTGATGAATAAACCCATCATTCAAGGGAGGGTCAGCAGGTGGCTACCACTACTCTAAGAGTTTACGTTTACAATCATTGTACGACCGGGAAGAAGCCAAGTAATTGCTGATCAACTATCACGGATTAAGTCCGGAGAGTCGCCAGAAGGAGTGAACGATAACTATCTCGATGCTCACGTTTTCTAGATAGCTGCATTGCTGTCATGGTGCAGCTGCATCGAGGAGTATCTATGGACTTCGCGGTTCCCAAGGGACATGCTGCCAGGGGAGCGAAGGAAGGTGGTCCTCAGAAGTTAGACATTTCAGTTGATTAACGAGTTGCTGTATAAAATGGGACCCGATCAAGTTTTGAGGAGATGTGTAATGGAGGAAGAGATTCCAGGGTTACTGAGAGAGGCACACGAAGGACCCGTAGGAGGCCACATGGGACCAAACACCACGACTTAAAAGATGTTGCTTGCGGGATCATGGTGGCCCACGCTATACAATGATGCTCGTTAATGGGTTGTAGGGTGTGACACTTGTTAGAGGGCAGACAAACCATGAAGAGGGACTTTATGCCCCTAAATCCCTCACATGCATAGGAGTTGTTCGAGCGGTTGGGATTGAACTTTATAAGGCCATTGAAGGCGAGCTGTGCGTGAAGGTGTTAGTACATCGTGGTAGCGATAGAGTATCTAACTAAGTGGGTTGAAGCACGAGCACTACCGAACAATTCAGCCATAAGCACGACAAGGTTTATATATGAGCAAATTATTACACGATATGGCTTTCTGATCTAACTAATGAGCGATCTAGGCAGACATTGTGTAAACCATGTGGTTTAACTCCTGACTATCGAGCTCAAAATCTTTCACTCCTTGTCGAGCTGTTATAACCCGAGAGCGAACGAGCAAGTAGAAGCTACGAATAAGATGTTAGTCTCGGTCATATACAAGTCATGTGGTGTTGAACATGAGGATTGGGAGGAAATGTTTTCGTTTGTACTACAGGCCTACCGAACCACGTATGAGGTCACAACAACCCAGACACCCTTCCAACTGATGTATGGCCGAGAAGCAATCGAACCTGCTGAGTTCATGGTACCTAGTCTACGTATAACCATTGAGAATCAGCTTGGCAATATGGAAAGCCTGCGGGAAAGATTGTACACATTGGCCAAGCTGGATGAGCGAAGAATGATGGCTCAGTGGGTGACAAAGGCAACCCAAGAATGTCAGAAATTGTGGCATGATAAACACATTCAGCGTCTGAATTTCAGCTTCGGTCACTTGGTGTTAAAGTATAATGGCCACAACGAAATAAAGTTGGGTAAGCTCAAAGTCTGATGGCTCGGTCCTTATAAAATCCAGGAAGTCAGGGAAAATGGAGCGATAAAGGTATCAACCTTGGATGGTCAGTCGGTCCAAGAACTAGTGAATGGGTCGAAATCGAAGCTATATCACAAAAGGAGGCAATGAGACAACCCAGTTTGGGCGGGAAGGCCAAACCGGACCAGATGATTTAAGCAAGTAATAATTATTTAAAAAGAGAGAGAGAGAGAGAGAACTCACCGTATGAAGTTGTACGGTAATCAAAGATCGTACAAAGTCATACGGTTTTAAAAAGACTGTACAGAGGTATTAAAAGTCCGCACGAGGAAAACATTTGGTAGAGTCCACATGGAGCAGAGACCGTACGCATAGTGCACATCAAGGACAGATCATACGCACAGACAAAGAGTGTATGGACGCTCAAGCAAAGACCGTACGAGTTGGGAAGGGCTTTAGAGTCAAGAGTCGTATGGGGCTATACGAGAAGGGCTGAACAATCGTACGGGGCCGTACGGGAAGGTCTCAGCAGCTATGCGAGGCCATATGGAGAAGGATTGAGACCATAGAGTAGGACAGTAGGATTGAGATTGTACGGTGCATAGGATATGATCTAGCAGAAGCACATTCATCATTTTATTTCTTGACTTTGCACGACAACAAGAGAGTTAATGGAATCCAGAAAAGTGAAACAAGACTGGCAAAAGCTGTTGCAATAGTTACCGAGGAATCAATTATTGCAACACGAGAATGTGTTAGAATCGCGAAACGCACCTACTATGATGCACAAAGGGAAGATTGATCGAACATTGCCATCTGGAATAAGAGTTGCAAGCAAAATGGATATAGGAAAGGTTTGGAACGAAAGGAAACTATGGCCCAAGGTTTAGGCTCAGAAGGATGACCATGAGAAGGTGACAGTTGACACCATCACATTTGAGGGTTTGAGCGGCACCAAATGTCGTACATGGTGGCGGGACATAGCATACAACCACCCGATCAAAGAAGTCCTTCAGAGCGCAGGCGTGCTCTCAGCCATTCAAATGCCAGTATTCCACATTTGGGAGCTCGAGACACCCCTCAGAGCCAAGATTGCTATGTATGATAGACATAGCCGAGAATCCATCTTTGAGTACCGACGGTGTACAATCACAATTTCATTCTCAGTGCGCGCATTCACTTTGATGTTCGGCTTTTCGGGACAGGGCCGAAAGATTAATAAATCAGCCACGAAGATGACTGTCGAGCAAAAGAAGAACCTCCTACATTTGGTTTGCCGAGGCATTTTTACATTGGACGAGTGGGAGAGTGTGGCGCAGGCAAGCAAGGGGCGCGACCTGAAGAAATCATTTATTGCGCCTGGGGAGTTGCGATGTTTGTTGGATGTCACGAAGAGTCGCTTGACAAGAGCTAGCCGAGCTTCGGATATCACAGTGCCACTGCTCGTTTTGATGAATGACTTACGCAATGACACAATGTATGATTGGGCGTCTGTCCTATCATAGCAGATTCATAAGTTTTTGACATTAAAACACAAAACCTTCTACATGCCTTATCATGCTATTGGGCTTTTCTTGGATGTTGTGTAGATGCAAGTGCCTCCCGACTAGTATGGCCAGTTGTAGTCACAGAGCCATGCACCTTTCTCGACCACCCATATTTTACTAGATGCACTGGGACACTTTTATAGTCGGCGGTGATGCTTAGCCGAACAGGAAGCGTAGGCGCAAAGTAGTTGCATCAGAGACAAACAAAGTCAGTTGAGGAGAGCGACATCAATGGAGAGGAGTCAGGGGATACCTCTTTGAGGGTTAGCAAAGGAACTGATACTTTCCGTATGGAGAGTCGAGTGGAGGCGAGTCGCTGTACTGAGGGAGATGCTTTGGACAGAGAAGAGGGAGCCGAGGGTATTGTAAGAGTCGAACCATCGGGTACCGCATCGTCGGGATGTGCTATGCCATCGGGTACCCCTACACCATTGGGTGAACTTGCACTAGTAGGTATGCGAGTTGTCTTTGCTCCAGACCTACTCCATGCTGATAGTTAGTTAACCCCACATACTACTTTAGGTGACTATTGGAGCCATACCTGTGCTAGGGTTTGGGCAGTTGCGGACACCACCCACCCTGACACCTCCTAGTGCGAATAGAGCAGTTGAGCCTGTGGAGCCAATAGTTGAGCCCGTGGAGCCAACAGTTGAGGCCATGGAGCAGCCAGCAGACACTCAAGAGATGCCCAGAGATGCGGTAGTTGTGTTGGAGACCCTGAACACAACCATAGATGCTTGGCTGGACCGCTATTAGGTGACTCCCATGACACCCATTGCATCTGCACCTCTTTCACCACAACAACAAGATCAGCTGTCTCAACATGACATTGTTGATATTGTTGATTTGGACGAATGGAGTACCCACCTAAGGGAGTTGGAGTTGGACCCTCCACATGACATGGGTGTACTGGGAGAGGAGTCCGAGGGCAGGGGGCCTAGAGAGTCATGTGGTGTTCGGGACTTAGTACGTGGTGTTTAGGACTCACGGTGAATTGGGCGCCCTCGAGAAGTTTTTAGTGGATATGGAGGGAGGTGCGCAGAGGATGGTTGCCTTTGTACAAGAGCTGGCCCACGAGAGGGCGGATCAAGCAGTGGAGTGTCTATTTGTGGTTGCTACAATGGGTTGTGTTGAGGATTTTGTGCGATGTTTTGACTCCCAGGGATGGCCTACTATGGAGACGCTTGCCATGTTGGAGGATTAGAGGCTTTAGGAGCTAGTAGGGGAGAGTAGGATCCACTCGTTGCTCAGGAGGATTGAGCGGGCATTCCAAGATGGGTATTATGAGCTCAAGAGGGCCCAACATTCAACAATAGGGGCTGAGGCTGAGCGGATGGCATCTATTGTAGTTCAGGACGAGTTAGCCACTCGGCTTCAGATGGTAGAGGATGAGCTAGTTTAGTAGAGGGTTCATATGGAAGCCTTGGAGGAGCAGTTGGACCATGAGAATGTTGAGTGGGCAGCAGTGGAGACTCATCTTATTGCAGCACTAGAGGAGACTGATAAGAAGCACAAGGAGGTTATGGTGGTAGTGTTTATGAAGACCGCTAGGAGAGACAATTGTTAGCCGAGGGGGATTTGCAGCGACAAACTGAGCAGGTCTAGCAGTTGAGGGAGCAGCTGGCGGCATCTACACCACTTGCGCCTTCCTCATCAGTGGCGCTCTCTAGGCCCCAACTCCTTGATTTCTTTTGTGTATAGTTGTATTCCCATTTTGTTGTGTCGTCCAGAGACAACTTTCTTTTTTTGGGGGGGAATGATGTTGTAGGGATAAGTAGTAGTTGTTAGTTGTTGTCGAGGGATCGACTTGTTGAGGGGTCGACGGTTGGCACTTGCAACTGCTCGACACTCTTATATATAGCATTGTGCTTATCTTCGAGACATGTTATGTTAGAATGTTGGTATGGTAAAATTGTGGTGGTTGTTCTGGAGAACATTGTAATTCTGAGATCAATGAATACATCTGTGAGTTCTCCATACATTGTGCATCTGTGTACAATTTTAGTTGCATTTTCTTATGTTCTGAACACTCACCATGCGAGGCAAACATTTAAGCCTCGCTTAGCTTATCCTACCTTGATTGTGGGAAGATGTAGGTTGCACTTGATTGCAGTTCAAACTGGTCAGTGATATGATAGTAATGGATAACAATGGGTTTTTGTCTCCTTTGGCAGGTACAAAGAGGGAAGACTTCTTGTGTTATAAAAAAGTGGGTTCATATGGGCAGAGAGAAAGAAGTGTTATTCATTTAGCAAGAGAAATAGGAATAATGCTATTTTCAGATTGGTTTGAATCCCATTATATGCATGTCAAAAGTATAAATAGGTTATGATAGAACAGCCATGAGGAAAACTTACTAAAATTTGAGCCTTTTATTCTAAGGGCTAACATGTATGGTAGGACTCTTAGGCAATTACTTAGAATATGAGTTAAAGAACATGCCTCAGCCACTAGTTATTTTGGTCAGGGCAAGTTTTAATCACACATGCATGCACACACACACACACACAGAAAAAAGGAAATAAAAAAGCTTTTCCACAAACATCATATGTAATGTGTAGGCAAACTATTAATAACAACTCTTTAAATTGATCTTTTTTAAACATCTGTTATTGCAATTGGTGACACTTTGAGTATTTACAAACAGTTATGCTGTGTAATGATAAGAGTATTGAGAATTCCCTTTTAAAGTCCCATTGAACCTCAACCAATAACAGCAAGGTGATTCCCATTGGATTTCATGTTTTGATCTTACATATGAAACAAAAGATTGTGTACTTTGATTTTGTGGACAAGCAGAAATGAGGAGAATTTGAGTGTATTCAAGAAATTATAAAATGTGTTAAGCTGGTTTGAATCGTTCATGTCTCAGTTTATTTGATTCTTGTTCCTAATTTTGTCTCATATATTACTTGTCATTGATCAAATCTTCAAAATGTTATGCAGTCGTAAGCAATGTGCCGCGTACATGGCTAGCTTACCTGTTACATTCCGCTATGAGTATCTAATGGCTGAAACAATATTCTCTCAGGTACATGTTTTAAATGCCCTACTGCAAGAAAATAGTAGCAAGTTTTCGAAGGAAATTGACTTTAATATATAATGGTAGATCAGCCATCTTATGGCAGTTCTTGTGAGATGCTTAATGGAAAATGGTATTCAATGTTAAGTTGATTGTTAATGTACTTGCCCTTAATTCTATTTGTTGATGGCTGTCTGTGATTGATTTGTGTTGATTTTAATTATTTTCTCTTCGATATTGCTTCTTAACATTTCTGTGTATTCAAACCACATGTCTGATATTTGAAAACATGATGTAGGTTGGAATCTGACAAGTTAATTTTTTTGATATTTATTCTTCTAAGATAGAAGTTCCTAGAGGTTATTTGAGTTGTGAAATTGGTTGAATTTGCTTGACATTGCTAACTTTTGGGCAAGTTCGAAAGAAGTGGTGTTCATTTTCAAAATTTTAAGTTGTTTTTTTGTATTAAAGATAGTAAATAAAAGTCTTATACATCCACAACCAAAAAACCAACCACTGTACTTATCAGACCATCAGAGGTGACAAAATTAATCAAGTGTGCATGTTATTTTGCTACAATTTAGAAAACCACATTGTAAAAACTAAAGCAAGGTAGAAGTTCTTGCTTTCACTATACAATTCCACACTCTCTGGATTCCTTGTCTGAATGCTGGTTGTCAAATCGACGTTGGATCTAACCTCCCAATGCACTGTGTTACTGCCTTCATTAGTGTGAAATCTGGTCCTGCTTCGTTTTCAGGGGCTGCTCCTCCCTAGGATCTCTTTCATAATACCTTTGAACAAACTCTTGGAGGCCTTGTGGAACAGTTGATTATCTTTTTTGCTGTTAGCCCAAGTTTGGCCATATGGTATCTCAGGAGCATTCACTGTAATGAGTCCTTCCTCAAGCTGTCTTTCGAACTTCCTCTTCGAGATCTGCATGGTGACGGTTACTTGCGAGACAACATTTGAGGATATGAGCTTCTTAGGAAACTCAGTAAGCATCCTTACCGTACCTTGAAATTTCTCCTCGTTCCTATAAACCCAAATTTGCCATTAAGTTTCAGTAGACAGAAAAAGCCATAAGTTATTGAGCTCTTTAGATAAACTTTTGACACTACCAAACATAATCTCGTTCCAATTTATCCTATTATTCTAGCCAGAAAGTGAAGTGCTTTGCAGAAAATTTTCTAGATTTCTTTAGCTATAAAACAGTAAAAAAATATATGATTAATAGATTCAGGATTCTGCATACACTACACAGATCTACCTCATTATTCAACATCTTGTATTGAAGCCTTTGAAGGAGCCATCTGAAACAAGCTTTTTTTGGCTTGAATATTCACTTGCTCCAAATTGTTTTTGGGTTATTTGCATCAGTCATTATTTTCATAATTTTCATTTTGTATTCCAAGTTCACAATGTTGAAAAAATAATTTAAATCAGTCAAACAAGGATTTGTAAGATCTTTGCAATACTTGAACTTCCCCTTATTAGTAATTTCGTCGTTAATTTTGTTCTTTGAACTTCACAGGGATGTAGTATTTGGGTTTTTTCATTATTTATAAGGTTGGTATTTTCGGTATTCCAATATCTATGCTAAAGCTCAGTGTCTGTAGTTCATCTTTTTAGCACCTAAGGTGGCCAATAGTTGTATTGGTCCTAAATTATACAATTATTATCAAATTGCAAATACATTAATTTGTGTGTGGATGTTCACATTATTATCTCTTGTTTTGACTTGCATATATGTTTTCTGATTAAGCAATTATGTTAATCCAAGGATGACATGGCTTGTAATTGCTAAGATTGTTGTTTTAGAGCAATTTGAACTGCTGTAGTGTATATTATTTAGATATTTTTAGTGGAGATTTTTACTACCTGAGTATTAATGCTCAAATGGTCATGTCAGTGACCGTATTGTCTGAGTAGTTATTTCCTCTTAACCTTACACGCATGCACATTTAGATATTTTTAGTGGAGTTTTTTACTACTTGAAGTATAATTATTTAATATTTATCTAATACCTCCCCTTAAGGCTTACTTCACTAAAATAAAGCAAACTAACATAAGCATATCAAATTAAAAACACTTTGAATCATGAATTCACCATTCTCCAAAAGCTTTGAAAACAGACCATACACCAGGTAGAACTATATCGATCTGCTTTGAACCTTTGTAAAGGTGGAGCTTCCGAGCCGAATTCCCAAGTTATTGGATCACTGCCTCTCCATACTCTCAAACCATTGGGCAACAATACATGCTGAGCTACACTCATAGCTCTATCAAGTTATCTCATAACCCTTGTAAGAGAATGACTCCCATGATCATAGACTCCCAAGCTAGCTACACAAGTATCCAATTTGAGTTTCATCTATACTAGATTCTTTCTCATCTTCAAAGTATGGGCTTCTTCAAATATGTGTAATTCATCACTACCTTAAGCATAACTAAACTTTCCTGTGCCTTTGTAATTGCATTGTCCGTATAAATATGAGAAACAAGATTTTTTTAATGGCAATAACTTCCATAATACAATCCAACCATGGGGGAGGACTAATATTAGGCACAAAAGAAGTCATAACAGCCATGGCTATAACTACAACCACTTATAACAATAAAAACTTCACCAAAGCTGAAACTTCAAAAAATATCTTTGATCTAAACAAAATAGAGCGAAAACCTTAATACCCCCTTGTCGATGTTTTGAAAATTTTAAGGGCTAGTTTGAATAAAAATGTCACAAAAAGCTTTACCTTGGGTGGGAACTGCAAACCATAGTCGACACTACAAAAATAACCTTATAGATCCAAAACCCTAGTTGTCAAACTTTGAAACCCTAGTCACGAATTCATCAATAAAAGTATCATGGCAATCCTTGCTTGTGCCCTAAACCATAGCCATTTGGAAAAAGTGGAATTTTGTGAAGAAATCTTTAATCAAAATACCATTATTTTATGAAAAAATACAAAAAGAGGATCAAACTCCCTTATCGAGTCATGGGATTTAAAAAAAATGACACTATTCTGGTAGAAATTTGAAACAGATATAATGTCACCATTTTTGGGCCAAGTTTTCGGAGAGGAAATAATTCAATTAATCAAATTAAGTTGGCTAAATTAATGTTTGATGCATCTTGTATTTATTATTTAATTAATTGTGTTTTTAAGTCGAATATTTTTTTTAAATTTTTTTGATCGGTAAAAGGGCCGAAGCTCATATTATATTAAAAAATTGTAAATTACAAATGTCTCCATCCACTGCGGGCACTGGTAGGAAAGAATGGAGATGAAAACCTCCAGTCTTGCCCGTGACCCAAGGTCCAGATTACTAAGTACAATGTATAATTTATGAGGGCATTCCCTCATTTACAGATAATTATGAAGGCATACCTTCATGTACTTTGCTTCCAGATTTAAGGACAATCCCTTAATCATATTTCTTGAATGTTGTTACATAGTATTACATATAGTAGACAAGTTGGTGAAAACCCTTGATTGCGAGCTTTAGATTTATTCCATTGTTCCTTATTCTTTATTTCGATCTTTGTATCTGGTTTCCATTATCTATTTCCTGCACACATATAACCACTAAAGAAACCATATCTAATGCAATGTGATTTTAGTTATTCATATTACTAACAAATCAAATGAGTTAATATGCCTTTGATTAGTCACTTTAGTAGCCTAGTATTCATGATTCCATTTTAGTGAAGCCATTATCTTATACCAACTTTAAACTGTCTAGATACTTGTTATTATTCCCTTCCTTAGACTAAACTTATTGTTATCTCATAACCCATGCATCCATAATAACGAGGAAGGAAGAAATTAAATTAGTTAGACCATTCACTAAATTCATCAAATTAGGAATGATTTGTCATATATTTGAATCAATTTATCCATCTATGATTTCTGCTTCTACTAACTAATTTGATCAAAATAACAGCTATAGGAATCTGTGTAAATGAGAGTATTTAAAATAAATATCAATAAATATACAATGGAATATCTAACTGCATATATATATAAATATATATGTATATTTATATGTGTATATATATATATATATATATATATATATATTCATAATATGTATATATATAATACATATTCATAATATGTATATATATAATACATATTCATATATATATGTATCTATAAATATCTATATACAAGACTATATATTCAGGCTATACTCCATTGATTTGTCTATATTTATCCTAATTCACTTCGTCGAGATAAAAAGGATGTCAATATGTTGCATTACCAAAACCAATTTTACAATCTAGAAGAAGGATTTGTAATGGAGAATATCTTACCAAGCCTGAGGCTAATGAGAGGAGAAAGGCATTATAAGAGCTATTTTGTTGATTCCTCTCTTGAAGTCATCACAAAGCATTTTCTTTGTTGACTTCAAGATAAGAGATCCACAAACATACATCCTCTGTTTTATCAAAACTTACTGCTAATAGTCTGAATATGCCTTGCAAAGAGTTTTAAAAATTTAGCTAGGACAAACTTCTCAAGATACCTGGGTGACAGGAAAAAATGAAAACTATATCTTTTTAGGGGACTAATAAGCAGCTCCTGTGATGCTGTACAATTTAACAGACATCGAAAGGAAGAAAATGAAGTGCAAAACTATGTTACCAAGATATTTGAGAGGTAACTGGCAATAATACTACACCAATGACCATTATGTTATAGACATGACCTTAAACCTTAAAATAGGTTATTCCTTGCATGTTCTGTTGAGAGGGGAAGGTGAAACGTGTTTGAAAGATGCCTATAACTTAATATTCATTAGGAATCTTACAGTAAGGCTATTAAAAGGAGGTTCTAACAGGATTGGGCCATTGTTCATATCTGAGAAGTTACTCTGTAGCTTACCTGTCATTATCGTATTGTAGATACAAAAAGCTCTACTGTAATGGGCATTATGATGCCCTTTCTGGTTTTTAAGTGCATAAGTAGTGCAGAGATGCCTTATATATATTAGTTTATATATCTATATATGACTCTATATATATATATATATCAATATATGTAGAGTGAGCTTATATAAAATGTACATTGTCCCTTATCAATAGTGGAAGAAGGACCTAGAGATCTGAAAGGTTTGATTTTTAGCCTGTCTTATAGCCTTGTTTTTGAAATTATGACTGATAAATGAAATGAGAGTCAAGAAAATATACCCTGTAGGATGACAAAGATTTTACAAAAGGTTCAGAACATGGAATTAATTCCTTGTCTGTGTTCTAGAACCTTCTGAGTCATAGATTCTTTGTTTCTTTTTCTCTCTATGTCCCCCTTCTTCTAGCCAAATTTCAACTAGATTCTCTGAATCTGATTCGCTGAAGCAGTCCATATCGGTATCACCCACCTCATCGATGTGCTAGTAATCGTAAAACCAGTGATCCATAGCTGGTTTCTTAATGTGCATATAAATCATTAAGAATTCAATAGTCCGCTTGATAATGGGTTCTCTTTCATTGGCAGCAATAAGATCATCAAATAATACAATCGGTTTGGTAGGAACAGGTCTCCCCTTGATTGTAGATGTGTCAAGGAATCGGGGACTAGAGATAGTTAAGTCCTCTTTAACATTTTGGAGTCTTATCCAGGTTACCAAGATATCTATGTTTGAAAATTCTATGACATAGCCTCCTGATATCATGTTTCTCAGTTCCCCATTGTAGCGCTATAGCAACAGACATTGATGTAATGTCGGTATAAACTCTATACTTGTCGTCATTTGTTAGGAATTCTTGACCTAAGATACGGTAAACAACTCTAAGAATGAGAGAGTGATTATCCAACATAACCATTTTGAGATGTTTGGTCATAACATCTCCCGCAAAAGCAATTTGGTTCCTGTTGCAAGTAAGTTTGATTGGGGTTGACATACTGACAGAGGCTAGAGGAAGATCCAAGTTTTGGTATATCTAGCACGATATATTAGATATATATAAAATGAAAATGGAGGAGAGCGATTTCGCTTCCATATTCCATATGTTTACTGTGAGTCGGTTGAATTGCTATGGCTCTTTGTATTCTACTGAGTTTAAAAAGGTGCCTAATATGAATTTTGAAAATTCTCTTAAGGGCTAAATTTGGGAACATCAACAGTTGTGCCGTTATTTCATTCTTCCTATAATAAATGTGTGTGCATGCACGTATACTTGTGCCCAGGCATGCATGCACACACTTGCACACACACATTTGCATGCATGCATGTGCACACACAGACACACTCATATACACACATATATGTGGATATATTTTGAAATGAATGAAGGGATCAATTTTATTTGTTGTTTTTTTCATTATGATAGAGAAAATTAATTCAAGAGTTGTATGTTGCACCTTTGCAGCTTCTTTTGCTTCCCAACCCACCTTTTAAGGGATGCTATTATGCATTGGTGATTATTGATCTTTGCAAGGTAATGTAATGGATTTTGTTGCATATCCCTTTATTATAATTGATCTGAATTACACAGGTAAATGCTGATACCCTCTATGCAATGTAGATGCTAAATTAATTTAGATCATTGTCTGATTAATGTTTCCTTGCCAGGCTCTTCCTGGAGCTTTCCCTATGGTTGTGGCTGGAGCTGTGCGTTCCCTTTTTGATAGGGTGAATGATTTAGATATGGAATGTCAGACTCGCCTTATTCTCTGGCTCTCTCAGCACTTGTAAGTTTGACATATATTGCAATTTCTTAAAACTAGGACTGTGTACACAGTTCAGGTTTTACTTCGACTAATGTACTGAAGGCTCGAGGCATACCTTATAATCACTCTAAAAGGCTTTGCTATTTTTGCTAGAATAATTATTCATTGGTTTTGGGTGCAATCTAGCTTTTAGTGACTTATATAATTGCTGGGTTATTGATCATTTTAATGCTTCTGAAGTTTAAGGAGTCAACGATGCCTGGAAATAGAGTTAAGAATTAACATTTTGTTCATCTGCTATTCTTGTTTTGTTTTTTCAGATCAAACTTTCAGTTCATTTGGCAATGGGAAGAATGGTTGCATGTTTTGGATCTTCCAAGGTGGTCACCACAACGTGTCTTTGTACAAGAAGTACTTCAGCGAGAAGTTAGATTATCTTACTGGGACAAAATCAAGCTGGTATGCTACCTATCATTTATACGCATTCCTTTCTTGAGAATCGGCTATTGTGTTACTAGCTTGAATTGTGAGTCATCTTTTGCAAACATTGCCATTTGGAAACCTATGATTGAAATCATTACTTATCTTAGCATATTCACCAGCTATGCGTTGTGTTTTGCTAATGTTTCATGTGCACAAGTTTGTTTTGACATGATAGGTTAGCATGGGCCACATTCTTGAAGGTTAGCATGGGCCACAGTCTTAAGATTTTGAAAAGAAGTTTGCACTCAGATGTGCTGCATTATCATTGCTTTACTCTCTATCCACATGTTTACTGCAGTTGTGGGGTGCCTTATTGCAGTGAGGGTGATTTTAACTCTGGAAGTTTTGTGCATCACTGTTACAAAAAGTGCCTTGGATACTTGAGGGGAAATTGTTTTGATTAGAAATGAAGTTTTATAATTTCTGTGCATCGACTTTGTAGAGATTCCACATGTATGGTTACATTTTGCCTTCAAGGCAAATACATTTCCCCTTTCATAAAATATTCTCTTAGTATCAACTAGTATAGAGTGAACTGGTTGATGCGGTGCTTATCACAATATTGGTCATGTGGGGAAGTTTGCTTTTTTCCCAAGCACTCTAAGTGTGCTGCTTAAACCCTCACACATTTGACATATTTGAAAGTAGAAGCCAGACAATAGAATCTGCATCCACACAATAGCTCCTTTCCACTGAATTCCACATTCTACAAAATTTTAAGGTAAATGATAGAGAATCTTTCCTATAGGTCATGGTGTTAGCTTTCATAGCTGCATTACCCCATGAGAGCACATAAAGGCAGGCTTTGTCATGCATTGTCAAGGCTTTGCACTTAATAGCAGGTGTCCCATTGGTTACTGCATTTTACCCGAAAGCTTGTGCAAACAAAGTCTAAGCTTGCGATTGGAAACTCAATGTTCCCCACCATTGGCCCCAAATTTTTCTTGAAGTTTTATTATATTTGATCTATTTTATATAAGTATTGAAAAGTTTAATATTCTTAAATACAATCTGTATCATGGTATTTCCATGCAATATCTCTTTTTCGCTCGAACTCAATCGCTCAGGCATTAGAGTAAACAATAAAGAAGAGTTTATAAAGATTGTGGGGTGGGCTTCAATGACAATTCATTGAGGTGGGCTTATGTTCATGCATTACCTCATGACAATTCATTGAGGTGGGCTTATGTTCATGCATTACCATATATTCAAACCCTACCATTAAGGCGTCCCCTTGGCTGCTACAAGGTACCTAAAGCCCTGCATAAACAAAACCTAAGCATGTGAGATAGAACTCCTCATTTCTCACCATTGGCCCCAAACTTTTCTTGATGATTTTTCAAATTTGATTTTGTTTTCTATAAACATATTTGTGGGATGCTTATACTTGCACATCGGGATTCCAAATGTATTGTACCCGAGTAACTTTCAACTTCGGTTATGGTTATGTTGATGCCATAAGAAAATTATTACTTTGTGTTATGGCATACCGAATGACATCAATGTTTGTGCTTGATTTTATCTTTAAATCACCATTATGATTTTAAGAATCTTGCTTATTTATTGTCAATTTTATTGTCTGCTCTAATTTATTTTAGAGAATATATTAAGTACCCATCTCAACATAATGGCACGCTGAGTTAATTTTCATGCAGAGTATTCAAAAAGCTCCAGGTTTAGAAGAACTCCTCCCACCAAAAGATGGATCTTGTTTCAAATATGGAGATCATGAGGGAGATCACTCTGAAGTAGTAGAATTCTCTCTATCTAATGAGTTGAATAATTTGGTGAAGGATAAAAAAACTTCTCGTGAAATTCTTTCTTGGGTGGAGGAGAATATCATTGCAGTACATGGGCACAATGTTTCAGTTGATGTGGTTGTTCAAACACTTCTTCATATTGGATCTAACAGTTTCACACATTTATGCACTGTACTGGAGAGATTTGGAAATGTAATAAGTAAATTGGGTTCTGGTCAATCAAATGAAATTCTAGTAATAGAAGAAACCTCCAAAATTTTTCAGAATAATGCTCAAATGGCTGCTATTGCCATTGATCGAATGATGGTATACCGGATTGTTTCTAATTTATCGATCGTGACTTGGGTGTTTTCTCCATCCAATGTTGAACAATTTCATACTTCAGATCGTCCATGGGAGGTAATGACACCTTTTCTCTCCGCTTCTTGTTTTTTGGTACTTTTGAAGACAAGCAACTTGATTACAGTTTCCCATCTTATTTTATCTGAATCGTATAACCTTTGTCACTATACATTTTAATTTAATTGTTTCTCCTTTGTCATCTAATACAAACAATTGGCTTGCCTGTTTTGAACAGATTTTAAGAAATGCACTCAATAAAACCTACAATCGCATATCTGATAAAAGAAAGGATGTGATTTTTGCTGAAAAATCTGTTCAAAAAGCTATTGAAGCCAAAGTGAAGGCACAGGCTGACCTCGATTCTGCAGAGGCTTTACTAGAAGCAGCAGACAGTGAAGAACTTCAAGGTCAAGCGGCCATCAAATTAAAACGACTCAAAGTAGCAGTAGACAGAATGAAGCAGGAGGAGAGCTCTGAACAGGAATCTTTGGAGGCAAAAGATGCACTGCTATCCCGAGCGCTTAGTGAAAATGAGGTATATAGCTCTCAACAGCATATTTTGAAAGATGCATTTTCATGAAACTGCAATTAATGATGACTTGACGCTCGATCAGATTTAGGCAAGCACAACTACAATTGCTTCGAACTTTCTTGTTTTAATCATTCTATGCCATACTTATTTTTTCCTGCTCTTATGTCTGTTTATAAATATAGTTTATATAGCACCTTAACAATTGTCATGTTCTTGTTTCAATTTCAAGTGTGTTTGAGTTAGTAGTTTCATTTTGTAAGATTGAGATTTCAAGATTTCAAATTTTCTTTTCTTTATATAGAACAACGTTTTCATGATCACAACTCCCATCATTTGCTACTCATCTCAAACTATGTACTGTTATTCTTGTAAGATCAGAGTTGAAATTTAGTGATGTGGATTTGTTTGCCTTTTGGACTCGGGAACGTTGTTTCCTTCATTTGTTGCCTCCAAATCCACGTGCAGATGAAAACATGTTTTATCAGATCTAGTATATTACTGCTACAGTGAAAACTTTATTTATCTAATGTCGCGATTATATGGTTGATTATAGTCTGTGTTCCACAGGGACGCGTCCCCTGCCCTTGTACCCCCGTTCCCGTCCTGGGTACGAAACGGGGACGCGGTGACGGATTTTCAACATCCCCTAACAGTCCCCTTTTCGTTCCCAAATCGGGGACGTTCCGGAAACTGAAAAAAACAATGTTTCCTAAATAGGGGATGGATTTGGGTACCGAGGACGGTCAGGGAACGGCTTGGCCGTCCCGGTACCCAAATCCATCCTGTATTTCCTAGCCAAAAAAAAAACGGCCGCCAGTCTTAAAAAGTGAGTTTTTTTTAATTTGTTTGGTTTTTTGGCGGGCCCCACGTGGACTCTAATATTAAATAAAAGATACTAAACCCTAGTATGGATGCTAAAAACATAAAAAGCCTCTCTTTTATTTGTTCATTTCATTTATTCTTGCCAAAAAGAAGAAGAAAGAGGAGCAGCAACAAAGCTAATTATGGAGTTGAACTTCTATGTTTACTATTTAGTATTTTAGTTGGACTTCTCTTTATGTCATTTCATGCATGAAACTTGGAGCCTTTGGGCATTTTCGCTATATGTACGCCATATTTTTACAATGAAAGTATTTGAATTTTGTTAATTTGCTATGTATTCATTGTTTTGAGCTTCTAAAATGTCTATGGTGAATGGTTTATCAATGTTATGATATGCATATTTGAATTCTTTCTATATATATATATATATATAAATTCCCCTAGTTTTTTAATAGCCGTCCCTTAAAAATTGGCTCTGAGCTGTACCCATACCGGAAACACGTCCCCGTCCCAGAAACTCCGTGGAGCATAGATTATAGTGGATAGAATTTGGTTTGTTTTGCAAAGCAGCATTAATACTTTCATGTGCATGATCATATTGCACCAAATCCAGCCCAAGCATATGCTAGATTGGATGAGACCAATCATTTTGAGAACCCTATCCCCACCCATTGCACTCAAATTCCCCAGAGCTCTCAAATTTTATGAGGGTGTTCTAGCCCATGATAATCTCTATCTGCCGGCAGAGAACTGTTGTATGCTCAGACATGTTCTCATAACTAATTGAAAGGAAACAATCACCTCTTACATGTCTATTAACCCCATATAGATATGAGCGTCACAGATGATTTGTGAAAGCCAGGAAGGCCTAAATTCTCAATCAATGTTACTGGTTAATAAAGTGTATTATTTGATGCATAGTACTTGACCTTGGTGATAATATTATCAGTCAGGGGAATAAGCTGACAAAAAAGAAATAGATCATACTACACATCCAGAATTAGCAATGAAAATCACCTCCTTGATCATTTCCAAGAGCTCCCCCATTTGCAGAAGGAATTGCTGACTGACACTTAAGGAACTTATGCTAGTGGCAGACATGTGCGGGCCAGTAAAGTATTACCAGATTGGCTTACAGCAAGGAACAATAATCTGAAATCAAGATCTTTGGAAAGTAATGCAGAAGAAGCAAGGACCTAGGGAATTTTATTTCCCTTGTAAGAAGACTGGAAAGCAGGAAATGAGTGGCAAAAGTTGCAAAGCACCAATAACGAAGGATATAATGCACTTAAATCCTTTTAAAAGTTCAACTTCATCCATTGTCCTTGTAAATCATTTTCTTCATTTTTTAACAGCATTTCATGGGGATGCATGCCCTGGATCTGAATAATCATTCCCAGATGTGACTTGGGGGTCCTTTTGTTCAAATTTTTTGGTGGTCATTCCTCGGATGCCATCTTAAAAAGAGATACCTATTTTTTTTGTCATTTTTGCGATTTTCTTGTGCCATGTGGCTGTCCATGAGACTCTACGGTGTCCTCCACGTAAAAAACACAAAAATGGATAAAAAATTAAAAAAAACATTTTAGATTCAATTTTGTGCAATTTTATTTTGAAACCTATGCCCTTTGCTATTTTGCATTCACCAAAAGAGGAGTAAAAGAGAGGAAGAGGAGCAATTTCTGAGATATCAATTTGATGATGACCCCAATTTCTGAGTGTTTTACTCTATTAGCTGTGTAATATGCATGAAGCAACATTTTTTGGGGGCATCTCTCAATTTAAATCATGTTTCATTTTGTGTAAATGATTATTGGTCTATCAGATGGATTATCGTGTCACTGAATTGTTATTTACTCTTTGGAATTTCAGCTTCTTTTGGTTTGTTGAATTGTTCATTTTAATTTTAGGTATTTTCAATCATTGCAGCAAAAATCATTTGGGTTAAAAATTGGCAAGCCAAAAGTAGAATATTTTTTGAAAAATCGGGAAATATCAGGAAAAAATCGGGAAAATTTTGAATTTTCAAGAAAACGTAAAAAAATGTAGAAAAAGAAACAAAACTATTTTTTGTTAAAACTGACGACATTTCCATAGGATAAAGATGTAGAGAGCAAATAAAATAGAGTTAAATCCATGAATTGTAGAAAATAGATTTTGTCATTCATATTCATATTGCTGTTTACATAGGCAAATATTCAATTAACTTTTTAAAAGGGCAGTCACCAAATAGTTGTCTATGTCTGAGATCAAATATTAGCTAAGTCTATGAAGTAACTGAGATCAAAATGAATTGTAGAAAATAGATTTTGTTGTTTATATTCATATTGCTGATTACATAGGCAAATATTCAGTTTATTTTTTAATAGGGCAGTCACCAAATAGTTGTCTAACTCTGAGATCAAATATTAGTTAAGTCTATGATGTAACTGAGATTAAAATTTATCAGACAGCAATCTAGCTACTCTTAGGAATTTAATAAAAGTGGAAGCCATTTTGAAGTGATCTAAGACTTTCATTGCGATTGGGGAAAGGAGTTTTGTAGGGGTATTTCAACATTTGACAAAGCTTATCAAGCCACATTCCACAATTGCAATGCTTTATATTACATAATGACAATTAGTAAGTCCTTTATATGGGGTAGAATTCAACAAAAGGCATTTTTATAGTTGAAGTAAAAGATTAGCAAATGTTAGTTTTAAAATTACATATATTAAATAAATTAAAAATTTTGTGTTAAAAATTGAATATATTAATAATACATTAAAAATTAATAATATAGATTATAAATTTTACATGATTTTTTATTTTTAATTTATTATATAACTATTAGTATATATTAATAGTCAATAAAAATTAAAATTTTAAAACTACTTTATAATATTGATTATAAACTATAGGGGTTCACTTCTTCCTTGTCAAAGTGCCATCTATAATAGTGCATAATAGTTATAATGTTAAAATTAGTGTATAATATTAATTATATACTTGTTCACATCAAAATCCATGGGGTGGGGCGTGTAGAGAGCTCGGGTTATATCGAAGCTGCAATTTAGAGCAGATTCATTAGCTGCTTCAACACTATCTCACAATGCCCCCACAATTTATGATGTTTTAGGCCCTTTTAAATTTGGTTGGTTTAAAATTTTTTGGGTTTAAAAATTTTAGGGTTTAAAAATTTTAGGGGTTTAAAAAATTTTGGGTTTAAATTTTTTATGAAAATCACTGGCTGCAACAGAAGAAGAAAGACAAGGAAAATTAAGAAGAGAAGAGATTTAGCAAAAAGACATGAATTTTCATTGAGTTTGTTAAAAACTAGTTTCGCCTATTGAAGGCTCATCAGTTGAACTCAAGTAGAAAAATACAATGCAGAAGAGAGAATATAAAGGTGGAGAGGTGAACAAGATTTCAAGAAAGGGCCGTTACATGACCGTTGGAAAAAGAGGCCGTTACATGACCGTTTAGTTTCTCTCGGAAAGCTAAATCTTAGAAAGTTTCTAAAAATTTTCAAAAAATCCTGGAAAATCCAAAAATTTCAAAATTTTTAAAACACTTAGGAAAAATTTGAAATCTACCTATCCTAAGTAATTCTAGAAAGAGCAGTCTCGATGAGACCGCTCATTTCTAGAATTACCCCCCAGGACTTCCCAGGAGGTCACCCATCCCAGTGTTGCTCTCACCTGAGTGCGCTTAACTGTATCGTTTTGCGTGCACGAGGTGACAACAAGTTACAACATGAATTTGAATAAAGAGATGAGAAAGACAGAGAAGAATAGGAGATTACAAAGCAGAAAATCTGCTACGAGTAATGAAGGAACCAAGTCTTCGAGGATTACGCTAACAGATCCGAGGATGTGGGATATGGTGAAGCGCGGGAACTTGTTGGCAGAGCCGATAAAGTTCAGGGTTTAGGGTGGCCCCCAAGCTCATCGCCTTAGCAGAATTGCTAAAGTCAAGTTTGAGAACGAGGGGGGTCCCTTTTCTGATCTTAGGAGCATGAGCTCTATGTAGAAGCGCAGACTTGTCCTTCGGGAAGACTTTGTTGAAGCATTGTATAGCAGGACTTTTCTGGGGTAGCCGCGAGCTCTGAGTCTCTGGTATAGGAGCTTCTTCAAACGGACAAAACCAACAGGTTATGATTCCCAAAGCAAATATCTCTGAAGCTCACTGATAACAAAAGACCTTTCTTGATGCAACGGGTGCCAAGAAGTGAAAGGAATGTACTGGTAGGCATTCAATTTCTTCTAAAAACACTAAGTAGATAAAATACTAGTGGAGTGGAAATCGGGCCCTTTAAAGAAAGTAATATCCAAGAGCACCGCTGAAGAAGCAGAAACACATGATGTAATCCTGATTTCAGGGTACAAGCTCTGATAAGCCTGAAAGTAATTCTGCAGAGAATCCAAGGAGCCGGACCACACACCGAGAGCATCATCAATGAAACGCTTATAGAAAAGCATGGGGGAAGTATCCATAATTGCAGTTAACTGTTTTTCCAGATGACAAAGAAAAAGACAGGCATAAACAACTGCAAAATTGCTTCCCATAGCAGTACCTCTGATCTGCTGAAAGAAAGATTCATTGAACTCCAAAAAGTGCGAATGAAGGACCAGTTTATCGAGATTCATAATCATGTTGATCAACCTCTTGTTATGATTATGTACCTCGAAGTAATCAGTCACCATACTCTTGAGGGCAATTAAACCTGCAGAGGTGGGGATACTGGGGTAAAGAGATTCAACATCAAAAGTCAAGAGGAGGCAATCATGGGGGAAACTGCGAGACTGGATTTCATTTAGAAGAGAAAGGGAGTCCTGAAGGTGATTCTTTTGGCTCAAGAGAACAGGAAGCAGAAGAAAATGCAAAAGCTTGGAAGCAGGTTCAAGCAGATAGCCAGAGTATGAGCAGATAGGTCTACCTATCAAAACTAGTTTATGAATTTTAGGCAGGAGATAGAATGCACAGGGACTGACAGTAAAGACAGGAATCTGCAAGAGAAAAGCCTTAATATCCTTTAGAAAAAACCGATATTGCTTTTCAATCAAATGTTCAAGCTGAGAGTGAATTTCCTTCCAGGGAATAGAGGAGACAGCGACATACACATTAGTATCAGAAAGCTGACGCAGACCTTCAATCCTATACCAGTTTTTGTCCAAGATGACAAGTCCGAGGTTTTTATCAGCAGGTTTGATAACAATGGAACCTGTGTAAAGATCCTTCCATTGTTATCAAACCTGCTGATAAAAACCTCGGACTTGTCATCTTGGACTAAACCTGGTATAGGATTGAAGGTCTGCATCAGCTTTTTGATACTAATGTGTATGCCGCTGTCTCCTCTATTCCCTGGAAGGAAATTCACTCTCAGCTTGAACATTTGATTGAAAAGAAATATCGCTTTTTTCTAAAGGATATTAAGGCTTTTCTCTTGCAAATTCCTGTCTCTACTGCCCGTCCCTGTGCATTCTATCTCCTGCCTAAAATTCATAAACCTGTTTTGGTAGGTAGACCTATCTGCTCATACTCTGGCTATCTGCTTGAACCTGCTTCCAAGCTTTTGCATTTTCTTCTGCTTCCTGTTCTCCTGAGCCAAAAGAATCACCTTCAGGACTCCCTTTCTCTTCTGAATGAAATCCAGTCTCACAGTTTCCCCCATGATTGCCTCCTCTTGACTTTTGATGTTGAATCTCTTTACCCCAGTATCCCCACCTTTGCAGGTTTAATTGCCCTCGAGAGTATGGTGACTGATTACTTCGAGGTACATAATCATAACAAGAGGTTGATCAACATGATTATGAGTCTCGATAAACTGGTCCTTCATTCACACTTTTTGGAGTTCAATGGTTCTTTCTTTCAGCAGATCAGAGGTACTGCTATGGGAAGCAATTTTGCAGTTGTCTATGCCTGTCTTTTTCTTTGTCATCTGGAAAAACAGTTAACTGCAATTATGGATATTTCCCCCATGCTTTTCTATAAGCGTTTCATTGATGATGCTCTCGGTGTGTGGTCCGGCTCCTTGGATTCTCTGCAGAATTACTTTCAGGCTTATCAGAGCTTGTACCCTGAAATCAAGATTACATCATGTGTTTCTGCTTCTTCAGCGGTGCTCTTGGATATTACTTTCTTTAAAGGGCTAGATTTCCACTCCACTGGTATTTTATCTACTTAGTGTTTTCAGAAGAAATTGAATCCCTACCAGTACATTCCTTTCACTTCTTGGCACCCGTTGCATCAAAAAAGGTCTTTCGTTATCAATGAGCTTCAGAGATATTTGCTTTGGGAATCAGAACCTGCTGGTTTTGTCCGTTTGAAGAAGCTCCTATACCAGAGACTCAGAGCTCGCGGCTACCCCAGAAAAGTCCTGCTATACAATGCTTTAACAAAGTCTTCCCGAAGGACAAGTCTGCGCTTCTACACAGAGTTCATGGTCCTAAGATCAAAAAACGGACCCCCCTCGTTCTCAAACTTGACTTTAGCAATTCTGCTAAGGCGATGAGCTTGGGGGCCACCCTAAACCCTAAACTTTATCGGCTCTGCCAGCAAGTTCCCGTGCTTCGCCATATCCCACATCCTCGGATCTGTTGGCGTAATTCTCGAAGACTTGGTTCCTTCATTACTCGTAGCAAATTTTCTGCTTTGTAATCTCCTATTCTTCTCTGTCTTTCTCATCTCTTTATTCAAATTCATGTTGTAATTTGTTGTCACCTCGTGCACACAAAATGATACAGTTAAGCGTGCTCAGGTGAGAGCAACACTGGGATGGGTGACCTCCCGGGGGGTAATTCTAGAAATGAGCGGTCTCATTGAGACTGCTCTTTCTAGAATTACTTAGGATAGGTAGATTTCAAATTTTTCCTAAGTGTTTCAAATTTTTCCTAAGTGTTTTACAAATTTTGAAATTTTTGGATTTTTCGGGATTTTTTGAAAATTTTTAGAAACTTTCTAAGATTTAGCTTTCCGAGAGAATCTGAACGGTCATGTAACGACCTCTTTTTCCAACGGTCATGAAATGGCCCTTTCTGGAAATCTTGTTCGGGCTCTCCGCCTTTATATTCTCTCTTCTGTATTGTATTTTTCTACTTGTGTTCAACTGATGAGCCTTCAATAGGCGAAACTAGTTTTGAACAAACTCAATGAAAATTCATGTCTTTTTGCTAAATCTCTTCTCTTCTTAATTTTCCTTGTCTTTCTTCTTCTGTTGCAGCCAGTGATTTTCATAAAATTTTTAAACCCCAAAATTTTTTAAACCCGACAAATTATTTCCATGGTGATTCCACACTGACTTTGATTTCATCTTGGAATTGACCTTGTTACTCAGTGATTTAACAATTTCATGAGTTTTTGGTTTGACATGTTTTTGCAACAATTTTTTCACATTTTTTACTGTTTTGTAGGGATTTTAACAATTCTAATGCACTTTAAATGTAAAAAGTTGTCGAAAATTGGGCCAATGGTTGGTCAACGATTTTTTTACAAATCAGGATTTTTTCAGTTGGAAAAATTGGTTGGCTCCAAGATTTGAGATTAATTGGATATAATCACATTTTTTTGCAAATTATTGCTTCTTTGTTTTCAATCCACACACACACACACACACACACACACACTTGTTCATATGAGTCTCAACATGAGACCAATACAAGCTCTTGCAAGCACAATCATGAGAGTAATATCAGGTCCTTACCAACAACACACTAGAGACCACCTATGCAAGACATAGTCATAAATTAGAAATCTAATTTATTTAGAAACCACTTCCATAGTAGAAGCCAAGTATGGAAGACCAAGAGTCACAACTTAGAATTCCAAATTAGATGTTCCATTTGGATTTGAACTTGGGCCTTCACAATGAGAACTCAATGTGTTAACCAATTAAGCTCAACCCCTTGGACAATCCGTTTATATTTTAAAAAATCTATGTTACTTGGGGATGTGTACTTGGCCAAAATTGGGCCATCCTCAGTCGGAAATGTCCTAGTGATGTGGGGACGGATCGGACATGTCTCGTATTGTCCCCAAAATTCCATTTTTTCCTAGAAACGTCTTGGGGACATTTTGAAATTTGCTGGAAATGGTAGGGGATGTGTTGTGAGGTTTTCACACCATCGCTCCATCGCAAATGGGGACCCCCCCTCTTTCGCAAGCGGTAGGAGTAGTGGTCTTATGTAGTCTTTGTTGGCAGTCGTTTTCAAGTCCTTACGTCCGGCAAGTGAAGTTCGAGAGTCGGTTTTTGTTGTGAGGTCTTCACAACTCGCCCCAATTTGGGGACCCCCTCTGAAATTTTTTGCAGGTGCTTGAAATCTGGTCCATGGGTGACAGCGAAGTGAAGTTGATAGTTGCATAAACTTTGATTGAAATGGAGAAAGTTGTATGTTTTATGAGGTTCTGATTTTTTTAGGAACCATGAACATGATGTTCATGGTGGTGGCGGGTTCCGCCACCACCATGGACACCATGTCCATGGTGTCCTAAATCTCCGCCATGGTATGGTTTGCAATGAAATCTGAACTTAATTTGCAATGAAATCCGAGCATGAATTGGCAATAAAATCTGAATTTGAAACTTTGAACTTGAACATGGAGATTAATCTGAGTTCGAAATACTTGAAATCTGCTTGAAATCTGCTTAAAATCTGAATTTGAAATGGTTGAAATCTGAATTTGAAATCTGGTTTAATCTGAACTTGGAGTTTGTATTTGAAATTCGAAACTGAAACATTGGAACTGTAACATGAGCTTGAAATCTGATTTTGCATAAACTTGGAGAATGAATTTGATGCATGAACTTACCCCATGGACCTGATGTCCATGGTAGTGGCGGATTCCGCCACCACCATGGACACCATGTCCATGGGGTGATGAAATTCCGCCCCTCATTTCCTTAGCCGTTGGAGCACTTTAAGCATGGCAAAACTGGGATTTAAAAGGTGTTCGAAGTAATGAATTTGCA
>MU226302.1:1168086-1211994 GCA_018584345.1 Thuja plicata
ACCCTCCTCAAACTATCTCACCTCTTCCAAACCTTAAAATCATAACACATGCCCAAGTTTGGGGGGCCTTAAAGCTGGGCGGGATTTGGAGGTAGGATGGACATGGTGTCCAAGGGGGTGGCGGAATTCGCCATCACCTTGGACAGGGTCATCATACCATGTCCATCAACACACCAAGCAAACTCTCCTTCAAATCTTTAACTCCCCATTCAACCTCAAGCAAAGAACCATGCTCATACCTCACAAAGGGCTCGGCGGAAATTGGAGGGTCCTTGGACATGCTGGCGGAAATCAGAGGCACCTTGGACAGCCTGTCCAAGGGCTGGGCGGAATCCGCCTAGACCTTGGACATAGTGATTTGCACTTTGCACTTAGCCAATTTCCAATCCAGGGGCAGAGAATTTATACAAATATAACATTTAAGTATAAGTCTGTTTTAATTTAATTTCTTATACTTTAAGTTATATTTGTATAAATACCTTCCAGGATGTTTGAGATAGGTTTCAGCTTCATAGGAGTTAAGGTGCAAATTCTAGATTTTGGGGGTTTTTGAAATATTTCAGGGCTTAGCCAAATTTCAGGATTCAGCACGCTTTCAGCAGAGCTACCTCCCACAATCTATTTCGACTTTCTAAGATCAAATTGAAGCTGGAACAAGGATTCTCAGAGGGTTTACACTTGTTTCATCACGAATCCTTTGGTTTTATCCCATATTCCTGAAAGATTTAACACAACTCTTGCCCATGCTCCAGACAGACTTGGCTTCCCAGCAGGCCAAAATTACCCAAAACCAACTCTCAAACTTCACTCACTAGACCAAGGGGCTTGAAAACTGTCGCCAACAAGGACTACCTAAGACCACTACTCCTACTGCTTGCAAAAGAGGGGGTCCCCATTTGCAATGGGGCGATGGTGTGAAAACCTCACAACAAGTCGGCCAACTAGGATACATGTCTTTTGGGAGGTAAAGACTCATAAAAATGAAAGATGAAACTCTTCATTCAATCATATACATTCAACACAAACATCTGGGAATTATATCCAGACAGCAGCGGACTATATACAGGCAGCAGCGAATTAGATTCAAGCAATTATTACTAAAGCAGATAAAGGGCAATAGGTCGAACATTTCTGTAGCAGATAAAGAGTAGCAGATCTATTCTGCATATTTCAGTTTAATTGTATTCATTCTTCTGCCTTGTAATTGGCAAAATTGTAATTAGACTCCTATCATTTGAGAAATATAATCAGAGGACATTATTGCTGGGTTTTTCACCTCCAGGAGGGAAGTTTTCCCACGGTAACATTGTGTTAATGTGTTATGTGTTGCATCTCTTGTTTATTTTTGTTACTGTGTTATGTGTTGCATCTCTTGTTTATTTTGTTCTTTACTTTCAGTCTGATTGTGAAAATTAACATGGTATCAGAGCCAAGTTCGAATTAGGACTAATCAGATTGATAGTAATTGTCCATAGTCATACCTATTTGCTATTTTTCTACTCCATTCAAGATGGTGCACAGTCTCAGGGTTGAAGATAGGTTGGATGGTGCTTCCAACTTCACCTCATGGAGATTTTGAATTATGATGGAATTGAATGGAAGTGAGCTTGCAAAATTTGTGGATAGAAAATCCACCGAGCCTAAAGACGAAGAATAAAAGATTCAATGGAAGAAGAAAGACTTCCAAGCTCAATTTTTTTTGGTTGATTCTGTAAAGGATCACATTGTACCTATCATCTCCAAGTTGAAGACTGCAAGCCAAATGTTCAGAACCTTGGAGGAGATGTACGAAATCAACAACACGACTCGTGCCCTAGCCTTGAAGCAACAACTTCTCCACATCAAGATGGCAAAAGGAGAGACGGTCATAGCAACTTCATGATAATTTCCGATTTGATAAATCAACTCTCATCTATTGGAAATGTTGTTGATGACAAAGACTTAACCATGTTAGCCCTCAATGGTCTTCTGACATCTTGTGAATCCTACATTCAAGGGATTAGCGCAAGAGATTAACTTCCCGTGCTTGATCGATTGAGGGCTGATTGCATTCCAGAAGAATCAAGACTGGTCGCAAGAGGTGTTATCAAAAGCTCGCATGGAGAAGACAACCATGTTCTTGTTGCTCAGTCCAGCAAGAAGAAAGGAGGCTATTGGAAGATGAAGAATTTCAAGAGAAACAGAGATCAAAGGACTGATTTTGCTCCTGATCCAAAGAGGAAGAAGGATCTTTCCCGCATCAAGTGCTTCAGATGTGACAAATACAGTCACTATGTAAGGAACTGTCCATCTCAGCCAAAGCAACAAGAAGCAAATCTAAATGAAGTCTCAAACCAGAAGGATGTTGAAGATTTCCTCTTCATTTCAGCCTTGTCAAGCAAAATCCTATGGACAATGACACTTGGCTAATCGATAGTGGAGCATCAATACATATCACCGGCTATCGGGAGCATCTATCCGACTTGGTGAAGGAGTCCAACCTACACGTGATCATTGGAGATGATGCATGCTATTTTGTAAAAGGTTTTGGTGCTACTTCCCTTAACTTAGATTCTAGAATTTCTCTCCATCTCAGTGATATCTTGTTCGTGTCGGGAATCAAGAGGAACCTTATCTCCATATCAGCCTTGGAGGATCAAAAAGTAGGGCAGAGGAGAAATTAGCTCTTGTGCATTTTGATTTATGTGGGCCTATGTTTGTTGCCTGTCAAAGTGGATTCTTGTATCATGTAATCTTTATTGATGACTACTCTAGAAAAAGATGGATCTATTTCCTAAAATCAAAAGAATCTAATGAAGTCCTAGATAGGTTCAAAGAGTTTAAGACATTGGCTGAAAACTTATCTGGGAAAAGAATTAAAGTGTTAAGATTTATTTGACAATGGAGATGAATACATCTCGGGTAGTTTTCATGCTTTTTGTGTTAAGGCAGGGATCAAGAGGGAGTTATGTGCTCCCTACAACCCACAACAAAATGGGGTTGCAGAATGGAAGAACAAAACAGTAGTTGAAGCAGCAAAAGCTATGATTCATGATCAGGTTCAGCAGACTTTTCTATGGACTGAAGCATCCAGAACAACTGTATACATTCATAATATATGTCCTCACTGTGTATTGAAGGACATGACACCAGAAGAAGCATTCTCAGGAATCAAACCTGACATCAGTAACCTAAGGACATTTGGGAGCCTAGTATATGTACATGTACCCAAAGAAAAGAGAGCCAAGTTAGAACCCTCTGGCAAGAAAGGAATTCTTGTGGGTTACAACGAAACCTCCAAAGCATACATAATATATATTCCAGGTAAGAGATATATTGAGGTTAGTAGAGATGTTACTTTTGAAGAAAACCTTGCATTCAAAGGATCTAAAGGTTCTAGTATGGAGATTGATTATGAAGATTGGGATAATCCTCAAAACATGGACATTGATCATGGTACCGAGATTCAGAGGGAGTCTATTGTACCTGAAGAGTTATATGATCCAGTTGAACGTATGGATCCTACTGATTGGCCTAGAGACATTACTGTGAGCAAGAAAAGACCTCTTTGGACAAGAAACACCGTGCAGGAGGCAAAAAAGTTTGCTGCCCCAAGAGGTACCTTCAGAGAAAGCAGGAGACCCCAAAATTTCTCCAACTATGTTGCATTGATGTGCAATATCATTGAGACAGAACCTACCAGTGTTGAAGAAGCCATGAATCAACAAGCATTGAAGAACTCTATGGATGAAGAATATCAATCCATCATTAAGAATGGTATTTGTGATATTGTACCTAGACCTGAAAGGAAATCAGTTGTTTCTTCCAAATGGCTATTCAAGATTAAGCACGCAGCTGATGGAAGCATTGAGAAATACAAAGCTAGATTTGTTGCACGTGGCTTCTCTCAGAAAGAAGGAACAGAACAAGGTTGAAAATCTCGGTCTCGGCAAAAACTCGATGGACCCAGTTTATTTGAAAATCTCGGTCTCGGCAAAAACTCGATGGACCCAGTTTATTTGAAAATCTCGGTCTCGGCAAAAACTCTGCAGAAAAATCGGCACTTTTATCGAACATTTGAAAATATATAATTTCTTAAAATATTCTTAACAAAACACATGCACCAAATTTGTAGAACATATACTGATTTAAAATTTCCATGATATATAATTCAAAGTTTTCAGTTAAATACATAGCAATTAGAATTTAGTAAATCAACGTAGAGTCATATACCAAAAAACAAGTGCAACATCTGAATAAAATTGAGTTCAATGCATATCAAAGTCCAACTTCACAAAACTACAACCTCTGAATACATATTAAGTTCAAGTTTTAGTTAATAGTATCAATGAAAACTAGAAATCATAAATTGCGTCTACGACTAAAGCTCAAAAGAGAATGTTGGCGCTGGGTGGGTGGTGCTGAAGTAGTTGTAACATCCTCAACATGTGCCTGAATAGGTGCCTCATCCATAGTGATAGGTGCCTCAATGGATGCCTCTGATGGATGACCATGCTTGTGTTCCTCCTCCTCATGTGCTGCCACTTCTGCATCCCAATCATCCACCTCCATCTCCATCTCAGCTAGCTGATCATCAGTCACGAAAGGATCCACATCCACATAATCACCATCAAGAGTAGCAATCCAATTTGCTGCATATGGATCAATGTCATCCAAGTCAGGTGCTTCATGTGATATCTGCCCTTGCACCTTCTTCTCACGCAATCAAAGGTTGTAGCACACATAGACAAGGTCATTCAAGCGCTTTTGAGTCAACCTATTGCGCTTCTTCGTATGAATGGACTCAAAAACACTCCAGTTGCGCTCACAACCAGAAGTTCTACAAGGTTGTGATAGTATGCGGATGACAAGCTTTTGAAGATTAGGTGCTGTGGCACCATAATCTTCCCACCACAAATCTGCAAAGATAAAAAAATGTCATTTATAACTTAGTAAAGATTTCAAAAAACTCGAGTGAAATAGATGATATTCATATTATAATATAATAAAATTAAACCTTTGCATCTGCTCTAAAAGTGTTGGAGAAATAGAACTTGGGGTTCAAGTAGTAGGCAACAACATGAATATGTTGGTGTAGTTGTCGATTCCACCTACGATCAATTATGCGCCATATGGGTCCATATTTGGTCTCATTTGACACATACAAGTGGTGAATGGTCTCTTTGGCCTTATCCATGGCCTCACATAGATACCCCATGGGGTTTTTATCCCCATCCCCTATTCTTAGAACCCTCACCAACGGTTCTGACACCTGGACATAAAAAATTCATCAAAATCAACGAATTGCAATATCTAAAAAATTAATAATAATCCATCAATCAAGGTTTGAAAACTTACCTTGATGGTCTCCTCCATGATCTTGGCAAATCCAACATAAAAAACGGCCTTCACAACCTTCTCTGCTTCAGGCTTCTTTGCATAAGGACTCTCTAACAATTTCTCACTCACAAACATCCGCTTCAGGTTGGGCAATGTAGCTAATATGCTCTGCAAGGTGAGAAAATTAGTAGCAAAGCGTGTGACCCCCGATCGCACGAGATCCTTACCATTAGTGTGCTCTCTCATAAGACTCAAGACCCATATGTGGTTGTAGATGTACTTCGTGATATTCCTTCCATCTTCAACCACCTTCTCCACCCAACTCAGTTTCCCTATGTCCTCAAGGAGTAAGTCAAGGCAATGGGCAACACAAGGGCTCCAAAATAATGTCGGATGCCTAGCCATGAGAAGTTTGTCGGCTGCCACATACGCAACTACATTATCAGTCATAATCTGTATGACATTACGCACCCCCACATCCATCACCACTTCATCTAACATGTTGCACAAAGTCTTTGCATATTTCACTTGATCAGAGACATCAACTGATTTGAAAAATACTAATTGTCCCCCTGAAGCAACTAGAAAGTTGATGACATTCTATTCCTGCCATCTATCCACCCATCGGATATAATGGTGTAGCCATTATGTTCCCAAATTTTTCTTTGCTTTTCCACAAGTCAATGAGTGTTTTGGACCTCTTCTTGCAACAATGGCCTACTCACCTCATAACGACTTGGGGCCTTGAACCCCTTACCAGACATGGTCATTGCAGTGACCAATTGATCCCAATACGGACTACATAAAGCGTCGAAGGGAATATTGTTGTAGATCCAAAATCTAGCAACTGCTAACTTTGTCTTGTGTTGCATCTCTCTGTTCCATGTAGTGCCATGAAATCCGGGTTGAGCACTAGGAGTGTTACGTGGAACCCAAAAGTCTGCCAAATGCCCACCCACATTTCCTATTCCTCGTATCCTTGGCCCAATGGAAGAAGAAGCCCCTGCACCTGTTTGCGACCCTGTAGAACTTAAATCTCCCTTTGAGGCTGCCAATGCCTTTGCTGCCCTCTTTTTGCCTACCTTCTTTTGCTCATATTCTTCAAGGCTTGCTATAGCCTCCCTCGTAGCCTCTTCAGGACAACCGTCACATGGCGTAATATCATGGCCTTCGATCTTTCTAATGTAATATTTTAGCCGAGTTATGCCCCCACTCATCTCCTTAGGGAAATGGTTACATTTCACATCTCCTCTTTTTGGTCCCGGTGTCCCATGTTTCCAGAAAACATCTCTTTCTGCCACCAGCCATTGGTTCTGTAAGTCTGCAAATGCAAGGATAAATAATCAGATATTAGATAAGTCTGAGACCAAATATTAGCCAAGTCTATTAGCTTATGAAGTAATTGAGATTAAAATTTATCAATAAAATCAGACTTTTAATTGTCTCTGAGATCAAATATTGGCTAAGTCAATGAAGTAACTGAGATTAAAATTGATCAAACTTTTAAAGAGAGCAGTCACCTAATAGTTGTCCAAGTCTGAGATCAAATATTAGTAGTTGAAACTGAAAGAGGGCAGTCACCTAGTAGTGTCTAAGTCTGAGATTAAAAACTTATAAGACTTTAAAGAGGGCAATCACCTAGTAGTTGAAATTTGGAATATGAATAATGAAATTAAAGATTATCAGAGTCTGAGACTTTTTATAAAATAAATAATAAAATATAAATAAAAGATCATTGTCATCACAATTTGACAATTTGTCATTATTTTATATTAATTATTTAAAATTTAGATCATTGTATTTCAGGTCTTCTAAAATGTTCACTGTATCCTATTAGAATCTTAGATCATTCTATTGTATTTGGAATTTTAGATCATTTATCTTATTAGTTTACCATGGTATCTTATTATTTTATTATTTTATGATTTATCATTCTATTGTATTTAGTATTTACTATTTAGAATCTAGATCATTGTATTTGACATTTGTATCTTATAATTTCGTAGTTTACCATGGTATCGATTCTTAACAATGATAGATCATTAGATTGTTTTAAAAAATTAAAAATCATATTGCAACTATGCTTAATAAACTTGGAAAAGTAAAACAAATGTAAAATTATTTTTTAAAAAAAACCTGAAGGCTGGAAATAAATCACGGGTGTCGGGGGTGCTGAACTGTTCACTGCTCAATGCGCACCATGGAGAATGGTGGTGACTGGTTTGTTGATGTTCACTGTGAAGGTGAATGGCGTCGAAGGTAAACTGTGAAACACTGAAAATTGAAAACAAATGCCGTGCAGCTGTTGTCTACGCCGTCGTTTTATAAAACACGTCTGCAGAAATCGCGTTTTGACATTTTTAAAACCAAAAAACCCTTATTTTTTTGTGGCAGGATTCTTGTTGACTAAGTCCCCAATATTTTGACATAGAAATCGCGATTTTTGGGCTGGTTTTTGCAAGAAAATCGCCGTGCGAAAATGAATGTATCGTTGGCGAGTTTTTCTGCGATTTTATCTTTTGGGTTTTTAGGCGCGATATATCACACTATATCCGATATACTCGCGTGATTTTCATCTATGGAATAGACTATGAAGAAACCTTTGCTCCGGTTGCTCGCTATACTTCCATTAGGACCATCATTGCCATTACAACAGCTAAGGGATGAAAGCTACATCAGATGGATGTAAAGATGACTTTTCTCAATGGTATTATTAAAGAAGTCTACATTAAGCAACTTGAAGGCTACATGATTCATGAAAAGGAGTCTCATGTGTGTAAATTAAAGAAAGCCTTATATGGTCTTAAACAGGCTCCTCGAGCATGGTATGAAAGAATAGACCGATACTTGATGAGTTTAGGATTTTGCAAGAATGATGTTGATCCAAACTTTACTTCAAGGTAGTCAATGGTGAAGCCTTGATATTGGTCCTATATGTTGATGACTTATTTCTTATAGGGGAAGAACATCTCATCTCTAGATGCAAGGAGTTAACTTCAGAATTCAAGATGAAGGACCTAGGACCCATGCACTTCTTTCTAGGACTGGAAGTTTGACAGAGGCCTGATGGAATCATCTTAAGTCAAGGAAAATACACCATTGACATCCTAAAGAGATTTGGAATGTTAGATTGTAAATCTATGTCTAAACCAATGGAAACCAACTTGAAGAAGTGGAGTGAATTAATAGCTAGTTCAGATCTTGTGGATCCTACTTTGTACAGACAATTGATTGCGTCCTTGATGTATCTAGTTAATACTAAACCAGATATTTGCTATGTAGTAAGCACACTTAGCCAGTTCATGTGTGAACCCAAATAGATACATCTAGTTGCAGCCAAGCATATCTTGAGATACTTGCTTGACACAGTTGGATACGGCTTGAAATATTCTTCCAGTATGGACTTAGACTTACAAGGCTATACGAATTTTGATTGGGTAGGAAGTGATACTGATTGGAAGAGCACCTCTTGTTGTTGTTTTAGTTTGGGATCTGCTATGAGTTTTTGGTGCAGCAGGAAACAATCATGTATTGTCCAAAGTACAACAGAAGCTGAATATGTTGCAGCCAGTGTAGCAATACGAGAAGCAGTGTGGCTTCAGAAGCTTCTCGCAGGATTGTTTGGGTAATTGTTGGATCCTATAGCTATTCATTGTGATAACCAGAGTTGTGTGAAGCTTTCTGTCAATCCTGTGTTTCATGACAAAACAAAGTATGCAGAGATCAAATATCACTATATCTAGGATATGGTGCAAAGGAATGCTATTCAGCTGAAGTATATCAGCATTGAGGAGCAAACAACAAATGTTCTCACCAAGGCGCTTACTCGAGTAAAGTTCGCATACTTCTGAGAGGAGTTTGGAATTGTGGAGAATGAAGCTTTGGCTGAGAGGGAGTCTCAGCACCAGTGATATATTGAGATACGTTGTCCACCCTCTGCGAGTAGGTATGGTGGAACCACCCTCTACGAGTAGGCAAGGTTGTAGTGCACTCTTCTCTGGGAGAAGTTTGGGGTGTAAGCCCGTTTTCCATCCTCTGCGAGTAGGCATGATGGATCCACCCTCTGCGAGTAGGTATGGTGGATGTCATGGAAGAAATTTCATGATTGTGCTTGTTCACCCTATGGGAGTATCTATGGTGAACGTTGTGTTAAGATGACAATAAGCACTTGTGTTCATTTGTTTTTACTCTCATGGGAGTAGCCATGGTGGATATCACTACATAATTCAGATATCGAGAAGGAGGCCTCCCTAGCTAAGAGAGAGTGTTAATGCTGTAGATTAGGTCGGCCTCCTCAAAGGGCAGCGACTTCTTCATAAAAGAAATAAAAAAATAATTTTTTTTTGTTATATGCTAGTTGGCTAACTAGGATACATGTCTTTTGGGAGGTAAAGACTCATATAAATGAAAGATGAAACTCTTCATTAAATCATATACATTCAACACAAACATCTGCGAATTATATCCAGACAGCAGCAGACTATATACAGGCAGCTGCGAATTAGATTCAAGCAATTATTACTATAGCAGATAAAGGGTAAGAGGTCGAACATTTCTGTGGCAGATAAAGAGTAGCAGATCTGTTCTGCATATTGCAGTTTAATTGCATTCATTCTTCTGCCTTGTAATTGGCGAAATTGTAATTAGACTCCTTTCATTTGAGAAATATAATCAGAGGACTTTATTGCTGGGTTTTTCACCTGCAAGAGGGAGGTTTTCCCAGGGTAACATTGTGTTACTGTGTTATGTGTTGCATCTCTTGTTTATTCTGTTCTTTACTTTCAGTCTGATTGCTAAAATTAACAATCTTTTGGGCGGACTGGCATTCAAAGCTCTTCTGTATTACAGATGTGTTAGAGATTCTTTTGTATGGTTCAAGGATTATATTTTTATAGTTTTTTCCCCATATTTAATATAAATGCCCAACTCTCTCTGTCTCTGTATTTGTCTGTCTGTCTGTTTCTCTCAGACCATGTTACTGCCAAGCTTTACCCTATCACTACACTACAACAATTTTCCCAGACCATATTCTATCAAAATTTAACGTATAGTGTTGGAATCATCTAATACTTGTTGCAAACACGTCCCCTTCATTTTAAAGATCCCACTCTTAAGTGGATCCCTGCATTATAATTATGAGAGTATATAATTTGGATGTCTTCTTCAGGCCTGGTAAAGGTCTGTTGTTTAGTTGATGCTGTTAAATATGGTGTTATGTTTATCAGTGTGTTATGCCTATCAGTAGCCATGTGTCACTCTTTGCTGTACTTGCAATTGCTATACAGGTATTGTTCATCACTCTTTATAGGTGCTTTTCGGATGCACTTATGAAGCATCTCTCAGTTGATCTCACTGAGAAACAGGAAGATGTTCTTGGACCTGATCACAGAGAGCCAATGTCTATAGAATCAGAAGAACCTTCAGCAATGGACGCTGATGATGATGAACGACGAAATCAAAGGTATCTTTTAAGATAAATCATTAAAGAGCTCCTGCCTAGATGTTCTACATACGCAATTTCACAATCCAAGTTTTGGTATTCACATATTTTGGCTATAAAACATAGGTTCTCAAAAAGCAATGGATTACATAGCCAAGCAGAACAGCAGTGGTGTCGTTGCACCCTGGGCCAGGTCCGCGCACTTACAAGGAAGTATGCAACAGAGGTAAAATAATATAGCTGTTTCTAAAATTCATGCTGATTTAAGTGTCATACTCATCATCTGATGTCTCATAACTGATTAAGATTTGGAAAATGCAGATTTGGCCCCACATAGATAAAATAGATGCTGAAGTTTTTACAGGAGATATACATCCTTCTATTGTAAAAGCAGTATATTCTGCCCTTCGGCGTCCATTATAATCTGATGTAAAAATGCAGCATATTGAAATAGTGGATGTAAAATATTCATGAATACAATCTGTTTGTGGTGTTTTCAAATTTAGTTTATCTTTGTTAGTTAAAGCCTTAAATATATTGTAGGAAATGATAGGTGTAAGATATTGCGGTCAACTGAGGTAGCCTACAATGAGTGACAAAATTTTGCCAGGGAAGTTTACGTAATATAGAAGTATATAGGCTGAACCTGTGACAAAATCTTCCCGAATGCTTGAAAATAGACCCACAAATATAATCCTCTTATCTCTTAGACCCACAAATATAAAATCATAAATTTTATATCATCATAAATCAACATTTATAGCAGCATTTGATTAGGAAATAAACAGATTGGCACATATTAAGTCCACTTGCCAATCGGCAACTCTTTCTTTGCAATAGTTGTTTTTAATCCCTCAATCTGCTACTGCTTTGGATTTTATAATTATTAATGGAAAACACTCTTTGATTATACCAACGAACTGAAACTTTGGACAAACTATGGAGGGAATATGCAGATGTTATTCCAAATTATATAAATCACTCTACCTCTTTCTCTTACATTTGGGTTTAAGAATAAACGGTAAGAAAAAATCTCTTGATTCTCTAGTAACACAGCTTGAGGAAAGATTCGAAATCAAAATCTCTCTATTCATTGTATCAGTAGAAACGTGATTTAATAATATAACTTGATTTAATAATAGAACTTGTAAATGGGAGAGTAAAGAGCATCAAATATGATCCAAGTTTAATAAGACTATAACCACCATATATTCTACCATGTATTGAAAGCTAATTTAATTACTCATAAATGTCTTAGGTAATCATGCGAAGTTCAAAGAAATTCACTTAGGTTAGAAATTAAGGCAATTCTTTAAATCATTGAAAATATGATCTAAAATGAGCAGAGCAAAATATCAACTAGAGCAAAAACGAGAACAAGAGCTAAGGAAACACTCTGCAGTCAACTTTATTTATATATTGACATAGTGAATACTTAACTAAAACAATAATTTGCAATATAAGCTTTATTTTTTTATCACAATTGTGAGTATTGGTGCTGACTCACTCTTATAAACTCTCATCATATCTATGTAGCTCTTAGTGCTTTGATACCATGTTCACTTATGGTGCCATTTCAGTTTACCATGCTCCTCCCCTGGCCAACTTTTCCCATGCATATGTAATGCTCGTAAAAACGTTGTGGTTATATATTATAGTCCCGACTTTCCAATTTCCCCCATCGTTAGATAGTTAATCCTCCATAAATAGGAAGGCATGTGAAGAACAAAGTTTGCAAAGAAATAAAATATAGTACAAGTTGAACTGACCATAAATATTGTCTCTATGGTTTTCAAGATAAGATGATGAGACTAATTTTGACATTTTAGTATCTTTTCGTATGACATGCTATCTTTACTAATGATGGATCATAGAATTTGATCTCAAATTTTGACGACAAAATCTACATGGTCAATTTGAGATGGAAAAATATCGAGACATTTGTTATGATATTAGCTTATGGAAAATTATACACAACTACATCCTTGCAATATTAATGGGATGTTGGATGTCTATGATAGTTGAACACCAATTAATTAATGAGCACATAGTCAAATCCAAGATAAGTATTTGTATTTGACCAATAAATATAACATCTGATGTTTTGGATGAAATCCATTTTTTTAGTACATATTTTTTGTTTCATTTATATTATTGATTTTCTTTGTTTTATGTTTTCATTGAATTTAATTGATTGGTTGCAAGGAGAATGGTCATGCATATTTTTTTGTCATGGAATGATAATTGAAAGCAAGTTTCTAAATGCATGGCATACCACATCTTTTATATAGCAGACATTAGGATAGTAGATTGTTTCATGCCTACCTAAGAGGAGAGGATTTTTTAAAATTTTACAATAAATTCCACAATACAACTTGTATGATAGATGGTAAGGTATCCCGTGTAATGGATTTTCCATTGGATATTTTAATTGTTATTTAATGGTTTATGATATATGATATATGACATGGCTTATAGAAACAAAAATATTTAGAAATATTTTTTTTCCAATGTTTCAAGTTATGCTTTACAATTTTTTTCTCATCCATCAAGTGAACTAGAATGAGATATAAGAATCTCTTTAACAATTCACCCCTCTAGTGTTTTACTCTCATTTGATGCAATGTGGAAACCTTATGATCTTAGTAGATAAAGAGGTGGACCTTTCTATTTTACAAGTCTTGTGTTATTTCTTCAATTGATATGCTATACAATAGGCTGAATTGCACTTCGATAAAACATGGTGGAAGTTAAAAATATGTTTTGTTTATGACATCATTTGCTTCATGTTAATTCTCGTATAAAAACTTTTGACAGGAAAGTATCAATAAAATGGATCAACCATTATAATACTATGTATGAGAATAGTTTCAAGAAAGTTATCATCCATAGAGTTGTTTATATGTTTCAACCATTATAGTACTTCAAAATATATGTATAATAATGGTTTTCAAGAGAGTTGTCATCCATAGAGCTCTTCATATGTTTTAACCAATACATTTTAGCATTATTAACAATGCATATTCATTAAATTGTTTTTTGGGTTTTAAAATTAGTATGAGATAAGAACAGTCTTTGTTGGGTGAATTTTCCAAGCTTTCATTTTTGGAATTCCTTGAATTAATTGACACTCATCTTTGTTGTTGATGGATACTTATATCTTGAAGTCAACTGTAAGGTTGTGCCTTAGAGAAATTTCTATTTTGTAAGGCCTCTTTCAATCAGAGACATCTATCCAACCATCAGAAATGTAAATCTTACCAAGAAGGGACTTGGTTTTTTTGCTCAACTCTCCCTAGTAAGATTTAGGTTTTTGGTGGTTGAATAGATGATGACCTTCCAATTAGCTTTATTGTCATCTTTCAATGAGCTTCATCGTACACTCTTCTAGAAAAGGACATTGAGAGGATCTGAGTGTAGTTTGAAGCATTTTTAATAGATTTTCATGAGTTTTAATAAACTTTGGTGGTCCAATTTTTCTATGTTAACAATTTATGACCTCCATTAAATTTGTAAGTATGTATTATTTCTGACAACAACAAACTTTGTAAATAGGGCATAAAATGTGAGAAAAGAGAAATTTGCAATGGGGGAACTACGACCACACAGATCTTAATGGAAAGTGCAACACAGATGATCTCTGTATTTAACAATTGGCATTTTTTAAACATTGAAGCATTTTTAATAGATTTTCATGAGTTTTAATAAACTTTGGTGGTCCAATTTTTCTATGTTAACAATTTATGACCTCCATTAAATTTGTAAGTATGTATTATTTCCGACAACAACAAACTTTGTAAATAGGGCATAAAATGTGAGAAAAGAGAAATTTGCAATGGGGGAACTACGATCACACAGATCTTAATGGGAAGTGCAACACAGCTGATCTCTGTATTTAACAATTGGCATTTTTTAAACAATTCAGAGAATCCAACGGGAATTGAAAGACAAACTTGGTAAATCTGCAAGCTCCTATTGAGAATCTTGCCAATAGATTGCATGGGGATCATTGACAAAGAAGAAGCCGCAAAATAGTTAGAGATAATCATGAAGGCTATAAAACGCAGATTGGAAGAGTGGCATCACATGCAAGATGGAGGATAAGCTAGAACAACTCCAAACATGCCTTCATGCTAAGATAAGAAGTGGAGGATATTCATTGTCGCAGTCAAAGAGTAAACCACATGCAAAGGGCGCATATTCATAATGCAGAATTGTTGGGAAAATTCTTGTATAATGTGGTAAGATCCACTAGAGTTTCTGTGAATGACAAATATCATGCAGGGGCTATAAATGCTTTATCCACTTTGAGTAGAGATCTCAAAAGAGGTTTGGAGGGGGGTGTCACTTGCGTAGAAATCACAAGGGAAAAATGAAGAGAATTCAAATGAAATTAAATAAAAGATTTTAATTATGTCTATGAGACTGATCAGTCTAAGTTACTAAGTGTCCGTAGTCTTAAACTGACTCCATTTTCCTTTCAATGTTCGACTTCTTGTTATGGATCTTGACTAGAAAGCTAGTAGTTTGGTTGATAAACTATGCATGTTGTCATCCTTCAAGATGAAATAAACAACACTAATGAGAGATGGACTTCATAGAAGCAAAGTTCAAGGGCCACTCGTTCTTTTAATGCCATCAAATTGGCAATATCCCCATCAACTTATTTCACTCGTGTTTATACTTTCTTGGTCATCTCATTTAAATGATCAACTTCTATTTGGAACACTAGCTTTGTGCTTGGATAAATCATAGAGAGGGTGCTAGTGAAAATTATGGTGTTTGAACTTATTCTACCAATTTGCATCCACTCAAAGGTTTCCAATGCCTTTTTATTGGATATATGGTGTGTCAATATTTTGTGCATGTTGTGTTGCTATTTCAACGATTGCTATTGAAATAAAAGAATTGTGACATAAATTTAGGACATCAATGTGGACAAATCACATTAGGCGAAAAAAAAACACATATTACATCAAAGTGTTTAATCCAACTTATGACTATGGGAAAAAAACATATTAGGGGCAATGATTGAAGGAAAAGCAAGGTTGTTAGTTGTGCATTAAGGACAAGAGAATTCTCATATTCTGCAATAAGGTATAGTGGCGCTTTTGAGGATATTTGTACCCAATACGAAAACAACTTGAAGGTTGACAACATGCACCATTTATTTGATGAAAATAAGATCAACATGATTGCTCATTTTTAGTCAAGGTTCATAGCAGAAGATCTGACATCTATAAGGAGTTTAAAGATCATTTAAGGATGCTATTATGTGGTCCCTTAGACTATTTAGTCTTGTGGACATCATTAAAAGTATTCATTCATTCAAACCCATTTCCATCATTTAAACAAGTTCTCAAACCAAAAAAAGAATCGATGCCCTTTTTAAAGACTTACGCCTTCAAAAATTACCTTTTCATTATGGTTATGAAAAGGACACTGAGATTTGATGAGACTGTTATAACGTCATCAAGCTTTGACAAGATTGTGAAAAACTTGAACTCTTATTTGAACTTCACAATAACCATGACTGGTTAGTCAATGTGGGAGTTTACAAATTTAATAACTTTTGAATGAAAATCCATTTTTTAGTGAAGTTAACTAGTGTTGTTTTTGGTGTGCTAGTTTAACCACGGGCAATGACAATTCATTGATGCCCTCCCACTCATAGACGATAAAGGACTATCGTCTCCCCCGGGCACTTCTCTTCTAAATAATGCAAATTGTGTGTACTTTTCAATAATGAGAGAGGAAAATCCATTCTTCCTTTATACTTATAGGTAGTGCCCCTTTACCAAGGGACGCCACTCTTTCAAGTTGGCCCCAATAATTATATTATCAATATAATTATATTATCACAATAATTATATTATTAATACCTTTATGTTATCTATGTCGTCTTGAAGGAATCCGACTATAGCTACAATAACATTAACACCCCCTCTTAGCTAGGGAGGAATCCTTCTCAATATCTAAGTTATTTAGTGATATCCACCATGGCTAATCCCAGAGGGTGCATCAATAATGGCTACTCCCATGAATGAAAATGTAAATGAACACAGGTGCTTGTCACAAAATCACTCAATTTGATGTCGTCATCTCATCATGACATTCACCATCGCTAATCCCAGAGGATGAATAAATGCAAGTGCAAAGTCATGGAGTCTCTCACATGAAATCCACCATGGCTACTCTTAGAGGGTGGATCCAACATGACTACTCCTAGAGGGTGGAACAAGGGTTTGCACCTCAAACTTCTCTCTCACAAAGAAGAATGCATTAACAAGGGCTTGCGCCTCAAACTTTTCTCTCACAACGAAGAATGCATTAAAGTACATCTCTAGAAATCACTGATGTTAAGACTCCCTCTCAGCAAGGGCTTCATTTCCACAATTGAAAGCTTGTCTAAAAAATGCACAAACTTTACTCTGACAAGGGGCTTGGTGAGAATATCAACCATCTGATCATCAGTGCTAATGTACCTCAACTGAATAGCATTCCTTTGCACCATATCTCTAATATAGTTATATTTTCTCTCCACATGTTTTGACCCAAGCTCACCAAGTATCCATCTATCAAAGAATATCACAGCCTAAGTGTCAGCATAAAGGCCTTCCAACATACATATATGAGACTTCATCCCATGAATCATATTCCTTTGACTACCGCAATTTCCTGATCACTAGAGAAGTTGTCTTGACATGGTCCACTCCCTCTGATCTAATATGATCAAGATCCTCAGATGTCAACTGAAGAAGATCCACTAGCTACTCCCTCTGTCACAGAAGCATACCCTGCTCACATGGTCCCAATCATGAAAGATATCTTTCTCCAAAAGACTCATCATCTGGCCTGATCCACATATGGTTGAAAGTGCTAGATCCAAGACCACCTTGGACCTACTGTCATAAGCTTGAGCCCTAGACCAGACAAGAATATGACCATCCTAAGAAAAATCCCCTCGCAGTATGCTCCCTCTCACACCGCTCCCTCTCACAAGGAGAGCCTTCTTGTCTAAACTTTTCTTTGTAATCCTAGATGCTACCGTCACCTGCAGAAATGCCTCGGCAACGTATCAACAACTCGCCGATTTTACCAGCACTGTAGACATAGGCTCGGGAAGACATTCAATGTCACCCTCACGAGATCGCAATGCACACAGGTGACACTTTTGTCTTGTTCACACAGCGACTCAGATCTTCACCCGCGGTTTTTAGCGTTTTCCACAAGACATTTCTACCATTTTTCGCGAGGCGGGTTCATTAGCAGCAAGTACTTCATATTAAGTGCAATTCACAATTTAAACAACACTCTTTTCCATCGGTTTGATACATGGCATAACCCGCATAAGATCTAGCACTAAGATCGGTGTCAAGTCTTGGAAGAGATCTGTTGCAACATTCCTTCCCATGTGTGATATTTTGTTTCTACCGACGGGTGGGTCAGCGCCCACCACCGCGACTTATGCTTAGCAGCACTCATCGCTGAAGCCACTGCCCACGAAGGGTGGTTGAACCCTTCCGACCTGAAGATCTAAACATTTTGTTTTGGAGGAGACCTTTTGTTTGTGGTCATCTCGCGACATCGTCGACAATTTTGATTTGAAGGCACAAGCACATTGTAAACAGATCTCCTATGTGCTCACCTCAACCGCAGATGACCTGTTCAACAAAGTGCAACGGTCTTAGACTTCGAACAACTATCCAACTGCAACAGTCATTCTTCATTTAACACGGACTTAGTCACTCACGCGGAACTTATGTGGCCCAAGTCTTTGTGGCTCTGTCCAAACACCACTGAGGCAATATTTTGGATATTTTTGACCCCACTTTGCTGGACACACACGGTCCAGCTCTAGTGCATTGGCATTGCATAGCGAGCAAACATTTCCCTAGCGCAATCATTGACAGCGCATTGTAGCTTGCCAAGCCCAGACTACATCCAGGCCAAGCTCGACATCCCGCATGTAGCAGACAAACATCCATGTTGAGACATCAAATCTGCCCACGCAGCTCATAAATTAGGCATCACCACCAGACATTGTTGAGCAATCCCTTTATAGTGCAAGTACAAATTGCACTTGTCCGACCTCACATTCAACTCGACACCTCTTCGCAGACATTGCGTCCAACAAGCGGCTGAGCTCGACATTACATTACCACAGACATCGCTCAGACATTGGGTGTTGCCATAGACATCCATGTGATACATTGGAACCACTTAGCACTAGAAAGATCCCTAAGATCGAGCAACTCTGGATACCATGTTGTTTTTGGTGTGCTTGTTTAACCACGGGAAATGACATGGATCATTGATCCCCTCCTATCCATAGACGATAGACAACTATCGTCTCCTCGGAGCACTTCTCTTCTAAATAATGTAGATGTACTTTTCAATAATGAGAGGAAGATCCATTCTTCCTTTATACTTATAGGTAGTGCCCCTTCACGAAGGGATGCCACTCTTCCAAGTTGGCCCTAATAATTATATTATCACAATAAAGATGTGGTCAAGCTCAGAGGATCCAATAAAGGACTATCCAAACTTGCAGCCAACAACAAGAAAGATAGCGGAAACCAAACACAACACAAATATAACAACTTATATCAACTTATATTATCTCTGAAAAACATGCAACATGTCAGACTGTAAGGCCTTCCTGATTACGGCCAATACATTAACAATTTGAACGATATCTCACAAGATCCAACTTCACCAGCCTACCCTACAACTAAGTGGAAGAAACCAAATCTAAACTTGTTCTCGCAAGCCACCAAGCAATCTTACAAGTTTCTTTCTACCCACTTACTACTGTCTTCTATCAACTTACTCTCTCCTCCTGCCTGGCCCCTAAAATGCTACCTACACACTCCTTATATATAACATAGTCACAAGTCGGCTTCATTAACAAATACTAAATGACAATCGACCCAATACAATCCCCGATGAGTCATACTAAATGACCCAGTTGGCTACAAACAACAATAAATACATGGAAGAAAGCACCAAATCAGATTTAGGTCCACACAAGATCCAATGCTTCAATTTTGCACGCCTCGAAGCTCTGCACGATCCCAACGATCCCCTCAAATCATGGGTTCAATCTCCAATGTCCGCCCAATCCATAAAAGCCAGTCGGTGAACTCATTAACTGAGATCCCCAAGTCGGTACCGAGCCACCGAGCCACCGAGCCTGTTCGGTGAATCAACGTTGTCAACAGACACCGAGCCACCGAGCCTGTTCGGTGAATCAACGTTGTCAACAAACAAAGCCACCGAGCCTGTTCGGTGAATCAACGTTGTCAACAGACACCGAGTCCGTTCGGTGAAGCGAAACACTCCTTCCACCGAGAACTGAGCACCAAAATGACCAAGAACAACCAGGCTCCACCAAGCTCTGCCAACTCACCTACCGAGCACCAAACTGAACTTCGACATATTTTTGGTTGACACAGGATTGCCAACTTCCCTAGGATGCTCCTGCATCAGACACCCCAGGTGCGAAATATGTTCTAGCAGCGCCACACACATCTTCTAGGATTCATCACATAGATCCCAAACTAATTCTTGATATACATGTCCTCCAAGTCCTCAACCGATACACCCATGCCTCGGTTCTTCTTTTGCTTTCTCGTACCACTAGCACTCTCTGAAGTGCCTTCAGATCTGTGAACCTTAATGTCTGCACCAACCCCTACAGTCATCTCATATTTGCTATGAATGCTCAAGTTCCTCCTTCCTTTGTCTCCATCCTTCAAAGGAATCAAAATAAAATTTTGTCCAATTTTCAAGATAGTAAAGATGTTCCTTTTACAATCATGAATAGTCTCTCTATCATACTGCCAAGGTCTCCCAAGTAAAAAAAAACAAGAACTCATCTCCACAATGTCACATAATGCTTCATCCTTATAAGAACCAATGTGAAAACTTACCATGCATTGTTCCTTCACTTCTACTGCGTGATCTTCTTGCAACCAACTTATCCTATAAGGACAAGGATTTTCAATCTTCTTAAACAAAGCTTCCGAACCATCTCCTCAGAAGCCAAGTTACCAGTAGTTCTTCCATCAACAATCATCTTACAACATTTCCCACCAGACTTACACACAGTCCTGAACAAATTCTTCCTTTGACAAGAATCAACTTGTTTCATGGGCAACAATGTTCTCCTAAGAAAAAGATTCACACCTTCCACCTCGGGTTCATTCTCTGCAACTTCATTCACCCCAGCATTTTGGTGACTACCGACCTTCCTATCTGCATGGGGACATTCGAATGATCGATGTCCTTCTTCACCACAGTTATAACAGGTACCTCTGAATATACCTCTACCTACCATCCTGCTTGGTTCAACATATTTTGGTTCCTCCTAAACTCTCAGTTTATCCTTTACTGACTTCTCTTGCTTCTCTTTCCCTTGAGAGGTACCTTGATATCTCCTTTTCAACTTATCTTCTTTCTTCAATGCATACTGATAAGCATCCTCAACCGAACCAATATTCAATATGCCAATCTCATCTCATCCTGGATATTGAATTTGAGACCATTAACATATATGACAACCTTTTCCTTAGAAAGCTCCCTACTTCCAGATCTAATAGTCAGCTTGTAGAACTCCTCAGTATAGTCTTTCATACTGAGATTTTTATGCATCAGATTCTGCAACTTCTTAAACAACTCAAGTTCATAGTCGGTAGGTATGAACTTAGCTTTCAATCTTGTCACCATTAATATCCACTGAGTGATTTTTATCTCACCTTCTTCCTCCCTATTTCTCTGTAACTCTTTCGTCCATAAGACAACATGTCATTTTAACTTAGTTTGTGCTAACCTCACTCTAAGAGGGTCTCCAATATTGTCCAGCTCAAAGTAGTCTTCTAATTCACCGGTCTAATCAATCAGGTCCTCGGGGTTCAACATACCTGAAAAATTAGAAACTTCCATCCTCTGACTTGTATTCAACTGAGCCATAGATCTTTCCAACCGATAAACTTTGTCATCTCTACTATGTCCAACACCTTTGGTAGCAACTTCAAAATATTTGGCAACTTCCTCATAGCCATTCTCTGTTCCAGGGTTCCTCTGCAAACTAGTAATAGCCCTCATGATTTCAGTTATCATCTCATTCTTCATCGCCACCATCTCCGATCTAAACCTTTCTATCACCTTTGATTCCACCTCATTAGAGAGATTCTTAATCATCCTAGGGTCCAATGTTCTTAGAGGAATCTTCCAAGATCTTCGAAAACCCTCTGCAACAAATCCCAACCGACCACCTTGTCATGACAACCTCTGAACTTTTTGCAAGTTAGATCACAACCTATTACCTCACATAAACAGTCAAACATGTTTCAAAAGTCTAGGAACACAGACCTGCAACCTTCACTTGGACCAACCAGATCAACCTCTCCTTGATAACAAACCAGCTATGATATAACTTGATGCAGTCAAGCTCGGAGGATCCAATAAAGGACTATCCAAACTTGCAGCCAACAACAAGAACAACGTCGAAAACCAAACAAAACACATATATAACAACTTATATCAACTTATATTATCTCTGAAAAATATGCAACATGCTGGGCTGTAAGGCCTTCCCGGTTACGACCAATACATTAACAATTTCAACAAGATCTCACAGGATCCAAATTCACCAACCTACCCTATAGCTAAGTGGAAGAAACCAGATCTAAACTTGTGCTCGCAATCCATCAAGAAATCTTACAAGTTTCTTTCTACTCACTCACTACTATATGCTATCAACTTACTCTGTCATCCTGCCTGCCCCCTAAAATGCTACCTACACACTCCTTATATACAAAACAGCCACAAGTTGGATTCATTAACAAATACTAAATTACAGTCAACCCAATACAATCCACGATGAATCATACTAAATGACCTAGTCGGCTGCAAACAACAATAAATACATGGAAGAAAGAACCAAATCAGATTTAGGTCCACACAAGATCCAATACATCCAATCCGCATGCCTCAGAACTCTACACAATCCCAATGACCCCCTCAAATCACGGATGCAATCTCCAATGTCCACCCAATCCATAAAATCCAGTCAGTGAACTCATTAACTGAGACCCCCAAGTCAGTACCGAGCACAAACAAAGCCACCGAGCCTGTTCGATGAATCAACGTTGTCAACAGACACCGAGTCTGTTCGGTGAAGAAAAACACTCCTTCCACCGAGAACAGAGCACCGAAATGACCGAGAACAACCAAACTTCACCAAGCTCTACCAACTCACCTACCGAGCACCAAACTGAACTTAAACATAGTTTTGGTTGACACAGGATTGCCAACTTCCCTGGGATGCTCCTGCATCAAATAATTATATTATTAATATAATTATTATATTATCAGTAATTATATAAACAATATAATTATATTATCACAATAATTATATTATCAATACCTTTATGTTATATATGTCATCCTAAAGGAATCCAACCATAGCTACAATAACATTAACAACTAGGTGGTGTATAATGGCACTAGAAAGAAACCCATTAATTTTGTTTACTCTAATTATTCAAAAACTCTCGTTTTAACCATTTCCATAAACCACATGTCAAAAAATAGAAAAAAATAAAAATATTTTGTGCTCAAAATGTGCCTCAATTGTTTTAACAAAGTTAGCAACACCCTATAAAACATTTTTTTTTCCAATTCAAACGATTCTTGATATTTAGTTGTTTTGGCTTGATAAGGTAAAAATATGGACATCATAGGTGAATAATCACCTCTACTTATCAAAGAAATTAACTCTTGAGGTGCTTAAACACACTAATACCAATTGGGTCATCACCATGGGCTCAACATGACAAGCATTGTTAATTTCAACACAAAGCTTAAACTTGGGCCTATTCAAATAAGAGGCTAACAAGATTAAAATGGACTAGTTTCAACAATAAGGATAATTCATAAAGGACATGGGTATGGATGAGGTAAAAAAAATGAAGCAAAGGATATACATGTATAGATGTAACATTGATCACAAGTAAACAATTTCTATAAGTAGGAGCATAAAATTGATTTATCTTAAACAAACAAATACAAAAATCTCACAAGATAAATACTTAATGCAACCATACAAAGGACATTGAAGACTTGATATACAACTCACAACAATACTCAAACAAACCTCTACGTGACGACAATGCATCAATATATAATCAATTTACAAACTCATATAAGCATACATGTTCTCAAAGAGCACGATACAACCATCTCTCTCTCTCTCTCTCTCTCTCTCTCTCTCTCTCTCTCTCGTTCTACCTTCCTCTCTCTAATGATGTTTTCATCAATAAACAAGAGGGTAAAGATCCAACTTGCATCAACTCATGTAAACAAATAATAGTTGTTTTCAGTTAGTATCAAAGAATCATAATTATGAACTACTAAAAACAATACAAATATTATTTGGATAATTATCAAGCTCATTACATTATTCATCAATTCTTCAAAAATGACAACACGCAAAATATTTATATCAATAAGATATTAGCTCAAATCATTTATGTCATGCCAAATAGTGAAATACTGTCTATCACAATAACATATGACATAATATCATCATATTTAATATATCATATCAAAATATTGAACACACTTAAACCAGTTATTAGTTGATGCACTATATTACGTGAGGTTTTCCCCAATACTCGTCTCACGCTAAAAATACCCCAATCGAGAAACTGGGTATTTATCTGATGTAGATATCTTGTTTGTTGTTCATTGTTCATTGATTGGTTATCTGATAGGCTATATACTGTGAGGTTTGAACTAATATCGGTCTCACGCTCAGAAACAACTCTTATCTTTTTGGTAAACAGTTTATGATCCCCTGTAAACAAGTCTAGCCATCAGAGATGTACTATCGGAGATATGAGATATGATTTTATATAAGTTTTTTTTAGATTTGATTTTATATTTTTGGGAGATTTGATTTGATTTATGCATTGATTTATCTTCCATCTGAATTTTCTCCACTGAGCTCAATTATAGGAAGTACTAGTGGTTGTGACTCCCTTGGTCCAAACTAACCTCGTTGCTTTTGATTATTGAAATCAAACATCGCTCTTGTTGATTATGGAAATTAGACATTTTATGTAGATCAACCACTCGTGCTAGGGTTTGCACTTTTTATGGTGATCAACAAGTGATGGAATGCTACCAATGTGTGGATGATGAGCTATTACGAACTGATGGTAATAATGATGAAGATTGAGTTCAGAGGATTACAAGACAATAAAATGGTTAGATCAGTTGTTATTTTTCATTGATGTCAAGTAATTAATTTCTTGTTTATATTAAGTTTCTGTATCATTCAGAGAGAAGCTTAATTGGGCAGATAATAAAGATCAGACAATGATAAGGTACTATTGGTGTAATTGTTTTCTAATTAACATTTGATGTTGTTAAGTCAGTAAAGTACGAAAGGTCAATTCGGTAAAGGGAACAAGCCTAGTTACCGAGTAGAGAGAAGTTTGTAGGTAATGTGAAGTGTTTGTCGGCTGAGCAAAGGAAAATCAATCACCGAGAAAAGTCAGACATTGAGTGAAGTCAATCACCGAGTCACTGAGCGCAAAACAAAATTTGAATTCTAATACGAAGGCACTAAGATCAAGAAGATGCTAAGGATGAAGATGAAGTTTGTTACAAAGATCTATGGTCATGAAAAGTCAAGTTCAAAATTTGAGATGAAGATTAAGCGGAAAAAGGGAAGTTGTGAGTTCCAAGAATAGTGCAAGTCCCGAGGTAAAAGTAAACTGTTTAACTGAGTCACAAATACATTGAATCACTTCAAAAAGATGATCTAATGGCTGAGAGAAAATAAAGGAAAACCTAATCAAGGAGATTAAGAGGCAAAAATAGAGGCCTATTTATTGATGAGTTTGTATTTTTATGAGAGAGATGCTGGAAAATTTTAAGGTTGAAGTGTCGTCAACCTACCGAGTTAAGAAGAGAAGAGAAAAGAGGTGAAGATCCAATCCAGAGAAGACACTGATGAGTTATTGATGCCAATAGTGAAAAGAGCGCATAATGGATCTGATCAAGTAAGAGGTAGTTGTTATTATACAGATAAAATCATTACACTATTGCTTATAAACCTTTGTAACCGAAAAATCTCTTAACCGAGTGGACCTAACAAGTCCTTTTGTAAATCCTTGAGAAAGTTAACATTCTAGGATGAATGTTTAAGCCCTCTAACCAGGCCACTCCTAACAGGGTGAATATCTTAACATATCTAAGGTAAACCCCCTAAAAAGGTCACATCTAAGAAATGTGCATTGTAATCTTTAACATGATTGGCTCTTAACAGAGCATACTTCAGAAGAGTATTTCTTTTTGTGGGTGACAATTCCCACGGAGGTTGTTCCCAAATTAGGTTTCCTCGTTAAATCTGGTGTTATGAGTGTTGCATTGATAATTATGGATGTTAGTTTCTTATGGTATATGTTAATGATTTAGATAAGTAGAGTTATCATAGTTTCGATTGCTGGTGTTATTTGAGTTACCGAGTTGAATCAGAGATCTAAGTTTTAAGTTAAATAAGATTCAATATTTTCTGATTCATCCCCCCCGCTCTTTGTAAACCAATAATTGGTATCATAGCTAGTGCTCTGAGAGATAAGCAATAAAGGGACTTGAGTTAAAGATTTGAAGATGTATAAGAGGGAGGCACCTATTGATCAGGAATAAATTTTCTACATGGAAGAATAGGATGAGGCTACACATATCTAGAATTGGAGATTATGCATAAAACCATCTCAACAATGAGTACTCACCTCCACTGGTTGGTCCTTTGAAACTTGAGAAAATAAGAGAAAGACATGAACATACACAAGTCATGATAGAGATATCATCTACTCTCACTGACCTAGAGTTCAATGATCTTCAAGGATGTGATACAAAAAAGCATATGTGGGACAAGTTAGCACTGGTATATGGAGGAGGTCAACATGTTCAGAAGCCTAAAGCTGAAAGCTTAAGAGGCAAGTTTAAAACTATGAGAATTAAAGAAGGAGAAACTATTGCACTATACATCACAAGACTAAAGGAAACTGCTATTTCTATCAAAGGTGTTGGAAGACACATTGAAGAAGATGATGTTACAAGCAAGTTGGTGAGAACACTATTACCTATCTATTCCATCTGAGTATTCGCAATACAAGAACTGAGATCCATTCCTTAGATGACTGTTACCCTGGATGCTATGATCAGTAAGTTAACTACTTTTGAGCTGAATAATTTTGATAATAGCTTCCCTGCTACTTCTAAGGTTGAATCTTCATTCATATCATCTTTGACGATTGGAAAGTCTAGAGAATCTAGATCTAATGATGGATATGCAAGTAGTGTTAGTGAAAGATTTCATAGTTGTAAAAGTGAGGTAGAGGAACTATATGCTGAAGATGAAAGAAATGAAGTAGAGTTTGAAGCATTATTAGCTAGGAGACTACCGAGAGGTAAAGGCAAGTACCGAGGGAATATACCTTTGTAGTGTTTTAACTACAATAAGATTGGTCACATTGCTTCTAGTTGTCCTAATAATAATGAGAAGAAAGACAACATAGATAACAATAAGAGAGAGAACAGATTCAGAAGATTCAAAGACTTTAACAAAAAAGGAAAGAGATCATGCTACATTGTTGAAGAAGGATCATCTAATGATGACGCCGACGATGAAGATGTAGAAATTTTTTTATGTTCTTATTAAAGATAAGTCTGATGAAGAAAGATATGTAGAGGAAAAATCCCTAATCTCACAAGTAAGTAAAAATGATACATGGATTATAGACAGTGGTTGCTCACACCATACGAATGGTGATACTGATAAGTTTATTACTTTAAAAGAGCATAATGGAGGTAATGTTAGATTTGGAAATGATGCTCCATATCCTGTGAAGGGAAAAGGTTCTATAATTCTGCCGAACAATACTAAATGTGATGATGTTTATTGGGTTGAAGATATGAAGTACAATTTGTTGAGTGTGGCACAATTGAACAACACAGGAAACCGATTGAAATTTCAAAACATAAAGGTTAATGTATTTGATCAAAAGGGACGTCTGATTTCTACTAGAGAACAATCTAAAGGTAACCTATTCTACCTTGATACTTTCATAAAGAGTTGTCTGTTTTCTACGACTGAAGATGTATGGTTATGGTACAAAAGGCTGTCATGTAAATTTTGACAACTTAATCAAAGTGAGTAAGAATAACAAAGTAAGAGGTCTACCGAGTTTAGACGAACTTGAGAATGTCATGTGTAATGGATGCCAAGTAGGTAATATGACTAAATCAATCTTTACAAGAAAATCTTACACTACACAAGCTATTTTGGAGTTAGTACACACCGACCTATGTCGTCCCATGAGAACACAAAGCTATTATGGAGATAGATAATTCATTTTTTTTTTTGATGACTATTCTAGAATGATGTCGATCATGTTTCTAAAAGAAAAATATAATGCTTTCCAAATGTTTAAGTGGTACAAGGCTAGAGTTGAAAAAGAGACTGGGAGACAGGTGAAATGAATGAGATTTGACAAAGGAAGAGAGTTTACTTATGATGATTTTACACTCTTCTGCAATGAACACGATATAAAGAGACTAATGTCTGCACTGAGGACACCACAAAAAAATGGGATAGATGAGAGAAGAAAAAAATTCATTGTGGATTGTGCTAGGACACTGATGATTGATAATAAAATTTCTCAAAACTTCCTGGAGAGAAGCAGTCAACACTGTTGTTTATACACTCAACCGAGTACAATTGAAGAAGAGAACTAACAAGACACCTTATGAGATTTGGTATGGACACAAATTGAATGTAAGTTACTTCAAAGTGTTTGAAAGTAGGTGTTATATTATAAAAGATGCTAGAGATGGAAAATTTGACTCTAAAAGGAGATGAAGGAATATTCTTGGGATATTCTACTAAGAGCAAAGCCTACATGAGTTAAATGGCCTAATCTGTGGACTTTCCAAAATATAATAAGTTTCTAACAACTTGATTGGGTTATTAGAAACATCTCAGAACCAGATTGGGTTCTGAGAAAGATAGATTTTTTTAATAATATTGTCTAGGCTTGGTTACCAAGCCTAGTACAATTTTGAAATTTCAATAACCCGATCGGGTTATATGAAATTTGAATTTTTTTAAAACATGTGTCCATTTTTTTGGTTCACAACTTGGTGCACATACCCGATTAGGGGAATACAAAACCCTGTTAAAGGTATACTGAGCTCATTTCTTAGACAATCAGAAATATGATTTTGTTACAATACTTTATCAAGAATGAACAATACAAGCATCTGCTATGCTTAGGTAGTTCCAGTTGTAGCTCACATCAACATTTGCCTGACATCACAATGCATTCATTCCATCTGTCATTCCCATACCATATCCATACTTTGATTTACAAAAATCTCTTCATATGTGTGTGTGTGTGTGTGTGTGTGATTACATCATCCAGTCAACTCTCAAATACATTACAAAACAAGATTAATACTTATGTAAAGAGTAAATACAAAGTCATCAACCTTATACTACCAAAGAATAGGTTATACACAATCCCAATCCAACTTAGCATGATTGGATTCCATGTCATACTCCCTTAATCATCACGACTATTCATCTTCCCTGTATCTCTGTTACTCTGTCTTCTCATATCTTCAACTATCTGTAACTCACTGCTATCAATGCCAAAAATCAAGAAACCTTAATAGAAGGTCATACATACCCCAAAATTTTCTTGCCTAAGTTTACAAGTCTTCATTTTCCATATACTAAATTTGCTCTCCAAAACTGTACTGCTATACTCTGTATTTTTGTTTACTGTACTTAGTCATTTTGCAATCTTTATCTCCAAAACTGTAAGCAACTCCAAGAGATCATCATACCAGATGTGTTTCCATAAATGATAATCCTCAAGTGTCCCATATCACTCCAAAAATGCACCACTTTCCAACAGTATACTCACAAAGTACCATGAGAACACGCACCACAATATGAACCAATATCTTGACGATTGATATTTATGAAAAAGAGCCAAAATTTGTATTCATTAGCATATCCTTCTACCAAGAATGTAATAAAAGTACTTTAAATACAAGAACAAGATTGTATCTAATTTACACAACTTTATTTATATTTGTTTATGAATCTCTAGTATAGATGCTCTCTAATTTAATAAGTGCCAAAACACTTAGTCATTTATATGGTTACAATGTTGACCAAGCCAACAGCTTGAAGTGCTACCCGAGCTAAGCAATTGCAGTGTCCACCGAGCAGTTAGTTCCAAACAATATCACCTGAGTCACCAGTGTCACCCAATTTTCATACCATCTCTGAGTGATCAATGTGGCCCGAGCACCCAGTGTCAACCGAGTGCCAGAGTTGCCAGTTCACTGTGTCGCCCAAGTGTCAATATATCACCTCAGTGGACTACTGGACCCGAGTATCAGGATTGGGCTAACTTAGTACATATTATTTGATACTAATTAATATGATAGTAGACAGCTTGTGGAGGTAATTGATTTGAATAAGTATATATGTAAGACACTTTGTTTATCCAAATTATGAAGTAAGAAAGAAATGTATCATTATAAAACATTGAATATATGTATGGATGTGAATATGAAGAGTCAAATTGATTAGAAGGCTACAACAGTATAAAGAAACAATAGAGACTCATCTATCACATTCAATTGATCAGTATTACTTCAAAGGATCTTACTCAACAAATCAAAGTTGCATAGAAGATCATTCACTGGTTCATCCTAACAGGTGTATCAGTCAAAATCCTTTAACAGGGTGGACTTAACAGTCCTTCAAAAATATCCTAACAGAGTGGATACTTAACTGTATTTTATAAATCCTTTCACAAAGTGGACCTAATAGTCCTTATTGCTCCTAACAGGGCAGAGCATCAGAAGTGGCCAATTGTAAGCCTTAACTGGCCAACTTTATTACTGCAGTTCTAAATCTTGTGGGCATCATCCCCAGCCCAGTTTTACTTTCTATTTGGAATGGTTCTGGGTAACCAAATATTGTGTCAAGTGTTGTGAATGCTTATTGATCTTATGTTCCATGCATGCAATTAGATTAGCCAATCTAATAAAGGATAAAAACTATGGAATGTAACTTTTGTAGGCTGGGAGGCCTCCATATATAATGGAGCTGATATGCCGCATGTATAACCACCCAAACAGATGCCCTTATTAAACACCATGTTGTAGCGGCCAAAAACCTTCTATCTGTTGGTGCAGAAGGTCAGAGACCAACTAAGACGCCCCACACTTTTGCGGCTATTATTCAAGACAACAATCCCTTGGGAAGTGATGTCCCTTGGGAGTTGAAGCTTGGAGTGCCTAAGAAGTGAGTGCACATGTAAGGAGGAGCCTGTGCCTCCAAGCTTCTAAGTTGTCCGCTAATAGTAAGCATGGCTGAACATCTGTTCAAGTGGGGATTCAATAGATATTGTCCTTTCTATCCTTAGGAAGTGGTGTGTTTGTTCATTTTACAACAGCCATTCTGAATGATGCGTCTTGTGTGGGTGTTCAAACCTTGATAAAATGAAGACATCTTAAAAAATACTCTCCTTAAACAACACTTTTTCCAAATCAATCTTCAAGAATGATCAAATGGTCACAACAAACCTTGTCTTTTGAGTAAACATATGGAACCTTGAACTTTTCACTTGGAACCTTTTGGCATGCTTGATAGCCTTCATATTGTATATTCATGACCTAATCTCCTTGCATTGTGCATTTCAAAAAATTCCTTGCATTATAGACCTCATTTCAATCCTCATTATATTCTCTTTTGCATAAGTCCTAATCATAGCCCTCTTGCATACTTAGCTCATTTTTAGACTCTCCTTAAAAACTTTGCAAACAATCCTAGAAAGTATCCAAATCATGGAACCTCTCTTTATGATGTTGAAAATAGGATCTTGACTTGATCCCCCTTTTTTGCCAAATTTCAACCCCTCTTATCAATTTGGTCTTATTCCACCTTTGTGATGATGGATTTGACCTAAGTCATTTTATCAAACTTGTCCTTTATTCTAAAATCAATCCTTTCAAGTCAAGATCCTTATTCAACCTCATGAGGTTATGCTCCTAGATTTGTCTCCTTTCAAAAGATTAATTGTTGAAGTCCAAAAAAACCAAAAACACAGTTGCATAAACCTTAGCTTGCATTTGCATAAACCTTAGTTTGCATTTGCATAAACCTTAGCTTGCATTTGCATAAGTTCCTTGCATTTCCAAAATTGCATTTCAAAGCATGCCAAAAGGGATTAGAAAGCAAATGTAAGACTAGAAAAAGGCCTATTTAGCATATCTAGGGGACCACAAACCCTAAATAACATGCTAACCTATCTAATCTACCATGAAAGCCATTTAAAACAAGGATTCATAAAAATAAAGCATAAAACTCTAAGAACCCCCTTTAAATGAAGCTCAAATGCTCTCCTTTCTTCTCCACAGAGGTTGATATGTTTCTCTTTGACAAACACAATTGAACAAAGAACTTGTAAGCTTGAATTGATAATGGAAATCACTAGGAGATCCAACCTATTTTCCAACCTATGCAATCCTTTGCATAAAGCTTGTCCCATCCTTATCTAATCACCCACTTCACATCCCTTTGTCATTACCCTACCAACATCTTTGCACAATATCTTTCAAAAGAAAACTTCAAAGAGTAAGGTGCTTGAGTCCTCTGTCCATGTCACTTCATGTGTCTAGTTTTCCAAAATGTCAAAAAATGTCAAAAAAAAAATTAAAAAAAAAAAAGTTTCCTTGATGAAAACCTGGCAAACAGGAATCTTGGTAACACCAAAAAAAGAGTGAAGAGAAATAATTTTGTCCAATAGTGAAAACCTGGCAAACAGGCGCTTTGGGCAAGTACCATGATGAAAACCTGGCAAATAGGCGCCACGCGTAGTTATTTGTTGCTCCATTGTCTATCATGGTTCCACCTAATATCATGATGTTCTTCCTGATCGCATCTTTCAATTTGGTTCAACCCTAGTGCCCATTTATGGCCTGTAACTAGTTGATCTTATTTGTCTTCCCCTTGGTCTACCTAGTCTCTCTGTCCTTTTGGCCTCTGTATATAGCCTCTTTGTTGTTTGGGAGCAGATTCCTGGCATTGAGCGTCTTTGAATTTGAATTTGAACTGGGGGCAAGAACTTGAATGTGGTTTACCCATGAGATTCCTTGACTATCTGATTCTAGAGATAACACATTGTAAATATCTTAATGACCTGAAAAAAAATCCTAAAAATCCAAATATGCAAAAACACCAAAAAAATCAAATAATGTCCTGAAAAAATTGCTAAAAATCAAATAATGTCTTGAAAAAAAATTCAAAAAAAATCAAATAATGTCCTGAAAAAATTGCTAAAAATTACATAATGACCTGCAAAAAAATTGCTAAAAATTCAAATACGATCCTGAAAAAAGACCAAAAAAATACAAATATATCAAAAATCCTAAAAATTGCAAAAATCTCTTCAAAAATCTGCAATAAATTTGTACATACTTGTCTTCCTTGTCTTTCTTTTGCGAATCAAATGTCATGTTTGCTGACATCAGTGGCAGAATCATCAAATCTGTGCTAACAAAATCATATGTGATCTGAATAATTGTGACTCAGCATTCAATCTATTTGGACTGTTCAATCTTTTGATCTTTACTATCAATCAATCTGTCCACGCTATCAATCGATTCTCAATCTAAGCTACCAATCAATGAACATTTAATGCAAGTAACAAAAGATCCAAATGGTTGTTGGCTCACATTGTTTCGTGAGTATTTTTTATTTTCTTTTTTGATCATGTTCTTATGCTACTCAATGATATTATCTGAACTTATGAGAGTAGCCGGGATGGTTCATGACTAGTTGCTTTCGCTTTACTTTTTTCTTCCTGTTTGATGATCTCATGAAATTCTAGGGCATGTCTGCTACATGCTTTCAGGATGGATAAAATCATCCTCTATTTGCATCATGTTTGTTTACGCAAAAAGGATGACTTTTGCGCTCTAGCTTTTGTGCCACAATGCTTCGCATCCGCTTTTGCAATATCAAAATAAGCTCTTATAATAAAATTGCACTTTTGAAAGCCAACATCTTTCTACTAACATTTCTTCGTCTAATTCTTCTTTTTTCTAACAGTTCTTCAGTCAGTCCTCGCAGTCGCCTTGGTCTAGTACTCTGGTACATCAAAAACAAGTGCATCCTGCATACATGCATTCATAAACTTTAAAAACAACAAAAAAATGTGCATATTTGCATTCATTCATTTCTACATGATAAAAATTCCAGACACACATTTGTATTTTGAATTCATACAAATTCAAATGGAAAAAAGACAAAAAACAATTATTGCATTCATAATAAATATTATTGCATGACAAAGGCAATACATTACAATAGTACATAAGCATCATCATATAAATAGGAAAGAAAAGCATATACATAAATATCCATCTTGTGCATCATAAAATAGCTGCATATCATATATGTGTCTCAAAAAGTATTAGAGTACAAAAATCAAGGTGTCTGTATACACTGAGGCCCGCAGGCTCATAACATATCACATGTCTATCAAAATTGTTCCTCTGCTAGAGAGACCTCCTGTCAACCCCTGCTCTCTCAGTCCTCCTGATCCCTATCCCATCTAGAAGATGAGGCTCCCCCTGTGTGATTCCCTATTTTCCTTGATCTAGGTGGCCCCCTCAGTCCCAGTACTCCCCCGTTGCTCTGTGTCCTCCGAGAATGTGACTTGTTGGATGACGCTCTGTAACTCGGTACCCACTGCTCTCGCAGTACCTCTCCCCTGTACATATCCTTCCAATACTATGAATCTACTCGGGCATCTCCTAGCATCTCGGCAAACCTGTGTGCATTGGAATCACGGATGGTATTGATAAAATGTCGTGAATCCTCCTCAGGCCTCTGTGCCCTGGCCATTGTTATATCACAAGAGGTGAGCAATGTGTCTCTCTCTACTGTCAACCTATCCACCTATGTTGTGAGTGTTGATCGCTCGGTGGCCCATGTAGCTCTATATGTATCTCTCTCTACAGTCAATCTGTCTATGTGGCTTGTGAGATCTGCACTACGCTAGATATGACCCTCACACCAGTCATCTAGACCCTGCATGTCATCCCTATATGGTGGCTCATCCCTATCCTCATCTATTTGCATCGGCGTATCACCAAAATCCCTATCATCATCCTCATCCTCCTCCTCTGAACCCTCATCCTCATCATTGTCATCATCATCATCTGACTCCTCCTCCCAATCCTCCTCCTCCTCATCCTCCTCATCATCCTCCTCATCGATGCTCTCATCTCTAGGCATCCTCACTCTCTGTATCGCCACATCGGGATCTGTTAGAGGAATCGGCTTGTGGTGAGAAAACCAACTATCATACTCATCAGTGGTCCTTGTGTTTTCCACATCTGCATTTGCTCCCCATGGCCTAGGCTTTAACTGTGTGAACTCTGCATAGGCCACCTGAGGCCTAAGTGTTGCACCCCATATCTTGGCCTCGACCCCCGATCTAGCAAACAACACTGTACCTATCAGCACTCCCTGTACCTCTTCAAAGTGGTGCCTGAATCACTCTGGGAGCTGCATCTCAATCACTGTATGACCCATCACAAACCTCCTGATGAGGTACCTCTCCTATCTATAGTAGGGAAGGTGATCTGCATCATCATCCCATCTGGGGCAATCTCTATAGGGATACCAAGTGAAATCACTCAGCACATATATCTCATGTCAAAAGTGCAATGTATATCCTAGTGGACCCTGTGCAAGCGCCCCTTGGTAGCAATAAACATATGGAAAATCTGGTAAAACCACTCTCCAAGCTATAGGCTGGAATACTGCTATGTTCTCATAGGTTCACACCTGTAGCAATGTGATCCCAGTACTAATAGATAATCCTCCACGATACGCCAACATGCATGGGCCCCATGCAAACACTATGCCCTACATAATCATCTGCTTGAGTACACTCCCAAGCCAATATGGAATACGTGCCCTCATCTATCTGGCACCAAGAGAAATGTAATGACTCTACAGATAACTGCAATCAGACTGTCGTGCTACCTAGCCAAGGTCTCCCATGTATCTCATAATCCTGGAGGTCCAGATCATCATCATCACTCTCAAATAGCCAGTACAATGCTGACCTCCCTGTAGTGGGATCGTACTTGGCCAACTTGCCAGGAATCAGAATCCTAAGGATGCACCACACATCCTTCAGTGCCACTATCGCCTCCCCTATCAGCAGGTGGAAGGAACTAGTCTTCGAGTGCCATCGCTTGGCTAATGCTATGATCAGCCCCTGGTTTGCCCTAATCTTGGGCATGTATGTAACATAGTACAATCCTAGCAAGCCTAGGATCTCTCTCTCATGGCTACTCAACCGATGGTGTATGTCCAGGCACGCTGGTCTTCTCTCTCATGTTTGTGGAACTGGCAGCTCCTCCTGTGATCCCCATGTGAATTCTATCAACTTTATGTACTTTATGTTTCTTTTTGACCAACCTAGGACCTATTTTGACCTATTCTAACCTCATTTTGACCTTGTCCTAGGGTTTTGACCAGTTTAGGGAAGTTTAGGGAGGTTTCAAAACCCCCAGACCCTGTTTTGAGGCATGTTTGACCAACTGCGCAGGTTCTCTTACCACCTGCGCAGAAAGGCCTCCCACCTATGCTACCTATGCAGGTGGGCATGTGTCCTGCATAGGTGGGAATGTGACCTACATAGGTGGCACGTGTGAGCACCTACAGAGCCTGTTTGACCTTATTTTGACCCTTGAAATAGCCTAGAAATGTGTGTAAACTTGGAAAACATTGAGAGGACCAGATGTACTCACCTCGGGTCCTGTTTCAGTTGGCCATCAGAAGCTATGAACCTATTCCCACGCTGAATCTCTTCTAGCACTCGATTCATCTTCCTTGCTACAAAGCTCAATTCTTCCAAATGAGAGGGTGAAAATGAGCTCCCAAACCCCTTCCAAGCCCTGTTATAGCCTCTTGGTTGCCTAGATGGACATGCAACCCCTTGCATTTTGTATTGGTTGTGATGCTTTTGACACTCTGAGCCTCATATCTTTTGTGTTTGACCTCTAATTTTTTATTTGATCATTTTTGTGGATCTGTCTCGGCATTGTCGACAAATTGACCTATCACTTGAGTTTTTCAAATGATTTCTCAAGGGGGCACCTATGTATCCCATTATCACTGGGGCATATTTTAATATTGTTTTCTTTAGGATTCTTTGACACAATGCTCATAATCGCATTGTATCAAAGAGGGGAAAAATGTAGACACCTAAAAATGGTTCGAGCCTGCTAGTCTACGTGTTTTAACATTGTTCTCATTACAATCGAAACATTGTTTTGTGACCTAATTATTCCTCTATGTCGCGCATATGATATTTATTGTATAGTGACATTGTATCTTTAATCAATGATTGAATATTGCAAAATTGTTCAATTTTTTACCAACAATTCTACTTTCTCTATAAAATCAATCATTTCCCAAATCATTTCAAAACCTTCCTAAACTGATCCTATTCGATCCTAAACCATCCCAAACCTTCCTAAGACGATTCCAAACCTTCCTAAACCGATCCTAATCAATCCTAAACCATTCCAAACCTTCCTAAATTGATTCAAACCTATCATATTTCATTCCTAATCATTTCCAGGCCATTCTAGGGCATTGTCCAAGTTTGTCGATGCCTAATCAACCCAATTTCAAACCAATCGATCAAACCCTAATTCCAATTTAATCAATCTTGTCATCATTTCAGGAGCATTTTCCAAGATCATCAATGCTTCGTATCCTTTTACTCAGCCATTTGATAACATTGTCAAAGATCATCAGTGTTATTGTTATCAATCTATCAATTTCAATTCAATAGTGTTGTTCATTATTGTCAATACTATTTCTGATTATTATTTCGGGAACATTGTCAAAGATCATCGATGTTTCCCCATTTCAATCTTACAATGCCATCAAATTTCATTGGTGCTTTTCAATCATTTCCAGTCATCATTATCCTAGCGCATTGTCAAAGCTCATTGTTGCCTTGTGATTTCCTAAACTATTCCAGAACCCTCAGAATCAACCCTAATCCTTATCAACATTATCAAAATCATTCCAATTCGACATCAATGCCTTCAATTTGACCTATAACCCACTAATTCCCCCCTTTGGATGAGTAACCCATAGTTTATCCTAAGTTCTAATTGAATAAATAAACAAACTTTATTTATTCGCTATTTTCCCTAAGTATCCAATAATTAATTAATTTTTATTAATTAATTAGCTAATTTAAATTTATGAGATTTTTATAATTTCATAAATCTAATTTGATTTTGAGGAATATTTGAGAATATTGAATTATGGATTTGATTAAAGATTCATAATCTCACCTACATACCATATCCCTTAAATAAGGATTCTCGTCCCTATTATGGTGCTTCACAAATATTTTTAAATATTTGCAATATCTCTCCCCCATTTCAATCTTCCAAACATCTCACCAAACAAAATCTGTATTTATGCATAGATTTTGTGCTGTCTCACCTAAATGTGTCTCATTTTATATAAATTGAGAACATTTCTCTCATTCAAGGTTAGAACCACTATCTGCTAGTAATTTCCATTATCAATTCAAGCTTCCAAGTTCTTTGTGCAATTGTGTTTGTCAAAGAGAAACATATCAACCTCTATGGAGAAGAAAGGAAAGCATTTGAGCATCACTTGAAGGGAGTTCTTATGTCTTTTGCATATTGTTTATGAATTCCTATTTCAATGGCTCTAATGTTATATTAGTTAGGGTAGCATATTGTTTAGGGTTTTGTGGTTACCTAGATATGCTTTCTAATCACTTTTCTGGTCTTACAGTATGAACAGAGAAAAAGTGGATATTGGTTTTGAGAAAGGCAAAGCAAAAGTTTCTGAAATAAAAACTCAGATGAGTCAACAGTGGGTAAGGAAGTCTCCTGCTAATTCAAACCAAAACAATGAAGGATCAAATGGCACCCAAAATAGTGAATTGGGTGGATCCACCATCTCTGAATAAAGATCTAAGCATATAACTGGAACTGTGCACACAAGCCTTCATACATCAGTTTCAGATATGCTATCAAGTCCAAATCTACATATTGATGCACTGGGGCACATTATGGTTCTAATTGATTCAGGATCTTAGTTACAACTAAGCTACTCAGGCTTAACCAAGTTAAGTCGGGTCGTATGGTTTCAAAGATACAAAGTTAGTTTTTTCTGAGCTTCCGAGTAAGCTTGGGAGAACTACCCGAGCTATGAAAGCTACTATGTACGGAGAACTTAATGAAAAATTTATGGTGAAATTCCTCATAAATGGTGAAATCAAATGGTTATTGTTTACCAAGGTTTATAGTTTAAAGAGAGATTAAGAGCTTATAGCAATTTCAGAGCAAATTTGTGTTTAGTTGCAGTGAAGTTTCATCAATATTTCGAGCGTTATGGCATCTTCATCCAGCAGTAAGATCATGAAGGGATCCGAGATGTTAGTGAGGAATGTTTTTTGTGAACCTCCAAAGTTCAAACTTCATCCAGTGATTGCAGAGGAGACAAATCCAATGGGAGCCCATTCCCAAATTCCTCCTAATTAAGGTACTGTTGATTCACGAAATCCAAAATTTCTAGCATTGCAACATTCAACAACAGGCACATTGGATCTAAACAAAGCATATGAAGCACTTTGTGTGGGTAGAAACTTGAAGTCGGAACACAAGCACCTTGAAGTCAATGGTTTAACCCACATCTTGCATATGCCGAAGAACTTTTAGATAAATTGAATTAGTTTTATTCTTAGTCATGTTCACAACATGCATCTCTGGTTGGAGAAACTCATGAAGATCACTAAGATGATGGTACACTGAGTGACAGGTTACCCAATGCTTGACAAACCTAAAGCGACTAAAACCCTACCCCGAGATGAGCTAGCCAAGAAGACTCTTTCCGAGTGGGATGGAAGAGGTATGAAGTTGAATGGAGTCACTGACATGGAGCTAAAGTTTGGAATTCATGTGATTGCACACAAGATATACAGTTCAATCTGACCAAATAGTATTCCATGTGAGGATGTGGACTTGGCATACAAAGTGGTGTAGAACAATCTATCATTCAAACTTGCCGAGTTGTAGCTCATCCAACTGAGCAAAAACATGGAGAGCGTCTAGGCATCTAAGACCAATCCATGTAAGTTCAGTTCACTCTTGGCCTACTTATTCTTGTATGTTTAGAATTTTTTCCCTTCAAAAGGCACAGTTATATGGAAGAAGGATAGGCCTATAGTTTATCAGATAAACGAGTTTATAGCATAATTGGGAGATAATTTTGAAAGCATCATGGATGCTTACTTTGAAAGTTTCAGAGAGAAAATGCAGAATAGATTTAGAATTCCAAACAATTGGTAGAAGACTATAAGGATGACATATGCTTCCTAGTTGACTGTGAAAAAGTATACATTCAAGCAGTCAAGCCTAGGGTTGCATGAGTGAAACCTCTTGCATATGAGGTTAACATAGATGAGGCCAGAGACATAATTGAAGCCCTTGTAAATGAGCATGTTGATCCTAAAGCACCATATTTTGGTACTTATGAAGAAGCTAAGGGGAAAATATCATTGGAAAATGAGATTCTAAAAATATTGATGAGAGGAAGGAAGAGAATTGAGAAGTTTGAAAAGAAATATGGCAAATCATCAGACTCTCCTCCTTCAATCACTGAAATCAAAGGAGATGACATAAAGGTAGAAGAAGATGAACCTGAGAAAGAAGAGGAAGAGGTAGAAGCATAGCCTCCTAAGAAGAAGAGGCTAGTCCCCAAGAAAACACCAAAGGTCTCTACCCCTATCTTCACTGCAAATAAACCCATAAGATCTAGAAGAAAACTGATATTTCCTAAAGAAGATGATGAAGAAGATACAGTTACATTCAAGAAGACATCACTTGCCTTTGAGTAGAAGATTGAAGAATTGAAAGGAGGTAGTGGTATGGGATCTCTCAAATCACTGAAGTATGCTACTAGAACCAAGGATGAGTAGAAGATGATTGAGGATGCATTAGTAGAGAAGATGAAATGATGGAAGTATGATCCATCTGAATTAAAAAATCACATGAATGAAGACCTTCTCAAGGCAATTACCACTCACTGGAACAATGCAGTTCATATTGAAAAGGACATCAGGAAACAAACCTTGAAGCAAGTCATTCCTACATTGACTGATAAAGAGGTAAAAGATGCTATGTCTAAATATGAGAGTAATCACACTCCATTTTTAGGACATTTAAAATTTTGAGCAAGAAAATAGAGGATGTTGTGCATACCACAACAAAGTTGTGGAAGTCACTTTTTGATGAAAAAGGAGATGATAAGATAGAGGAACAAAGTACAGACCCTCATGTACAAGTTAAAGATGAAGAACTACCTGAGGTATAGACTATTGAAGAATCTAATGCATAATAGATAGTAGTAGAAGTGATGGCACCCCTGCCCCAATCACCTATTCAGAGTATCTTATCTCCAAGAAAGGGAAAGGTCACAAAGTCTAGATCAGTACTAGTATGAACCGAGCATTAGGCTCTACCTGCTGCTAGGCCAAGCCAAACTGATTCATAGAAGGATACTGTGAATGTTTCTATAGTTAGTATTGACTCTGCAGTTGGTGCATTAAAAGTTAATGACCTACTTCAACTGAACACTGAGGACAAGGATGAGGATGGAAAAGGTAAGGAAATCATTCCTTTACCTAATCCAAAGGTCAAGGGTAAAGAAAAGGAAATAATAACTGATGAAGTTGACCTTGAGGAAGACATTGTGATTCCTAATTGGGATCTTTCCAGCCTGACAGCCGAGCAAATGGACATCCTTGGGGAGCTATGGAAGAAAAGAGCAAAACAACAGAAGCTCTGAGATGAGAAGAAAAGGAACAGAGTTCTACAGGACATCAAAGGTATTTTCCTTGATTCAATAGAGATTGAAGTCAATGAGGAATACTCTATAATGGACCAAATTGTTGACAGAGAGAAAATTTGAGAATAAGGTTCTAGAGAATGTTGCAGGTAAGATTGCAATAGATTGAGTGAAGCTAACCACTATCATTATCTCTCTAGAAACCACTGTGATTAATGTTGTGGCATTATTTGTAAAGTTGAGTGACACATCTAACTTTACCATGGAAATAAAGAACAAGCTGACAAAGATTGACACTGATTTGAAGGCAAGTGCAAACCAGTTGGCACTTAATCCTAGTTCAAGTTCAACACATTTTGTTAAGATTAAGTATCTAACTGATCTATAGGAAGAGATACCAAGGGAAGAAGGAAGAAAAAGGGAATCCCTATCATCTATAGAGATCCAACTCCTCCCTCATATGGATGTCATGCAAAAACATATTTCTCATGCAAAGACACTCATCCATGATAACAAATTTTCAATTGTAGAGCTTATGATGGAGTTAGCTGCATAAATTCAGATTGAGTTGCACATCCTGAAGGTGTTGCAAAACAATTGGGACAAGACTTTGTCTCAAATTTTGAAGGTACATAGTGGTTTCCTTTCATATTTTGGTATTACCTTGTAGATATACTTTTTGGAATTTGTGTCAAAAACAAGGGGGAAAGATAGAATTTGTATATATATGAGGAAATACATGTACAGAGAAGTGGAAGATATATATATATATATAGCAAAGTTACAAAAATAGTTTTTAAAAATAAAAAATAGAGTCAGTTGTAACCGATTTGCAGAGCAATAGTCAAAACTGAGCAAGTACCCAAGCACATGGTAAGGGGGAGTTTTGACTTAGCAGTTTGATTAGAGTTTTTGGTATGGTAAGTGTTTTTATCACTAATGCCAAAGTGGGAGATTATAGACCTTATGGAAAGACATGTTTTCAATTAGTGCCAAAACACTTAGTCATTTATATGGTTACAGTGTTGACCAAGCCAGCAGCTTGAAGTGTTACCTGAGCTAAGCAGTTGTAGTGTTGACCGAGCAGTTAATTCCAAACAGTATCACCCGAGTCACCAGTGTCACCCAAGTTGCATACCATCTTTGAGTGATCAATGTGGCCCGAGCACCTAGTGTCAACCATTTGCCAGAGTTGCCAATTCACTATGTCACCCGAGTGTTATTATATCACTTGAGTGGATTACTGGACCTGAGTATCAGCATTGGGCTAACTTAGTACATATTCTTTGATATTAATTAATATTATAGTAGCCTACTTGTGGAGGTAATTTATTTGGATAATTATATATGTAAGACACTTTGTTTATCCAAATTATGAAGTAAGAAAGAAATGTATCATTACAAAACATTGAATATATGTATGTATGCGAATATGAAGAGGTAGATTGATTAGAAGGATACAACAATATAAAGGAATATAAGAGACTCATCTATCACATTCAAGTGATCAATATTACTTCAAAGCATCTTACTCAGAAAATCAGATTTGCATAGTAGATCATTCACTGGTTCATCCTAACAGGTGTATTAGTCAAAATCCTTTAATAGGGTGGACTTAACAGTCCTTCACAAATCTCCTAACAAAGTGCATACTTAACTATATTGTATAAATCCATTCGCAAGGTGGACCCAACAGTCCTTATTGCTCCTAACAGGGTAGACCATCAGAAGTGGTCAATTGTAAGCCTTAATCGGCCAACCTTATTACTGCAGTTCTAAATCTTGTGGGTATCATCCCCACCCCAGTTTTAATTTCTATTTGGAAGGTTTCTGGGTAACCAAATATTGTGTCAAGTGTTATGAATGTTTATTGATTTTCTATTCCATGCATGCAATTAGACTAGCCAATCTAATAAAGGATAAAAGTGAATAAGTTCTATTGGTTCTTGATTCACCCCCCCCCATTCAATCACCTAGCTTGTAATATATTTCCAACACTTTCCACAACTTTATTTGTATTTGTTTATGAATCTCTAGTATAGATGCTCTCTAATTCAATAAGTCCCAAAAGTCCCTTTCACATCACCCTCCTCTGATATATATATATATATATATA
>MU226302.1:1212044-1224350 GCA_018584345.1 Thuja plicata
AAGAAAACCCAGAATCCTTGCTCAGATACAATACATTATTTATATTCAAGAACGAAATCACCACCCTTCTACATTAATCATTCTTTCCAATCATAAAACCGTCTGGCCGGTTTAGGTCATCGGTACTGTCGATCGGGTAACCCTGCTAGCCGGGATCACTTGTCGGTTATCTCAATCGGTCTATCGATGTCGATTCTTTATAACGTTGGTAACAGTGTTGTTGTCATAGGTGTCAGTTCTGGCCATTATCGGTGTCAGTTCTGGTCGGTGTCAGTGTCGGTTCTGGTTAGTGTCGGTGATGGTTCTGATTAGTGTCGGTGTTGGTTCTGATCATCGTCGGGCACCACTGACACCGATAACCCAAACCATAGACAACCCAAAGTGAAATTTTATATCTTCTCAAGCCCATTGTAACAAAAAATTTAACACTCTACAAAATCAGGCACAGTCGAGGGACGAACTATATCAATGACTTATATACATATTTACAAAAAGGTTCTTCACTAGCAGTTACTTTCTTTACTCTTGCATCGCATCATCATCCGCAGAGTGATGCAATTGGTGCAGCCACTCCACAACCAATTTTATTGCTCCTTCCTCTGTTGCAGCCATATCCCAACCACAATCTGTCATATTCTTCTGCTCGTGTGGTGTCGTATATCATGGTCCCCAACCCGAAGAGCATCCAGTTGGTTCTGGTTCTGGGGATTTGGTAACCCTCCCACTTCCATGTGCTTCCTGATTTATTCCTTCCCGACCCAAATTGGTTACAACACTCGATGCCCATTTGGATGCTGCACCCGACACCCAATCCAAACAGTGGGAAGTTTGTAAACTGGGTCTGTTCTCCAAGGCCAAAATATCTTTTCGCTGCAGATTGAAGCTTGGGGTTTCTTCATGCCATACATGAGGTCTCCAGGGATTGATGTGCCTTGGCATCCTTGATAAATTTGGTAACCCCAGAAGGTCTATCAGCGCGAGAACCATAGCCATTGTTTTCCTCTCCAACAGTGAGCCAAGGACATGCCCATTCTCTTGGAGTGCATTTCTCATGATCTGTGCATTCTGCATTTCTATTGCCCTCTTGGCTCCATTAAATGCCACTAAGAATTCATGGTTGTGCAGAATTTGATGTGTGGTAAACAAACCCCCTATCAACGCATGGCCATTCCAGAGGTCATAATTTTGCATAGCATGCTTTAGTTTGTTGGCAACCCAAAACTACTTATGAACCACTTTGAATGCCAAAATTTCTAATAAACGAGGGGACTGGAGGAGGTCCATTGCATTCGACAGAAATATAGACACTAGCTATGAAGGAAACATAAACTATTTAGTTTGTGGGTTGAATTTCTCATGACCCGTTACCTGTATGATTGCGCGTCGAATGGCATCGGAGTGCACCCAAAACATTTCATCCATCTCTTGATCATTGATGCTCATTGGGAGCATGTCTTCATTTATGTTGGGCGGCAGCCAAATTCTATAATTTTTTGGCAAAAGTTCAGAATGATGGGTAGCACAAGACCGACAAGTAACACATACCTCTGCCATACAATCCATACTCTAATGCTTGTGTTAAACATTGTGTCATGAAGTGTTTAAATAAGATATACATAGTGCTTTGATGGCTTCATCGAGGCACATAAATGAGTGTGTCTTTATTGCAATTAACTCTAATTTGACACTATTTGCACTCCAGATTTCCCTGGTTGAAGGCAGGCACGCGCAATGGATATGGTAACAATAAGTTCTGGGATCTGCTTTTTTCAAATGCCTAGCTTTGCATCATAATTGCATTAATTAGTTGTACTTCCTTTTTCACCTTGAGATCAACCTATCATTCTGGAATTCAATTCCCACATGGAGGATTAATTATTTTACATCACCTACGTACCTTTGCTCACCTTGATTAGCACATACCCTCATGTGTGCGTGTTGATGACATCATCTAGATGCTTGAAACCGATCCTGTCGCCAGCGTACTTTGCAGCTATGTGAATGTTCATTTTATGCATCATTATGTGCAATGCTCGATTGATCTAATTACACTAATCTATTTTATTCACACATATCTCCTGGGATTACACTTGGCATTATAAGTGTAGTATCCACACCCTCGCAGCCAAAGTTGGCTAGATAGTCTGCAACCCGATTTCCTTCCCGTAATGTATGGGAGAGGAATGTTTTTGAGAAGGTGTCCAATAATCACCAAATTTTCTTTAGGATGTATTCTAGTTGCCATTTGTGTGTAGATCTTTTGATGCAGGCATTAATTATAACCATGGAGTCACCTTCAACATGTATGTCGGTGATTCCACATTTTTTTGCCAGTATTAGTCCTGCAAGCATTGCTTGTGTTTGTGCTATATTATTTGATCCTACCGGAAATAGGAAGGAAATGCATCCTACTAAATTGCCATGCAAATCCCTGATGCATGCACCCAATCCTGATATTCCTAGGTTACCACGAGATGCTCCATCAAAATTTATTTTTAATACCTGTTGATCGGGGGGATGCCATTTGATATTTGATCTATCAACTAGAGTTGGCACCTTTTTAGATGCACCCCATCCCATTGGTATATTGAGGTTCCCCCAAGTTCTCATGATGCTACTATCCCATGATGATAGTACTGGATTGTATCCATATCTAAAAATGCTGGCATTTATAACTTCCAATATTGATTTTTCTAATCCTTGTAGAACTGTTTCTAAATTTGACTGCTCATTTCAAAAAATCCTTTTATTTCTTTCCCACCAGATCGACCATACAATATGCGCTGGTGCACACTTCCAGATATTTGCAAATAGTGAGCCAGTATGCAAATCGGTCCAAGACAGAGGGGATTATGCTTCTACACCCCTCCTCTGATATTTATATGCTCCTCTATTATAACTAACTTTAAGGTTCGTAACTACTTACAAAGTTAGAGTTTGGAAATTTGGAATGCATTTCATAACTAACTCTAACTTATACAAATTTTAACTTTTAAAACCTAACCTTAACCAAGGAAAATTTAGAATGCTAACTGAAACCAAAATCAGTCCTAAAGTTGTCACTTTACAAAATATACAAGTAGAAACCCAAAATATCAACTTTAGCTAACTTTAAAGACTAATTTTCAAGTGCTTGCACTGGTGTCTCCTGTTGTAACTTTTTGACTGGTAGATTGAGGTTGTGACATCCCTTCTTTGTATGCTCTGAAGGAATTAATCACTTGAGCTAAGGATTATTTTTTTATAATGATCACACTTTTCATTTTCAGCTTGCATTGGTCATGATCTCATTGGACTTCATCCAGATCCTTGTTGTAGTCTGGCAAGTAAAAGATACACAAACCTTATCCAATGGAAAGGATACTTAAACCCATCATAATATCATAACCTGAGCATTGTTTATCATTAAGTTCTGAATTAATTTTCAATTCCACACTCTTTAGGATGGCAGACACATCTAGATCTTGTGTTTGCTCATTGATTGGAAAGTCACCAATACCTATTGGCAAATTACCCAAGGCTTTGACTTTGAGTTGCTTAGAAGCATTCAAAAAAAATTCTTGTTCACCTCTTAGCTGATCCATATTTATGCATTTTCACTCAATATTTTCCAACCACGTTTCAGTTTTCTCATCTTCCTCACTTGGAAAAAATTAAGAGATTTGGCTGTACTACTGTCTATTTCTTTAATCTTTTTAAGGTTACCAATAATTTCTTTCCAAAGCAATTATTGCTCTTTTATGACTTTTAATTCCTTCAGTATTCCTTGTTCTATCTGAGTTGCTTTCATATACATGATTTTCATATTGTTGAAAAAATTAGATGCTTGTTCATTCGTGTGGTTGAACCAATCATCTACCATTTTGCCATAGGTTTGGCGCTTCTGAACGTTCTCAATGGTACTTTTATCTAATATCCCTTTAGGATCAACAAATGTTCCTATAGAAGAGGACCCAAGAGCTGGAAGTGAATCGCTTACCACTGATCGTAGACATGAAAACAAGGCTTGGACTTGATGCTTAAGTTGATCTCTAGTTTGTCTATCTCTATTTGATTGTTCAACTAGGATTGTTGTAGACATTTGAAAATTATGAATTTTACCTTCATGTGTAACCTTGCCTAGATCCACCCAAGCTATATTAAAATTAGATTCACTTTCTGCATTAACATTCTTCTCTGAAATAGGTTGTGCAACTTCAACAAATAAGTTACATGTAGTTGGGTTCATTGCCAACCTAGAATCTACTTTAGCCTTTTTCACCTTTACACCTTTATATACTAAATCATCAACTGCATCAATGCTTGGTGTTTCCAACTGAATAACCCTCTTTTTCTTCCTTTCTAAACTTTCTTGCAGCTAGGAGGTTGAAAAAGTTACTGATGCTACAGGAGCATTCAAAACCATAGGTGAGAGTACTTGATTATTTGTATTATCTAGAATTGGGATCTCATGAGGCACATTAATATCTTGAGGAGATGGGGTCCATGTAGAAGAAGTCAAATAATGGATCATTTCATCTACAAATGATAATGGAAAAGTATTTATTTCCTGAGCTTCATTTACCATTTACTGCATGGGATTGAGGGTCTTTTCTTTAGGTTTGGATCTCTTCTTTCTAGTTATAGAATTGAGTTTAGATGTTGAAGCTAAATCCACTCTTTTATTGGGATCTTCATTGTCACCCCCTTCTTGTGCATTTTGTGGTAAGCTGGTAGTGGTAGGTGGAGCATGTGAGGTGATTGTCCTAGATGTGCCTCCTTTTGAATTACTATTTCTGGCATAATTACCTTTCCCTGTTGATTGAGAAGCTATGGCTTCTCTGATTTTATCTTTCAACCATATTTTTGTTCTTTGGATGACATAGAAAGTCCTTTCCTTTAGATTCTGCAATTCCAGAAGAGGCCAACTGATATAAGGTAGTTCTAACAATTGTATCTTTTCAAAATAGAAGGGATTAATAAAATCTATCCCATCCTCTAACACACCTGTTACATCCCATCCTATTTTAAAATTGATGACCTGGTGGACGGTGAAGCTCATCCAGTCTCTTTTTCTTACCTCAAAGTCTTCTTCACAATCTTCCCAATAATCTTCCATAGTTGGGAAGTGAAGATATCCAGGTCCTAGTGCCAAATGATTTTTAACATATCATTTACTATCAAATGAGAACCGACTCTCGTAAGATTAAAAAGTCAACTTGACAATAGACCTTTCAATATTCTGTGCATCCCATGAAGAACTGCAGCTATAGTGTCCTGTGTCGATCAGGAAAGGAATAAGGTTCACTCCCTTGTTTTTACACTTTTTATTTACTTGACCAATTTGCCTGCAGATTTCTGTAAGTACCAATTTATCATCAACGAAGGGAGCATTAAAGGGACATTCCTGAAAGCCTCCAACCCGAATGTAGGTGAAACAAGGAAACTGTATGAAATAACTCCCATATGTCTTGACAAGACTAGCTGCTTCAGGAGATATTCATAGCCCTATGTTCCCCTGTAACTCGCTGGCTATGAGCATGGAAAAGACATCATTTACCCTGCGGAAATGTACATTACTCTGCTTTAATTACAGCTGGGAGTAGTAATTGTAAATCTGAGTGGTTTCATTATATTCCCCATTAGGACAAAGACTCGACCAAGCTTTCATGTTGGAAATTGCATATATGAGATAAGAAGACATATGAAACCTCTGATTTAACCCAAATTGAGTTAACTGATTATGAAGACCATCGTTGATTATTTCCCCCAATCAATAAATTGTCTTCCAGTAGTTATTGTATGAATGTATAAAAACATCCAATTTTGGAAAAACTCAGCACTCTGATTTCCAAATAGACTATTGAGAAGAATTACCATATCAGAGATGTCTTCGATGAAGAGTGTCCAACGAAGTGCTTTGGGAAACTGTGACTGGCCTTTCCTTGGCGGGTCTAACCAACTCTTGGCTATGGTGTTCAAACACTTCTTTTTATTCTGGTCGAAATAAGCTTGAGCGCCCTCCATTGAATATCAGTAAAATCATCTCAAATTGGGAACCTGAATGAAATAGAAATGGAGATCAGATCAAGTCTCGCCACCACCTTTCCTTCTTCTGTTTTAATTTCTCTGGTATCCAGATCATATGCTTTCATACACTCTAGAACTAACTCAGGAGATTGTACTGCCAATGGGTAACCTGCAGGATGTGCTAATCCACTATCGAGTATCTGCTGTACCAATGGCGACATGTTTTCCTTGCTTATTGCTCGCCAGAAATCTGCGATGTCAATATGTCCCAACTTTGTGTCTGCTATTTTCGGGAAGCGTGCATTTCAGTATTAAGGTCGACTCTTGGCCTTGGTAATTGTACTTTATTATTGTTTTTTTCAATTACTTTGTTGGGCTACCGAATCAATAATATCAGAGATGAAATCAATCACGTATCATGTAACACCTTAATGGCACATCATTTATGTGTATCAAACAACTTAAAATGTTCCAAATTTCTCACAAATGTTTTGTAGATCAAATCACTTGCTGATAAATCCTCTTTCGCAGCTCGAACCTTCTATTGTAGGTTATGGAACTTGGCTTTATTCCTTTCATTTACATTGGGTTTGAATTGTCTAAATCTTGTTTGATATAACCATTTTCTGTAATGTTTGCAGCCACCGTATTCTATGAAACTCCATTTCTTTGGGGTATTTTGTGGAAATGCTTGGGCACAATTACTTATGATTCCACATTCAGCAGGCGTGTCTAACTATAATCTTTGACAAAATATCTGTACCAATACATTTCAATGGATGTTCATACCATGTTCTAAGCCTCGATCTTTTAAATGCTTGCTGGTAGGCTGTGTACGAGGGGGGAAGTGCAACATGATTTGTGACCATTGCATTTGATTCAATGACTCTGAAGCTTTTTTAATCAATTCATAGTCGCGAGTATTGCAATCATATCTGATAGCATCATTTCAGAGCACTTTATCAAACCATTATATCGGGTCTACCTTAATCTAGTGAAAGAAGCACATTGACAAATAGTTAACAAGCATCGTCTATAGATCCACATTTCATATGACTTCCAACTCCATTTGTTTGAACTCTTTTATCCAAACAGTAAGTGCACAACCATGCCAAGGTTATCATCACAAATAAAGTTTATATGTTGGATGGAGAGCTCTAACTTTTATACGCTCCTTGGGAAGATTGATAACCGATTCTCATAGCTTTGAATCTTCATACGCGCCATTTTCATTTGCTTCAATATTTCTTATGCTACCTTCGACAAGATTCATTTCAAGAAAATCTTGCAGCCATTGTTTTCGATGGGAAAACCTTCACTTCTGAGATACTCGATTAGACATTTGGATCCTTTTCAATGAACCTTATTTGTTTCTATTTATGTGATCATTGCATTCCATTAAACCGCGCAACATGCATACAGCATAACCATTTATAAATGTATGTTTGGATTTGCTCCATGTTTTTCATGCATGTCCATTGCATTTATTTGATAGTTTGAAAAATCCTCCTCTTAGATACATTTGTGCCTACCTCCGATCACCTCAATTCTGCAAGTATGTATATAAGGCAATTCACCCTTTTTCACTTCTAGAGGGTAACCAAGAAGTAGTTATGCAAAGGTGGAGTTGGAGTTTTGATCCTTTTATGAGGTTAAGGTTAGGGCAATTATTTGGAAAAAGTTAGGATTCTAACCAAAAATTCATTTAGAGGTTAGGATTAGGGAAAGTTTAGTGGGAAGGTAGGAAATTTAACTTTTCAACTTTCCAATGACAACCAAAACCTTTAACTATTAACAATTAGTCTTTTCTCAAAAGTTATGGTTTTCGAATAGGCTGGGATGTTGACCCAAAATAATAAGAGAGATTGGGATGTTGACTCTTAACCTCTCCACCATTTTAGCTCCTTGCTTTTCCACAATTAAAACCCCAACCCATAACACTTAACCTTTTGGCAAGTTTGGATTTTGAAATATTTACCTTTTTAAAGTTAAGATTTTTTTTTAGTTTTGAAGTTTAAATTTTAAATTTTAAATAATTTTAAATTAAAACACCAACTTCAAATGAGCATAACTTTTGACTCATGGCTCCGATTTCAGAAATATGAAATGCGGCATGGAGCTGACGGACAACCGGAGAATTTGGAGATGTAAAAACATCAGGATTCTCATAAATTATACTCTTTCTTGAGCTCAAAATTTGACATATTTTCAATTATTCGTGACCCCAAAATAGTAAGATTTTGGAAGTTTGACCAAAGGACCATGGAAAAATATGTGCAAATATATATAGATACATTGAACTCACAAATAACCTCGGACACGAATGACAAAAATTTGAAATTTTTGCTAATGAAGAAACCACGGCAAAAGCTAGCTCTATCTGAGGACAAGGACTGTAAAAGCCACATAACAAACTCAGATTTGATAGGGATAGTGCTTTATCGACAGGGCTATAGAGTCACCCAAATAAATATGACTTAAAGGGACTTAAAATACACCAAAATTGGAGAGACTACACACACAGTTGCAGGAAAGACACAACAAAAACTCCTAACGAGGCTATGTACAAAGGTGGTGGACCAACCACCTTACTGGTTATAGTGCTTTAAATGCTGCCCATTGTAAGGTAAGGGCAGTTGTGTACCATCCAAATAAGAGAGAATAAATGTATCTTTTCCACACACTTATTTGATCTAGAAAGGGCCCCTCCATAAGGAATCAAACTTACCACATGCGAGCCCTTTGGTTCTCATCACTTATCCCAAAGTAGGACAAGATCACCTTCTTGAAATACCCTTTTTTAGCCTTTTTGTCAAATAATTTCTTCATGTGGGCCTAGTGTTCTTTGATCTTGTCAACAACCATTTCTTTCTCTTCTTCTACTTTGGTCAAATACAATATCCATTTTTCTAGAGGATCACTAAATTTATAATTTTCAATAGCATCTTGTAATTTCAAAGCAGAGATTTCAAGAGGGAGAGGCACTTTAGCTTCTGTTCCATATAGGATCTCGAATGGGGATAGACTTGTAGCCCTTTTCTTGGTTGTTCGATCTGCCCACAATGATTCATATAGATGTTTGTGCTAGGACTTCTTATTCTCATTGATCAACTTTCATAAATAGACACAATGTTTTTTTTGCTCGCCTCCACTTGGGCATTCCCTGAGGATAATAAGCTGGTGAATGGGATAATATAATGTCATACTTATAGCAAAAAGATGATATTTCTTGAGATGAGAAATTTGTAGCATTGTCAGCAACGATTTTGGTGGGGACTCCAAATCTAACCAGAATATTATGTTTGATAAAACCACACACAACCTCTGAAGTCATTTTCTTAGCCAGAAAGGCCTCTACCCACTTAGTGAAATAATCAGTCACCATAAACATGTGTGTATGGCCTGCACTTGAGTGTGGATTGATAGGTCCAATAAAATTGATACCCCACTACTAAAAGGGCTCTTCGATTACTACTGGTTTGAGAGGTAGTGTTGCAAGTTGAACTTTCCCTTTAAATTGTTGACATAATTTACACCTTTTGAACCATTCCTCTACATCCTTGAACATCCTGGGATAATAGCAATAATTTCTTAGAATTTTATATGCTATAACCAAAGCGGAAAGGTGACCTCCATATGCCTCATTATGAAATGATTGAATCAATTTCTCCTTTTGTTCAGAATATACACACCTTAGGAAGGTATCGTCTATCCCCTTTTTATATAGAGTATCACCCCTATAATATACTTTGTTGCTTTGAGATTTAAATTCCTCTTTTCCTTAGGGAGAAAGTGGGTTGGACACTCCCCATATTTCAAACAATAGGCGATGTTCGAGAACCAGTCATCAACATTGCCAATAAATAAAACCAATGGTAAAGTTTCTTCTTCATCTACTTGTCCTACATGAGCTCCTTCTACTATAAGCTTACATAGGCCTCGTCCCCTCACAAGCTTCATCGATTTAATATCAAGGTCCTACTCTTGAACCTTGGCTATCTAAGAAGCCTTTTTATTCAACCCAATTTCTTGTTGGGTGAGAATAGTCTTCACATCGGTGTTAGGGATAAATACTTTAGTATGAGAATTCAAAATGTAAAAGCATAATTACTTCACTACTCTAACTACCATGTAGGGGAAAGGGACCAATAGTGGCTATAGCTAACTTCGCGCACTCAATTGAGGTACCAAATGATGTCGATTTTGGTCAAAAAAATTTGGGTTTTTTTGTATGCGCCTTAACTACTTAAAGCTAAGGTTTGGGCTTCTCACTAATAATGGTCCATTCCACAGAAGCCGTTATGTGCACATATTTCTAAAAGTGGTAAAAAAAGGGGTCGACCAATACTAGACGCGTTCATCCCCAATAGTAGTTCATCAAATGACCCTAAAAAATTAAATTGACCCCCAATACAAAATATTAAAAAATGCCTAATTTAAAGTGTTTAAGTTGTTTAGTGGGTTCACGCGTTTATTTTTTACGTTAGAAATGGGGGGCATAAAATACCCATTTCACCACCTGTGGTTCATTTTGGGGCACGTGGCTGTTAACGCCAGTGCCCTAAAACACCACTTTTTTTCCCATACTTCATCATTTTTCATTCCTCCCGCCAACATTTTTGGTCCGCACTGCTCTGCAACCAACGTCGTCGACTTTGCAGGTAACGTCTTCAGCTTTAATCATGCTTCCTTTCTTGTATGCACAACTTCGTTGTCTTGTGTTTCATTAAAATGTTAATATCCCAACGAGGGTCTCTATTTTTTTTGTTGATTGATTATCTGTGTGACTAAAGGGTTACATTAAAATTATTAAATATGCTTCTGCGTTAGACCATCATGCTTAATGTGGTGAATTATTATCTGTATCCATATTTGTTTTTGTTATAATGATGAACTCTTCTTCTGCATTCCTGCATTTTGCATAGGGTTACATTAAAATGATGAAATTTGCGTCTGTGATTTGTTTTATCATCATTGCTTCAAATGCCCACCTTTCTATTAAAATGTTTTACTATTTCATATATATCGTAGAGGGTTTCATTTTTGTTGTGAATGATTATCCGTATCCATATAGTCTTCCATTAAAATGATGAACTCTGCTTCTACATTCCTCCAATTTGCATAGGGTTACATTAAATGATGATTTTTGCTTCTGCATTAGTCCATCATGCTTTATGTGGTTTGTTTTCTCATCATTGTTTCAAATGCTGACCATTCTATTAAAATATTTTACTATTTCATATATGTCGTAGAGGGTTTCAGTTTTGTTGTGAATGATTATCCATATCCATATAGTGTTCCATTAAAATGATGAACTTTATTTTTTCATTCCTCCATTTCGCATAGGGTTACATTAAAATAATGAAATATGCTTCTGGGTTAGTCCATCGTGCTTTATTTGGTTTGTTTTGTCTGGACAATTGCTTCAAATGCCGAACATTCTATTAAAATGTTTACTATTTCATATGTCGTAGAGGGTTTCATTTTTGTTGTGAATGATTATCCATACCCATATAGTGTTCCATTAAAATGATGAACTATGCTTCTGCATTCCTCCATTTTTGCATAGGGTTACATTAAAATGATGAAATCTGCTTCTGTGTTAGTCCATCGTGCTTGATGTGGTTTGTTTTGTCATCATTGTTTCAAATGTTGACCATTCTATTAAATGTTTACTATTTCATACATGTGGTAGAGGGTTTCATTTTTTGTTGTGAATGATTATCTGTATCCATATAGTGTTCCAATAAAATGATGAACTATGCTTTTGCATTCCTACAATTTGCATAAGGTTACATTAAAATCATGAAATCTGCTTCTGTGTTAGTCCATCATGGTTTATGTATTTATTTTTTTATCGTTGCTTTAAACACCGACCATTCTATTAACATGTTAACTATTTCATATATGTGGTAGATGGTTTGCATTTTTGTTGTGCATGATTATCCGTATCCATAGAGTGTTCAATTAAAATGATGAACTATGCTTTTGCATTCCTGCTATTGGCATAGGGTTACATTAAAATGATGAAATCTGCTTCTGTGTTAATCCATCATGCCTTATGTGGTTTATTTTATCATCATTGCTTCAAATGCCAACCATTCTAGTAAAATGTTTACTATTTCATATATGTGGTAGAGGGTTTCAGTTTTTGTTGTGAATGATTATCTGTATCCATATAGTGTTCCATTAAAATGATGAACTCTGCTTCTGCATTCCTCCATTTTGCATAGGGTTACATTGAAATGATGAAATTTGCTTCAGTGTTACTACATCATGCTTTATGTGGTTTGTTTT
>MU226302.1:1230481-1251702 GCA_018584345.1 Thuja plicata
TACACAATATTCACCTATGAAATAAAATGAGAAAGGTTAAGCATAGTGTACCAACCTGATTAGGATTGTGCAAAAAATCTTCCTTCAACTATCAGGTCTGCAGAGAATATTCAGACTTTGCAGTAATGAACATATAATTCCTGCTTCACCTTTGTAGTTTGAAAAGAATATTCAGACTTCCTATTTGTATTAATGAAAATGAACTTGCAAAATCCCCTTATATATTAGTTTGGGAATTCGAATGTGTAAGTTGAATGCATTCATTTGTGGTTGTTGAATTTTGAAATTGAATTCTGGTGGGAAACATCCTGTCAATTCATTCTTGCGCTACAAGTTGAGGTCTTGTTGATTGCAACCAAACAGTCATTTCATACCTGCATATGCTTGTATGTGTAGATTTTGAATGTCTAAAAACTTATTGTTTGCAACCAAACGGTCATTTATGCTTGCATATTCAATTTATTTCTCATGTGTGGATTTAGCCTTACAGATATTTTTTTTATGTTTTTTTTGTGTCTATATGGGAGCCTTACACCAGTTGTTGAAAATGCAGGTACTATTTGCAGATAGATTAAATGCCTCAAAGAGTACAAACCTGTTTGGGAGAAAGTGCATATGAGAACATAGAGGGACCAATAACTGCTCTCTTGTATTTCTAATTTGACTAATTGTGTACCTTTGGTCCACTTGCATAAAGTGGTTATTGTAAACAATTTGAATTTTTAATAAATGAGTTATTCACTAAATTTGTGCAAGGAATATTGTATTTCAATCACATAAGGACCAATAATGGGTCATTTTTTTTTTATCTATCTACTACTTGTTCATGTGTGAACATGTATTGGGGGTTAAATGAATATATTTTGGGTTAATTATGTACATTTATTGGTGTGCATGATTATTTCATATTGGGGGGGTCCAATTAATGAAAAGTGAATGGGTATTGGTGCTTTGTCCACTACTGGTCCCTTTCCCCTAGGCATTCTTCTCAATCAGGGAATATTTGAGCTCATGAATATTTTTCAATGGAATACTCATGAAAACAATAGGGGCTTCGGCTTTCTCCTCATTTGGCTAAGTTAATATTGTAGACAAAGTGCTTTCAGATGCATAACAATAAGGGTGGAAATCTTTAGACAAATTGGGATAGAAAAGAGTAGGGGCATTGGAGATGGTGGTTTTTATCTATTCAAAGGAAAGTTTCCCTTCTCTTTTCCACTTAAAATTTGTCACCTTTCATCATATCCACAATTGGTTTTGTAATCTCTAAAAAATCAGGAACAAATCTTCTTAAAAAATTAATTTGACCAAAGAACGATTTGATCCCTGGTTTACTGGTTGGAAAAGCTAACTACTATATAGCTTTTACTCTATCAAGATCTATACAAATTCCTTCATTTGAGATGATTTGTCTTAGCATTTTACCCTTTGTGACCCCAAAGAAAGAATTCCTAGGATTTAAGGACATGCTCTGAGCTCTACATCTGTGAAGAACACATTCCAATTGATATACATGATTTCTTCTTTTCTTTGAAAATATTGTGAGATCGTCTAGATATATAACTATGATCTTGTTCTTTAAGTCACCAAATGAAAGATCCATCTCCCTTTAAAAGGTAGCCCCAACATTAATTAAACCAAAAGGCATTTTTTGTATGCAAAGGTACCCCATGGAGTGGTGAAAGTTGTCTTGTGTTGCTCTTCTAGGGCCACATTGATTTGGTTGTAGCTTGAGAAGCCATACAACATAGACATCATCTCAAAACTTGATACCAATTGTAGGATATGATCCATCACTGGGAGCCCATGGTTATCTTTCAGAGATGCTTGATTAAGCTTGCGAAAGTCTACATAAATCTTGATTTTACTATTCTACACAAAATGAATTAAATATAGCATTTGCCACCTTGCGATTGAATTATCTTTTCTTTTTCTGAAAAGGAGAGGTTCCAGGGTTTAGAGGAATGTGGTGTTGGAACTCACCACTCATAAAGTATTTTAAGTCTTCATAACCTCATGTGAAGACTTTGTGGTACTCCTTCAGTAAATTCACAAATTTCTCCTTTTCCTTTTTGGACAACTCTTTTCTGATCAATACCATCTTTCGGGTCATCTCTAAACCTATATTCATCTTTTCACGTTCAGAAGAAGTGGAGAGTATGTGACCTTATTCTTTCTTTTTCCCCTTATCACTCCTATCAAATAGGTCTTCAAGTGTCGCTAACCCCTTAGGAATAGTATTTCCTTTAAGCTAAATAAGGTTAGGATTGTCTGTATGTTCTCCTTCTTTTTCTTGTGATTTTTCATTATGAGATACCTTGAATACTAAATTTTTAAAAGGCTCCCAACCTTCTAGAAATGCTAATATATGTTTATCATCATCAAAGACCTAGTAGTATTGGTCAGTATCAGGAACACTTGGCCGGTAAATCATTTCCACCATATAAACATCTCTGTCAGATTCAGTGTGAGGAATAAGAAGTGAGGCAGAGACTGCAAGAGAATCAGCTTTAGTGTTTTGTTCTCTAGCTATGGCTGATATTGAGAAGGAATCAAAATAATCCAACTCGTCCCACGCCCTATTTTGATAGGATTTCAGCCTTTTATTCTTTTTCTGATATTGTCCTCTGATTTGGTTAACAACCAACTCTACATCTCCCATCACCTTAAGTTTCTTAATCCCCTTCTCCTTTGCATATTCGAGACCTAAAAGAAGAGCTTCATATTCACCTTTGTTATTAGTGGTTTCAAAGGCTAATTTATAGGCCTATGGAAACTTCTCCCCTTCTGGTGATATTAAAACTACTCCAGAACTAGAGCCGGAAGAGGATGAACTTCAATCGAACTGCATGGACCGCAACTCTTCTTCTATGTTAGGTGTGACAACCTCGGTTATATATCCTACATTATAGGTCATCATGTAATTTTTGTGGCTAGTATCTACATATAGGATCTCAACTCTCGGATCGTCAGATTTTAAAAATGTATATTTTGATTTAGGTTCAGGATCAATTCTGACCTTCTTATCACCAATGCGAATCAGAGCATGAGACATATCCATTTTGATCTCACCATAGATCTCTACAAAAAATCCTACTCAATAGCATTTTGTAACTCGCTGGAATATCTGCGACAAAGATATTGAGTTTCAACTTCTTTTCAGGATGGGCTGCCAAGGAGACTTGAGCATCTTTTAATTGGCCAACAAGAGGAACTTGTTTCACCTCCATGGAGTACACTTTTCTGGATGGTTTATTCAGAGAAAGCCCCGGAGTGTGAACCACTTTAGAACCATGTGTTGATGTGCAAACATAGAGACTATAGCTTTGGAACCAGTTATTTAATTATATAAGTATTATTATTGCATTGTATATGGTAATAATCTTTAAAATCCTAGTAGCTGAGTAGAAGCATCTTGTCTCTTATGGATGATTAATAGAACACTTAGATAATTTAGAATAAGCCACAAGGTGTTCTTGTTAGTTGGGACCAAGTTTATAAGTACAAATTCTATAAGTCTAAAGGAGAATATGGGCCAGGGTTAGGAATATTTACCTTATTAACAAGGTCTTATTAATCAATTCACCTAATCAATCAATTCAAGTACTAGCCCAATTCATCTAATCAATCAAATATTATAAGTGAACTTCCTTCTAATTGTATGTTCCATTTTCAAATGTATTTTCATTTTAATTTCAATCAATATTTTTGAAGCTAGAAGTCTCCTCCTAAGGGCTTCAAATGACAATTGAAAATGGCCCCCACATTTTATTTTAAGATGGCTCCTAGCTAGACAAGTCTTCAAATAGCTACATGTTTCTCTTACCAAAATTTATGTATTGCCCATATTTATCTATTTCTCATATGAAAACATAAGTCTAAATTCATTATTTATCTATTGCTCATATTCATCTATTGCCGATATGAAAACATAAGTCTAAATTCATTATAACAACTCCTTTCATCATCAACAATCACAATCCTTGCATCAATAGGTATGTAGCATCAATGTCTCCAAAAAATAGACAAGGATAAAACACAAATACAAATTAGGTTTCAGTTATAACATCCACTTCCATTATCATCATTGTATATCGTATGAACGATAGCTAGCATCCATTACAAGAGACAATGTGTATCAAAGTCTCTCCAAAAAATAGACATGGGTAGACAACAACTACAAACCAGGTTTGAATCATAACAATCACTTCCATTATCTCATTCACATCATCAATAGCTTCCTGTATCGTCTTAAAATGGAAGCACTTCCATTTTGGTAGGTTTAGCACCCTCGTTTAGTACACTTGCATATTAGATTTGCATTTAGGCTGCATCTGCACTTGATTCTACATTTCTAGGTGAAACTAGGTTAGGATCCTATGGATCCTCCTTAATTTCCCTCTTTGTGGCTTTATTTTTAGGTAGAACCTATGAACTAGCTCTCCTAATATTCATCATACCTCCTCTATGACCTCCCTATCTCTATCTAGCACTCTAGTGTGTTTTCTCACCTTCCTAGGTCCCCGGCTGACCTGGGAATGCTGCAGATTTCTCAAGGTGACCAGCCTTAAACCTTAGGTCAGGGTTGAGGTCGATTCTGACCTAGTTTAGAATTGAGGTAAACCTTGACCTAGGTCAATTTCAAGGTCTTCCTTGATCTAGGTCAAGTTCGAGGTCAATTTTGACCTTTGTCAGGTGTTGGTCCCCGCTTTCAGATCCGAAGCTTATCGAGGTTCTAATCTTAAAAATAGGTCCCTGGGTCTGGATGTGAAGGTGTTTTCTCTGATATTTGAGTTAATACATCCCCTTCTTGGTTGGTGATTGTAATTGGATCATTAATTTGGATCCCTTGCATTGCCCTAGGAGGTCTATATTGAGATCTCTATATGAACACTTTGTTTTGCCTTCATTTCTTCATGAGAGAAAACTGTGAGATGATAATTATGATTATGCAATGATGATGATGCAAGAAAGTAAGAGGATGATATAGAAGGACAAGATATGATGATGCATTGATACATACAAGCATTTTTGTGGACAAGCTATTGTGGATCTTCTTTGGAGCAAGAGAGAGTTCTTTCTTCCTTCCTTCTTCTTGGATCCACCATTTTTAACATTCAAGCATTCAAAAGATACTATCATGGGGTAGCAACTATGGATTGTGAGTTTTGTAGGAATACTTTAGCCTTGGGAGTTTGGTATGCTTTATTTATCATATTCAAATCTATGCATTGCTTTCTCATTTTCAATTCATGTTAGGGTTTTAATCTAGAGGATTAGATCTTGGCATTGCACATTCAAAGCTCTTTCCAAGAGCAACACACACAAACATACATTCTACTATATTCACCTATTCATGGAGTGGAGACCACCAAAATGGGGGTTTGACTAAGACAAAACCCTATATAGCCACCCCAAAACCCCTTTTTCTCAGATATTTGCAGGTGCTATTTTGGGAGTTACATGATTGGGACAACAAGTTGGAGTGCATATTCGGATACCCTTTTCAAAAAACTATCGGGATCTAGAAACATATTTTCTGTCAAAGATTTTGGAGGTTGATTATCCCCTAGGTCAGAATTAGAAATTCTAGGTCAATGGTGACATTGACTTAAGGGTCAAAATCGGAACTGTGTCGGATCAAAAAAATATTTCTGGGTTTTGTCTGTCTCTGTGTTTCTGTTCTAGATTCGGCCTTAGATTTTCTAGAAACTTAACACAGGCAGTAGAAAAGGGTATTAAGTTTCTAGATCATACCATATCTACTATGATGTGAGGTAGGTATTTTACTCCATTCTTTGCAAGTATTTCCAAGCTTTACATTCCTTATCATAACAATTAAATGTAAATGGTTGAATATGGCTTAAGGTCTCTTTTATATGCAAATCTCTATTGTGCAAATCTTATTTAGGAAACCATCCAAATTTATATCTTACATTTTGGTGAACCTACAATAGACAACTCTTTCTTTTTGGTGTTAGATTTACATTTTATACTAGATCTTGCATGCATATAGAAGTAGGTTTTCTTTTATGCCCTTGCATTTACATTCCAAAAATATATAAAAATTACAAAATTTATTTGAAAACACAAAAACATTTACATTCTTGTAATTTTATTTTGTGTTCAACATGTATGAATTTTGTTGCTCAAGAGGATAGATCCCTTAATGAGTTACATGGAAGTGAGCATGAAAATGGTTCAAATGAGATCTCAATCGATCATATCCCTATTTCATCCTCCTCCACAACCTCTCTAATTGACCTTTACCATAGGGTGTGTGCATGGTTACCTTCATGTTCCACTATTTGCAACATTGAGGAATCTAGAATGTTATTCCCTAAACCTTTGATGATGGTAAAAAGATGTCCTCGGATAAATATTAAGAGTACACCTAAACATCCTTTGGATTTCTTTGATAACACGGATTTTGTTTCACATGCTTATCGTACACGAAATAATCCTCAACCTACTATCCTAGATTCTTTACCTCCTTCTCAACCCGTGTTTCCTCAAGCACCTAGGTTACCTTCTTCCTTTAAGGAGTATGACTTAGTTGAGAAATTATGTGCTACTCCAGCTAAGATATCTTTATGGGAATTACTTCAAACTTCTCCTACATATCATGAGGCATTACAAAAATCTTTATCTACTCTTCATGCTCTGCCTCCTAATCAAGAGAATATTAATTCATTTTTGGAGTGCATGCATACTATGCCTTCTGTACCTCCTATTATGTTTATTGATGATGATTTACTTTCTGTTAAGGTGCAGAATCAATATGATGCTCTTATGGTTGTTGTTTCTATCAATCAGAGTATCATTCATAGAACATTAATTGACAATGGATCTAGGCTTAATTTTTGTAGCATGGATATGCTTAAGTAAATCAAGGCCTATCTTTCAACCATTCAACCAGATAATATCCCAATTCATGGATTTGATAACATTGCAAAGAAAACTTTGGGTATTATTACACTACCTATTAAGGTTGGTCCAATTCTTCTTAACACACCTATTCATGTTATGTCTGGACCTCTCAATTATAACCTTTTGTTAGGAAGACCTTGGTTACATACTATGAATTTTATTCCTTCTACTCTTCATCATAAGGTAAGGTTCATTTATAACAATCTGATGTACACACTACATGCGGATGATGCACCGAATCCTTGCCTAAATGTGGAATATGCTAAGGTTTCTAAACCTATACAACCAAGTAAAGAACCTGAGCAACCACTTGAAGTTAAACAAGCTAAGACTCCACCTTCTTCTTTGATGGGAGATGATTGGGGAACATTGGATTTTAATCCTTCTTTTATGGGAGAATATAAAGTTTCTGATTTAGAGTTTATGAAAGAGAAAAGTGGGTTTGAAAAAAAGGGTTTTATTCCTTCTCCACTTTCTAAGGAATTGAAAAGTAACTTTGTTGCTGCTTCACTTACAGAAACAATTGAGAAAATAAAACCATATTTCTATGACATTGTGACATATGTCGCTCCTTTAACTCAATCTGATATGGCCGATAGATATGGTTCTGGTTATCATCTACTCAGGAAATCTGGATTCAATGGGAAAGGATGTGGTAAATATGAACAAGGTATACAAGTGTCCTTGGACAATGAAGTTTATGATTATACTTATGGGTTAGGATTCAATCCTTATAAGAAACCATCAGCTTTTCCTCTTAATTTCAATCGTATCTGCGGTGGAGATTTGAAGTTGGTTAATCCACTTCTCCTTGACATGGATCAAAAACCTAGTTTGGATATTTTTCTTGAGGATGAAGCCCTAGTCAATTTTTTAGGGGCTTATCAAGATCTACCTATGTTTCATCATAAAAGAAGAAAGCCTTATTGTCTAAATAATGAATCCTATTTTGGAGAGCATGATGAACATGAAATTTCTCCTTTGCCAATGGATTCTCCCATGCAAAGTAATTTATTAATAACTGAGACTATTGAAGTTCAGGTAGATGTGAATGACTCTGAAAAAACAATCAAATTGGGAAATGTTTGAATCAAGATGAACATGATCAATTGGTTTCCCTCTTACTTGAATATAAATATATATTTACTTGGACATATTTGGATATGCCGGGCATAGATCCTAAGATTGTTACTCACAATATTGTTCTCAAACCTAATGCTAAACCTGTGAAACAGAAAATCCGAAAGATGAATCTGGGCGTTGCCTTATTAGTTAAAACTGAAGTTGAAAAATTATTAGGTGTTGGGTTCATCCACTCTATTGATTACTCTGAATGGATTTTCAGTATTGTGGTTGTTTTTAAAGGAGAAAATAATATAAGGATTTGCATTGATTTTCGATATTTAAATAAGGCATCCTTAAAATATGATTTCTCGCTACCTAATATTGATATGATTGTGGATTCGACAACAGGTCATGCTTTATTATCTTTTATGGATGGTTTTTCAAGTTATAATCAAATCTTTATTCCTATTGAAGATCAACTTAAGACCAAATTTATAACACCTTGGGGAATAATTTGTTGCATCATGATGCCCTTTGGATTAAGAAATATGGGAGCAACTTACCAATGTGATATGACCTTGATTTTTCATGATTACATTAATAAGATTCTGGAAGATTATGTAGATGACATCTTGGAGAAATCTATACAAAGAGAGGATCATGTGTTTATTTTAAGGTAAATATTTGAAATTATTAGGAGTTATAATATGAGATTGAATCCTAAGAAATGTGCTTTTGGAGTTTATTTTGGTAAATTATTAGGATTTATAATCTATAAGTGAGGCATATAGGTCGATATTGAAAAGATTGATGCTATTGTTCCATTAGGGTGGTTACATTTTCCCCTCTTTGAATAGATGTGCGAGCAGTGCATTGATTCAAAGAAATTTTTTTAATTTTGACTACAGAAAGTTTGAGAATTTTGCCCTTGATCGAAAAAAATATTTGATGAGATCAATCTCACTCTTGATTAAACTAAACTGATAGAATTGAATTTGAACTTGATTGAACAAAGGTCAATAAGAAAATATCTTAAAGATATGACACGAGGAGGTTGGAGACGGGGCCTAGGGCACACCCAAAACCATCCAGCTTGCAGATACAATGCGGAATTAACACAACACATAGTGGGAGAAGAGAAATGCAAAGATCTTTATTTATTAAATCATCAAACTTAATACATGTCAGGCTGTAAGGCCTTCCTAGTTACAGCCATATACAAAGAAATGTATTACAATTCAATCTTCTTCAACAGAGATCTCAGATCTTCAATATCCTAACATTGTTCTTCTTTCTCTAAGACTTTCTACCAAACTAAGAACATACAAAAGAATATATACAAGAGACCAACAAGGAAGTTGGCACTCAAAACCCAAAGGAGAGACCCATATTTAGGTCCACATGGATCCCAAAGATAGATCCCAAATAAATCCAGCCACAAAAATTAAATGAAGAAGTCGGCCATAGCTCTAACTCCCGGAATAAACCAACTCGGCAAGGGCATGACCGAGAAACAGAGAACTCGGCCAAAGAAGAGCCGAGCAACAACAACAAACATGACTGAGAAACTTGAAAAGCATGCCGAGCAACAGAAGACGAGCAATAGAGAACAAACTAAGAAATGTAGTAAACATATTTTTGGTTGAGTAGGATTGCCAAGGACCCAAGATACTCCTACATCAGACACCTAGGGTTGAAAAGAAATGATTCCCTGAATCATGTATCAGGATACATTTCTTTGTATATGGTCATAACTAGGAAGGCCTTACAGCCTGACATGTATTAAGTTTGATGATTTAATAAATAAAGATCTCAGATCTTCAATATCTTAACATTTGTTTTCTTTCTCTAAGACTTTCTACCAAACTAAGAACATACAAAAGAATATATACAAGAGACCAACAAGGAATTCGGTGCTCAAAACCCAAAGGAGAGACCCAGATTTAGGTCCACATGGATCCCAAAGATAGATCCCAAGTAAATCTAGCCACAAAAATTAAATGAAGAAGTCGGCCATAGCTCTAACTCCTAGAATAAACCAACTCGACAAGGGCATGACTGAGCAACATAGCACTTGGCCAAAGAAGAGTCGAGCAACAACAACAAACATGATCGAGAAACTCGGCAAGCATGTCGAGCAACAAAAGTTGAGCAATAGAGAACAAACTAAGAAATGCAGTAAACATATTTTTGGTTGAGAAATATTTCCAAGGACCCAAGATGCTCCTGCATCAAGATACCAATTCTGAACTTGGTTGTCATCCAAAAATTGATAATACTGACTTCAAACTTGATCGAACGAAGGTCAGTACAAAGCTGCCATGAGCTTTAATAAGAATCTAAGAAAAAATAGACATAGGATATCCAGCTTGTGAGAACCGAATCCTTCAATCCAATAGTCCCAAATTAATCAAGGAACTGTCACGCCTTTAGTTTTTTTAATAACAAAGTCATTTTAATGTTGTTGTGAGAAATAATTTGATTGATAACTTTTTTGGTTTGTCTCAAGAATAATGCCAAATACTTTCAATTTACTATACATACTCTTAAACACCCTCCAATTTATAATAAGGTTACTTCTGATTATTTTAACTTGCATTTGGATGAATGGTATTCACATATCTTTCATTTTTTGAAAGATAATACTTTTCTGGAATCAGCAACAAGGAACATGCGTAATCATATTAGGAAACTTGTAGCATGTTATATCATTTTGGGAGATACGCTTTACAAACATTCTTATAATTATTTTCTATAAAGATGTCTTGGTAGAACTGAAATTCTGATAGCTTTAGCAGAAGCTCATTCTGGTTCTTGTGGGGAACATTTTGGTGGGAATTCTTTAGTTAATAAACTTCTTAGAATGGGATACTATTGGAAAAAAATGGAACAAGATTCTTTTACATTTTTTAAGTGCCCTCAGTGTCAGTAACATGGTAATTTAATTCATGCTCCTGCTCGTGAACTTCGTTATCAAGTTGCTCCATGGACTTTTAGTATTTGGGGTTTTGATCTTATTGGAAAAATCTCACCGGCTTCTTCTCAAGGACATACGTATATCTTGATAGCTACAGATTACTTTACGAAGTGGGTAGAAGCTATTCCTCTTTGTTCTACTACTGCGGATGTTATTTGTGATTTTATCCTTAATCATATTATAGAATTAGAAATAGAAATACCTTCTTTGCGTGTTTCATTTCATGGGATAATTGACAAAGATATTTTCCGAGAACAACGATTACAGGAATTAGAAATGTTGGATGAACAATGGATAAATTCTTTGGAACATATTAAGGCTTATCATAAATCACTTAAGAAATGGTATAATCACAAGGTGATTGAACGATCATTCTTGGTAGGTGATTTAGTCTTGTATGAAAATCAAAGGAATGTGAATGCTTTACCCAGTGAAAAAGGGAAGTTTAGCCCTAATTGACTTGGACCTTTCATAGTAATTGAGGACTTTACTTCAGGTGCTTATAAGATTTCTGATATGAATGGTGTCCCTCTTAAGGAACCTATTAATATTATGCATCTTAAACGTTATTATCCCTAAATAAATCATTCTTTATTTATGTATTCCTTATAGAATAGTTAGGTCTATTTTATAGGTTATACAATTCGAGTGCATTCATACATAATTTCATTCTTTCTTTCTATTAAGTTTTTGTGTATTGATGAAAATACAAGTAGTCAATCATAGAACTAACTGGGCAAACAAAAAAATTTATATATAAACTTCTTTGAGTTTGGTACATATATTGCACATGTGCCATGTCTATCAATCTCTATATCTATGCTCTGAGGGTTGGTGGCTCCCATCTCTCTCTGATCTATGGTGTGAGGTTGAGGATCTCAAAATAGTAGTCACCGTGTGGCTCCTCGACATGCTCATCTCATAGTTACACTCCTGAGCTCTTTGTAGATCAGCCATCAATTTCTCCTCTCTCTCTCTGCATAACCTCAGCTCTCGTTGGACGCATGCAAAAATATATGCATGTCTGTCAGGATCTCTCTATCCAATAAGGGCCTCTCACTCGCTAGCTGGTAGTCAGTAGGATATACATGTATCCTTCAGGACCTCAGATACAAATCTCCTCCACTCCTCTATGCTAGCTGCACAATTCAAACATATTTATCTTTTAGTACTTCTTCTAGAAAAACATTTACTTAAAATATTCTAATCAATTACATATGTCATACCTGGATCTCCCTCCTGGGTGTCACCAAAGGATCTAGATGGTGGGGGCATGGATTGAATACCCTCTCCCTGCTCACTATGTCTAGGTCTAGGCGATGGTTTCTCTGTATGCACACGGGGAGGTCATCGTGATCTCAATGGTACATCACAGATTGCCCGATCATCTGCACCTGTACTACCACCTGGGGCATCTCCTTTACTCTCTCATTTTCTCTCTCATCTTCTCTCTCATCTACTCCCTCATCTTCTCTCTCCTCTACTCTCTCCTTTTCTCTCTCCTCCTCCATAGGATCTCCCTCAGAGATGGGCTCCTCCTTGTCTCTTTGATCCTCCTCATCCTCCACTGGTATGTCATCGCCTTGGTGGGTCCTCTCCGAAAGACCTGGATCACCTGTGGGGTGGTCATCAGGGAAGATAGTGTTGGTCCCCTGTGGACTCCAATATTTGATATAGTCTCTACTAACGCCTGAATAGGATATATTGGGAGCTACCTTTGTAGCCCCGGTCTCATTTGTCTTGCTATCTATAATATCTACTACTGTAGTTTAGCGTATGGCACCGGGTCTCTGATAGTATTTCGTCAGATATACATACCAAGGTATTGTATGGGGGACCCCCTATGTCAGACCAAATTGTCTCATCACTCTATCATAGTAATATGGCATCGCTACTTGACTGGTAGGACCCTCTAGCAACTTGCACTATTGGGAGTGTCTCAGCTGGTGTCGAGTATCTAGCCATTCTTTCATCTGATAGTACGGTCTCCATATCACATCAATATCTAGTATACAGTCAAAGTGTACCCTCCAAAAAAGGATATCTCTATACTACCAGACGTCTGCTAGTGGATATGCAAAATCTCTCAGTGCGCTCGCATCTACCATCATCGAAACACCTTGTGGTTGTGTACATGTGTAATGCTCAAACATTTAAACCTATAGCAAGGTGCATACTGTAAGACTCTCCTACTGGAATCTCACTAACTGACTCAACTCATGGTAAAGATGGGCTAACATGTTGCGGCCCCATAAGAAAACAATCCTATCACTATCCATCCTGTGTATGAGAAGGGTGAATGGTGCTAAGAATACTATACCCTTTGTGTTGGGTACTACAACCAAAGAGAGTATACATAGCATCACTCTCTGTACCAAAGGTGTCGGGCCTTCCAGTATGGCTGATAGAGTGATCTGATCTGATTGGATCCTCATCTATGGTACTCGTCCCAAAAAATACTCCCCATCTGAAAAAACCTCAGGAGGACCCCGTTGCACTCTCGGTCTGACAGGCTTGCCTTAGACTGGAATTTGTAGGATCCTATATACATCCTCCTGTGTGATCGTGATCTCTCCTAACAAAACATTGAAGGAACAAGTGTCCTCATCCCACCTCTCTATCATGGCTAATATCATGGATCGATGGAACCTCATCTATGGTAGGACTTCTACCTAGTACAATCCCACATCTCTCAATAGTTGTATCTCATCCTATTGTAACTTGGACAAGTTCTCTTTGACATTTAGTAACAACCCTCCAAAGGGGTGCTCTTGGAGAAAGACAAGATCCTGTCAGAACAAATAGTATCATTTTTTTTTATTTTTTTTGAGCTGAATTTCTGGTTTTTGATTGTGTGTGTTTTTAAGCATCAAAAACCAGAAATTCAACTCAAAATTCAATGGATTGTGGAAATATGATCGAATTAAATAGTATCATATTAGTACTCCATCATCAAACAAATACAATATGCACTTGACCTAGTCAAGGTTGACCTTTTTGGGTCAAGGTCGATCTTTTTGGGTCAAGGTCAACCTTTTTGGGTCAAGGTCGACCTTATCCCCATAAATTATTAGACCTTCCCAGATATGGTCGACCTTAAAGGGTCAAGGTTGACATAACTAGGTCCGAGTCAACATTTTTGGTTCAAGGATGACCTCCCCTATAAAAAAAAGAATTTTTCAATCAAAAATATCAAAACAAGGAACCTACCTCAGGCAGTGGTTGTTTATTGGCCAGGCGCTCTCTCGGGACCTCCATGCGGCTCTCTCAAAGTTCTTCTCTCTTCAGCATTCTGCTTCTTTTTCCAAACTCTGCAAATGGTAAGAATGAGAAGGTAAGTGTTTCTTCATCTTATTTATAGCTGCAAATTAGGGTTTTATTAGGGTTTCATTTGAATTTACCTAAGTTAAATTCAAATTTCCCTTTATATGCATTTAGATAAACATTCACTTTTTTCATCATATATAACTTGAGTTTGATAGCTCCATTTTCAGTGTCGTCGGCGGTGTTGGAATTGTGATTCAGATACCTAACCTATTGAATCAGTTTAGGAAGGTTTTGAATCCTTCTAAATGGTTTAAGAAAGGGATTTTCAATAAACTACATATCCAATGTATAGATCTAACCTTATCACCTTGTTTCACCTTTCAGAATTAGTAAGCCAAAACAGGGGGATAAGGGGATCTATGCACTTCTAAAAATCATCCTAGTAAGGCTTATGTACTCTATGGATTTTCATTAACCTTGTGTGCTGCAGGTTGTGGGTACTAATGTTTTCTTGCAGGATCTCCACATTGAGGACTTGGCTATATCATTTTTACTTTATGATGTTTTCTTACTTTAGCTTGCATATTCACGTAGTGTCATATCTAAGCTAAAGTGGAGGATAAATGTATCATCTTAAAATTGAAGCACTTCCATTTTGGTAGGTTTAGCACCCTCATTTAGTACACTTGCATATTAGATTTGCATTTAGGTTGTATTTGCACTTGATTCTGTATTTCTAGGTGAAACTAGGGTTAGGATCCTATGGATCCTCCTTAATTTTCCTCTTTGTGGCTTTATTTTTAGGTAGAACCTATGAAATGGCTCTCATAATCTTCATCATACCTCCTCTATGACCTATGTGTCTCTACCCAGCACTCTGATGTGTTTTCTCACCTTCCTAGGTCCCCGGCTGACCTGGGAATCCTGCAGATTTCTCAAGGTGACCTTCCTGAAATCGTTGGTCAGGGTTGAGGTCAATTTTGAACTAGGTAAAAATTGAGGTCAACCTTGACCTAGGTCAAGGTTGAGGTCTTCCTTGACCTAGGTCAAGTTCAAGGTCAATTTTGACCTATGTCGGGTGTTGGTCCCCGCTTTCAAATCCGGAGCTTATCAGGGTTCTAAACTTCAAATAGGTCCCCAGGTCTGGATGCAGAGGTATTTTCTCTGATATTTGAATTAATACATCCCCTCCTTGGTTGGTGATTGTAATTGTACCATAATTCAAGGTGAAATTTGAATTTGGATCCCTTGCATTGCCCTAGGAGGTCTATATTGAGATCTCTATATAAACACTCTCTTTTGCCTTCATTTCTTCATGAGAGAAAATCGTAAGATGATATGATGCAATTATGATTATGACATGATCATGATGTAATAAAGTAATAGGATGATATAGAAGGACAAGATATGATGATGCATTGATACATACAAGCATTTTTGTGGGAAAGCTATTGTGGATCTTCTTTGGAGCAAGAGAGAGTTCTTCCTTCCTTCCTTCTTCTTGGATCCACCATTTTCAACATTCAATCATTCAAAAGATACGATCATGGGGTAGCAACTACAGATTGTGAGTTTGGTAGGAATACTTTATCCTTGGGGGCTTGGTATGCTTTCTTTATCATATTCAAATCTATGCATTGCTTTTTCATTTTCAATTCATGTTAGGGTTTTAATCTAGAGGATTAGATCTTGACATTGCACATTCAAAGCTCTTTCCAAGAGAAACACACACACATACATTCTACTATATTTGGATATTCATGGAGGTGGAGACCACCAAAATGGGGTTTTGACTAATGCAAAACCCTATATATCCACCCCAAAACCCCTTTTTCTCAGATATTTGCAGGTGTTGTTTCAGGAGTTACATGATCAGGAAAGCAAGTTGGAGTGCAGATTCGGATACCCTTTTTAGCAAACTATCGAGATCTAGAAACAAATTTTTTGTCAGAGATTTTGGAGGTCGATTCTTCCCTAGGTCAGAATTGGAAATTTTGAGTCTATGGTGACATTGACTTGAGGGTCAAAATGGGAACTATGTCAGATCAAAAAAATATTTATGGGTTTTGTCTGTCTCTACGTTTTTATTCTAGATCCGACCTTAGATTTTCTAGAAACTTAACACAAGCATCAGAAAAAGGGTATTTCTAGATATTCTATGATGTGAGGTAGGTATTTTACTCCATTCTTTGCAAGTATTTCCAAGCTTTACATTTATTATCATAACAATTAAATGTAAATGGTTGAATATGGCTTAAGGTCTCTTTTATATGAAAATCTCTATTGTGCAAACCTTATTTAGGAGACCATCAAAATTTATATCTTACACTACCATTATGGAGATTCAAATTTAGGATCATATTCTCCTTCCTCTATGTCTGATGTGTTGTCTCTTTTTCCAATATCTAAATCTATAAATAGAGCATCAATTGATGGTTGAGGTGGCTCTTCTCTCCAATAGAGAGCTTGTCAAACATGTATCATCGGTTAACGAGGTGAGTTGGGTGAAAGATGTCCTTCTCCAGTTTATTGAAACCTTGTAAAGATCCATACTAGCTAACATTTCCTTGTCAAATCATGCAACCATTCAAGTTAACAAATATCATCTGGTTTACATATTGTACTAAATTGTCTCACAAACCATAGATTGATTAGATTAGTTTGAGTGGACAATATTCTCACTTTAAAATGAAATGAATAATATCTAAAATTAGTAGGAAACTCATAATATTCACCTAGAAATGGTCCCTGAAAGAAATGTGTAATAGTTGATGCATGATTATTCAACCATTCTTCTTCATTTTGGATAGCAATGGTTCCATGTATAGCTACACTCCATTCCTGTGAGAGAGCGACTTCCAGTAGAGGTGGCTGATTTTCTCCATAGATGTTGCCCAAATAAGTTTTAACTTCTTCATCAGCTATTTGTGGATGATAATAGAACATGATCCATTCTTGGGCAATTCATCTACTTTCACATCCAATTTTTATGCATTATTGATCATAGTTACCGATTGATGGTTATGTAGATTATGGTTGTATCCTCCATATCCTATTATGTGACCATCAAAAAGCACATTTTCCCTAATCATGTTTCCTAGTCCCTTATTTGTCCTCTCGACACCTTCCCGGGTGAGGAAATATGCATAATTATGAAATACATGGCTTAATTAATTAAATTTTGTATTCCAATTTGAAATTGTTTATTTATGTCCTCGCGTGTAACTTATTCAATCTAAACAAATTCATATTTTGTACTCCAATTTGCATTCTTGCCTTGCCATCAACTATATGCATTCTTAAGTTTTTATTGAGTATAAGAGCATGGGGAAATTTGACAATATGCATTATAAATTTGTCATTGATGTTGGATGATATTAGTTTTGGTTACTGATCATGCTGTTGATATTCATGTTTTGTCACTGATGTCAACATATATTTCTATGGAGAAGATAGACTAGCTACTTAACTGAAAGGCGTGTATGGACATTGTAAAGATGATTCAGAATTATTGAAGTTGGATTTATGTAGAAGGATGTGTGCTGACCTTATTCCTAAGGTTTCTAGAATCTATGTTTCATACCGTGGATGTTACAGTTGATTTGGTGAAGACTGGTTTTCTGGACTGTAACTGTGATTTTGGACAGAGCAGGTCTTTGGGTTTCGGGTATATCTTTCTGACGTAGATATTTTAGAGCATGCAATCTTACTGGTATATAGCCAACATATCATAGAGTAATGGGTTGAGTTCAATTGTTGTTTGGATACTGATGATGTCATTTGTGGCATGTATTATGGAGAAGACCTATTTCCTAGCCGACTTCAGACATGTAGCGTGTGAAATTAATTGTGAGCATGAATTATGGATCTGGAAGTATATGTGATGAATTGTAAATTATTTTTACTTGTTATAGATATGGTGTGTATCTTAGGAAGGAGTTATGTAATTATTTGTATGATGGAAAGCCTTAATTGGCTGACCTAGTTAATTATGTATTAGGAAAGCTTAACTGACCGACCTAATGAAATTATTGTAAGAGGGTATAAATGAATGATCTCTTCATGTGGAGAAGGTGTGATAGAGGAAAAAGGGCATAGATGTGTGGAAGCTATGAGGCTTGTTGAATTCTAGTTATAGAGCAGAGTTGATACTTCATTGGAACTGACCAAGCAAAGACAGTCGCTATCAAACATTTTACTGGAATTGTATTTTCTTTATACACTTGATTCAGATTGTAAATCCTTGAGGGTGGCTTTAACCTTCTCTGGGTAGTGTGCCTTGGCAATGAGCCTACTATTTTCTTTGAATCCTAATAGGGTTTGTCTCCTAACAGGGACTGTGTACTATAATGTTGTAACAAGCTCCTAACAAGGCTAATATCTTTTAACAGGGATACTATACTCTCAGTATATTATTTGTGGGTGTTAATTCCCGCCAGGGTTTTACCTTTAACATGGTTTCATTGAAAACAAATATTGTGTTATGGTGTTGCATTTACTGTGTTATCATTTACATTTGCAGATTTTGTTTATAAAGTTTAAAGTTTAATAATCTATATTACAACTGATTCACCCTCCCTCTCAGTTGTCTTGTGGACTGTTATTCCTAACAATTGGTATTAGAGCTATTGGTCCTCAGAAAGAAAGTTTAACAGCTTGAGGTGATCCTAAAGATGAGTTACTATAGGAAGGATAGTCCAAAGTTTGATCCTGAAAACTTTGACAGCTGGCAGAACAAGATGAGAACACATTTTCTATATCTAGGAATTGATTACTGGACAAGACTAGAAGCACTATATGTTGGAGACAAGTTTACAAAGAAAGCAAAGTTATAGAATTGGAAGACAAAGATGGAATCACTGAAGAGGAGAGAAGATGAGAACATCAGAGCATATGCATAGAGAATTAATAAATTAGTTATAGGTATTAGGAACTCTGGAGGAACTTATAGTGAGGAAGAAGTGATTGCAAAGATACTCAGATCTTTATCACCTGCATATAGAACCAAGGTTCAGACTATAGATTAAATCATACCTTTGACACTGAACTTCACCAGAGAGATGTTGATTGTAAAGCTAACTACATTTGAAGCCATAGAATTGGGAGACACTTTACCTAAGGTTGATTCAACCTTCAAAGCAACCGTGCACAAAAGAAAAAGGATATTACCTAGAAATGCAAGCACAAGTAGTAGTGACCTAAGAGAAGAACTTGGAGCCTATGTCGATGAATGGGAACAAATACAGGAAGAAGAAAGGAAGCTAGATGAAGTCATGGCACTAATTGCTAGAAGAGAAAAGAGAGGTAAGGGTAAGCTTGAAGGCAAATTACCTTTGAAATGTTTTTCATGTAACAAGATCAATCATTTTGCATCTAGATGTCCTACAAGAATTCCAAAGCACAAACCTAAGTTTTTCAAATCTAATTTCTCAAAGGACAAAGAATATTATTATGCAAGTGAGGGTATATTTGATGATGAGGATGGTTACTATGATGAAATTGGATTTATTTCTATTAAGGATGATGAACCTATACATGAAGGAAAAGCCTTAGTATCCCGAGTTGAAAAGAAATTTGAATGGGTCATAGATAGTGGTTGTTCACATCATATTACTGGAGATAAAAACAAATCTGTGAGTTTGAAAAGACATGATGGTGGTGTTCTTAGATTTGGTGAAAATACTCCTAAACTTATTATTGGAATTGGATCTATTTCTCTGGATGGAAAGACTAACACTGACAATGTATTACTTGTTAATGGACTTAAGCATAATTTGTTGAGTGTTGGACAGCTAGTGGGCAAGGGTTATCAACTGAACTTCATCAATGGAAAATGTTCTATCAAGAATAAAAAAGGAGACTTGATAGCATTTGGTACTAAATCTAGAGGTAATGTATTTGAACTAAACACATCTGAAGCTTTTTGTTTTATTGCAAAGGTTAATGACAATTGGTTATGGTACAAAAGATTTTATCATGTAAATTTTGATAACACTGTGAAGGCGAGTATGAAAAAAGTAGTAAGAGATCTACCTAGAATTGTAAATCCATCTAACACTATGTGTAGAGAATGTGTTATGGGAAAAAATACTAGAAGCACTTTCAAGAGAAAAGCTTATTCAACAAAAGGGAAGTTGGATCCAGTGCATATAGATTTGTGTAGTCCTACAAGAAAAAGATCATACTATGGTGAAAGGTATTTTATACTTTTTGTTGATGACTTTTCTAGAATAATGTGGTTACATATTTGAGACAGAAATCTCAAGCATTTGACAAGTTCAAGTTATTCAAGGCAAAAGTTGAGAATGATCTAGTTTAAAGATGAAGTGTTTGAGATCAGACAGAGAAGGAGAGTTTACATCAGAGCTATTTAATACATACTGTGAAGAAAATGGAATACATAGAGAGACTTCAGCCCCTAGAACTCTACAACAAAGTGGGATAGCAGAGCAAAGAAACATAACCATATTAGATGCTGCAAGGACTATATTACTGGAAGGAAATGTGTCACATGTTCATCGGAGAGAAGTAGTTGGCACTGTTGTGTACACACTAAATAGAATTTAGATTAGAGAAGGTACAAGTAAAACTCCCTATGAATTATGGTTTGATCATACACCTACTATGAAATATTTCAAAATATTTGGTAGTGTAACATATAAAATAGATGATGTCACCAAAATGTAAAGGAGGAAAATTGTGGTTTAAGGAGAGGGTTTGAATTGTTAATTGTTATTTGTACTTACTTGAATTTGATTGTATATTGCACTTGTGATTGTGATTAAGGGAAGATAAGATGCTCCTTTCTTTCACCCTCAAATACACAAATAGGAGATCCAATTTTGATCAACCCCAAAAGGGTTAATACAAAAATGAATCCAATATTTGGAAAGAGACCAAGAAAGGGGATCTTAAATTCTGTAAATTGATTGATTAATATGATTAATGATAGTAATTGAAAAGAATAGGAGAAAGTACCAAC
>MU226302.1:1253277-1276299 GCA_018584345.1 Thuja plicata
AAGGCATGATGACTAGATCTAGAGTTAGAGATGAAATTTGTTTGATTTCTCAAGTTGAACCAAAGACTACTGATGAAGCATGTAGAGATGAATCTTGGACTAAAGCCATGGAAGAAGAACTAGAACAAATAAATAAAAACAACACTTGGGAATTGGTTCCAAGACCTAAGAACAAAAATGTGATTGGCACTAAATGGGTTTTCAGAAACAAGATGGATGAGGAAGGCACAGTGGTAAGAAACAAGTCTAGACTAGTATGTAAAGGCTACTCACAATAAGAAGGCATAGACTATGATGAAACATTTGCACATGTTGCTATATTGGAAGCTGTGAGACTATTCCTTTCTTTTTCTGCACATAAAGACTTTAAAGTGTATCACATGGATGTGAAGTCAGCATTCTTGAATTATAATCTAGAAGAAGTGTACATTGAGCAACCTGATGGTTTTTCTTTGACAGATGATGAAAACATGGTTTGCAGACTAAAGAAGGCATTGTATGGACTAAAACAAGAACCAAGGGCATGGTATGAAAGAGTGGATAAACATCTACTTCGTCTTGGCTTCAGAAAAGGTAATGCAGACAATAATTTGTATTTAAGAACTGATAAAGATGGAATCTTAATTATAGAAGTTTTTGTTGATGATATCATTTTTGGAGGCAATGATAAAATGAGTAAGAAGTTTTCTAAAGAAATGGAGAATGAGTTTGAAATTTCAATGATTGGTGAGATGAAATTTTTTCTTGGTTTGCAAATTAATCAAAGTAAGAATGGCATTTTTATATCTTAGGCCAAGTATCTTAAGGAAATGTTGAAGAAATTTGGGATGGAAGATTGTAAACCTGCTGGAACACCCATGGTAACAGGAAACAAACTGACTAAAAGGGATGAGACTCAAAGTGTTATTCAAACTAAGTATAGATCAATGATTGGAGTTCTACAATATCTAACACACACTAGACCAGATATTACCAATGCAGTTGGAATTGTGGCTAGATATCAGGTAGATCCTAAAGAGACACATTTTGCTGTTGTAAAAAGAATTTTCAGATATTTAAAACAGATAGTAGAATATGGATTATGGTATGAAAAATATGATGATTTTACATTATAGGATTTTACTGATGCTGATTGGGAAAATAATTTGGATGACAAGAAGAGTACAAGTCATGGTGCATTTTTTCCTTGGGAAAAGGTTGGTTTCTTGGTTGAGCAAGAAGCAGAAGTGTATTGTTCAATCTATTGTTGAGTTAGAGTATGTTGGTGCTACAATAAACTATACACAAGTCATTTGGATGAAACAAATGTTGAAGGACATTGGAATAATTTTCAAAGAACCAGTGATTATCCATTGTGATAACACCAACATAGTGAATATGTCAAAGAATTCTGTAATGCATTCAAAGACTAAACATATTTCTATCAAGTATCATTTCTTGACAGAGAAGGTAGCAGATAAAGAGATTAAACTAGAGTATATTAGCACAAACCTTTGCCAAAAGATGCTTTTGAATATCTCAGAGGCATGCTTGGGGTGATGGACCCTCCCAGTGAAGATAAAATGATGCAGATGTGCATCAGTCCAGTGGATCTCAGAGCTATATCATTCGATGGACTTGATGTATGGATCTACTCCTTAGGGGGAATGATTGTAGGAGAATACTATGGAGTACATTTGGGTGATCTTACACCTAGATGATTAGACATGAATATTTTAAAAAGACTACCAAAGAATACAAATGCGTTATGGTACCCTTTTCCATTGCTTCCAAAGGGGGAAGGAATCTATGTGAAAGTCCCTATTATTTTGGGGAGATTTGTGTTGAGGATATTGAGAAGGTTGTATTGAGAGAGAGTACTTTTGGGTTGATGCATATAGATTTTCCCATATGTTACCATCAATGCCAAAGGGGAGATTGTTGGATGATATCATTTTTGGTTACTGATCATGTTGTTGATATTCATCTTTTGTCACTGATGTCAACATATATTTCTATGGAGAAGACAGACTGGCTACTTAGTTGAAAGGCATGTGCAGACATTGTACGGATGATTCAGAATGATCAAAGTTAGATTTATGCAAAAAGATGTGTGTTGACCTTATTCCTAAGGTCTCTTGGATTTATGTTGCATACTATGGATGTTATAGTTGATTTGGTGAAGACTAGTTTTCTGGACTGTAACTGTGATTCTGGACAGAGCAGGTCTCTGTGTTTTGGGTATATCTTTTTGGTGTATATATTTTAGAACATGCGAGCTTACTGGTATATAGCTAACATATGGTAGAGTAATGGGTTGATTTTGATTTTTGTTTGGATACTGATGACATCAGTTGTGGCATGTATTCTGGAGAAGACCTATTTCCTAGCTGACTTCAGACATGTAGCATGTGAAATTAATTGTGAGCATTAATTAAGGATCTGGAAGTATATGTGATGAATTGTAAATTATTTTTACTTGTTATAGATACCATGTGTATCTTAGCAAGGAGTTATGTAATTATTTGTATGATGGAAAGCCTTAATTGGCTGACCTAGTTAATTATGTAAAAGCTTAACTGGCCAACCTAATGAAATTATTGTAAGAGGGTATATATGAATGATCTCTTCTTATGGAGAAGGTGTGATAGAGGGAAAAGGGCAGAGATGTGTGGAATCTATGAGGCTTTTTAACTGTTGGATATAGAGTAGATTTGATACTTCATTGGAACTGACCAAGCAAAGACAGTTGCTATCAGATAGTTCACTAGAATGTGTATTTTCTTTATACACTTGATTCAGATTGTAAATCCTTGAGGGTGGCTTTAACCTTCTTGGGGCAGTGAGCCTAATATTTTCTTTGACTCCTAACAGGGTCTATCTCCTAACAAGGACTGTGTATTGTAATGTTGTAACAAGATCCTAACAAGAATAATAACCTTTAATAGGGATACTATACTCTCAGTACATTATTTGTGGGTGTTAATTCCCATCGGGGTTTTACCTTTAACAGGGTTTCCTTGACAATAAATATTGTGTTATGGTGTTACATTTACTGTGTTATCATTTACATTTTCATATTTGGTTTAGAAAGTTTAAAGTTTAATAATATATATTACAACTAATTCACCCCACCCCCCCTCTCAGTTGTCTTGTGGGATGTTATTCCTAACAATTGATTGTATGCCTTTCTCTTTAAACATGGACTATATGCATTCTTAAGTTGTTATTGAGTATAAGAACACAGAGACATTGACTTGTATGCATTGTTAATTTTCATTGATTGTATGCCTTTCTCTTTAAACATTGACTATATGCATTCTTAAGTTGTCATTGAGTATAAGAACACCGTGACATTGACTTTTATGCATTGTTAAGTTGTCATTGATTGTATGCATTTCTCTATAACATTCACTATATGCATTTATCTTCAAAATTGATTGTATGCATTTCATAACATATAGACAAGGATACACAAGAAGTACAAATTGGGTTGCAAGTATAAAAACTACAACAACATTACATTGTTTACATATATCATATGGCACAAAACTTACATTGTATGGCATTATCATATGGCATTACTTGCATTTTTTACACTTAAGTATAACAAAGAAAAAAATTGTGTTGCCACAACCTTCAAAATTTGACAAAGTATACAATACCACCTTTGGTTACCAATAAACTAAAACATAGTTGTAGTGTACTGCAACTTTGATGATTGCAGTTAACTACCGCAAAGCCAAAAAAGGGTAGCCACATCAATAAAAAAAATTCAGTGCCTATAATCAACATTAATTATCCATAAATCCCAGAAATAGAGTACAAGTCTCGCCCCCATTAACAGTACCCTCTCCTCCACTTGTTGGAGATGTTGGTTGATTAGGATTTTATTGGATGAGACTAACTAGCTGAGCGAGCAATGTTTTTTTTTTGTTTAGCATTGGTTGTCATCTATGATGAGAAGTGAGGGGCATGCACTTGTTGTGCATTCATGAATCCAAAGGCAGGGAGAAGAATGCTCAACATGTCAAGTAGGGTTGAGTGTTGTGGGGGAAGAGGTGTGGTAGGCCTACTAACTGTATTCAAGACAGGTGTAATTTTTGTATTTTCTACTATGAATAGGACTATAGTTTTGGAATGGGTAGTGATTGTTTGTCCCTTCTTAATTCTACGTCTCTTAGGCATATTCAGGTTTGTTTCTCTTTCTAGACTAAGCTATTCCTTTCGATGTGCCTTCTCATTTGCCCATTTTTTATTTCTCCACAGCTTCTCTCACTCTTTGTTCTTTCCTTTGTACCCTCAGTATTTATGTTGCTTCCGTGTTTTCCTCTCTTTTATATTTCCTCACCCTCATCTACTCCTTCTTGCATTGTGTTTTATCCTCCAGTTGCTTCTTCAATTGTTCATGTTGTTGAAGTTGTGCAATGTACTCATCAGATGTGAGTATATATGACTTTCTACTTAGATGAAGCAACCTTGAACAAGCTCCACATGAAGATTATTTCATTCTTTGCAAGGGAAGTATGAGGAATTTGCTCGTATTTGTAGTTGGTTGTTCACTGTCATATGGAATGTGTATGGTGTAAATCTGGTATCAACTTGCAAACAACCAAACACTCAATAAACCATTAACTTAGGGGTTATTCATCAAATTGAACTCTATCATTATGCAAAAAAACCCCCAAAATCATCTTATTACTTCCTAAATGAAGTGATTTTGATTTTTAATAGATGCTCATCAGATTGGCACAAGAATCAATGACTAGACAACTCCAAAATGGAAGATTCAAAGGTGAGCATGATGCATGAAATTGCATACTTTTCTCTTCAATACATTGAAATGATATGCAATGTGAAACTAAGCTAAATGCATGAGATAACAAGAGATTAATCTAACAAGATGCAACAAAATGCTAAGAATATGAAGCTAAGATTTAACCATCTAAGAGAAAAATACAAATACCAAGCTAGCATGAAAATGCACTTCTACAAAATGAGTAAAACCTAGAATCAAATGACATTATAATCCTACATCAAAAAAATTCCCTCCTCTTCAAAAAGGAGAGCTATCCCTTTTATAGAAACTTCCTCAAGATGGATGGCTGAGATTCAATCACGAAGGGCGGTTGACATGCACTCTCCTTCAATCCATGTGAGGTCCATCCATGTGAAAGGTCATTGATTGGTCAAAGTTATGTTTTTTGAGGGAGGATGAGGACAAATTTGGTAAATCCCCTCTTAATCACTTTTTAATCAAGGATTAAGTGTGCACACCCATGTGTGAATGGGTTCTTTTAATAAAAGTGTAAGAACTTTTAATTAGGTGTGGAATGTATAGTGATTAATTGATTTTTCAATTGGTTAATATTAAATTGATGATTTGATTCAAGAATTTGATTTCAATTATGTAGGGGGATATTAGGGTTTGCTTGCATGATTAAATTCTAGCATTGAAGGCCTTTAGGTTTTAGTATTTTTAAGGATAACTAATTAAATTAGGGGCTATAGGTTTGCTAGACCAATTTTAGGTGATTACATTTGCCTCTCTTTGAATCGATGTGTGAGCAGTGTGTTGATTCAAAGAACATCTAATGGTAGATCAAGAATGTCTTCATCTAGAACCGATTTCGAACTTGATTGAAAAAAAATTCATTTGAAGATTGAAGATATCATCTCTGGAATTAATTGAACAAAGACTGATAACATTGACTCTGAACTTGAATGAACAAAGATCAATAGGGAGATCTAAATATTCAGCTTGATGTGAAGCAGTGAAGCTAAATATCCTTCCAAAGTAGATTTTTCCATGACCAATCAACATTATGTGGTGCGATGAGATTGATTTCCATTTGATCAATTTCTTGGGATAATTGACTTGATAGGGATCCTGATAAAATCAATCACCTAATTAAGAGATACTACCAGATTGATGTGATGCGATGAAACTGATATGCCCCTAGAGATTCAACCAGGTTAGACGTCTGTCCAAGTGACTTGGTGTGAAGTGATGAAATTACTTGTGCAGATATGGAGATCTGAATATTCAGTTTGATGTGAAGCGGTGAAGTTGAATATCCTTCCAAAGTAGATTTTTCTATGACCAATCAACATTATGTGGTGTGATGAGATTGATTTCCATTTCATGAATTACTCAGGATAATTGACTTGATATGGATCCTAATGAAGTCAATCACCTGATTAAGAGATACTACCAGATTGATGTGATATGATGAAACTGATATGCCCCTAGAGATTCAACCAGGTTAGACGTCCATCCAAGTGACTTGGTGTGAAGTGATGAAATCACTTGTGTAGAAAGAACCTTGATTTGATTTGATGCTTTAATGCCCCTAGCGATGAGGTTTGTTGATTAATTTAGATTGTTGATATACTAATGTTTCTTCCTTGGGAGAAGAATCTAAATGTTGTTAGGGTGACAAGTCTGATTGTAATTTATTTGAGTGCTTGATTTGATCACAAATGTTGAAGAACTTAATTTAGGCTTAATTCAAGGTCTTGTTAACTATTTTTTATCAAAACTTTACTAGGGTTGATCAGGATTGTTTATGTTGGATTGAAATAGAGGATGCCTAGTTTAGTTGATGAGGATTGAAATTGAGGAGGAATTTGACAATGATGGCGTTGATGATAAACTGCATTTAACTAAAAGATTGACTTGTATTTTTTTTACTAGAAGAATGACGTCAGATTTTGATTTTGGTTCTGAAAATGGATCCATGACCGTCAAATTAGCTAAGGGTGCAATTTTCACATCAATTAGAGCAAGTTGGAAATTATGTCAAAGTGGGGCCAAAGGTTATATAACGGGTCAAAAGGGTCATTTTCAAATCATTCTCTCCTTCCAACTTTAGAATTTTAAAACCTTTCTATGAGAAAAATGGTGGTCCCACTACAAAATCATCAATTTGAGTGAATGAGGAGGCACAACCGGCCCCATAATTACCCACCTCTAGTGAATAGTCAAAAAACCTTCTTGTTGATTCCATTCTTGTGATTTTTTGTTGAATTTTTTCATGCTTTGAGTCATTTTTAGATCGCAGGGTTTGTTTACTCGTATGGTCCGGTAGGAGATCTCATACAAAAAACTACCCAAAAGTAATTTTGCGTATCATCCCAATGGGTTTATCGTATGGGAAGGACCCTTGACTCATAAAAGTCCCTTCTTGAATGTCTAGTATGTTGTCTGGTCATGTGTCTATGCTCGTGTCAAATTATTTTGTTGTATAGCCCATAAGCTTTACTTGTACAAGTTGTTATGTCAGTGATCATGTCTTTACTTTGTCGTATGGGGGACAGTGAGCCTTTTTATGTTGTAATTCCAAATTTTTTCTTTTCTGATCATATATTTAGGTTCATTTGTGTATTTTTTAGCTTATCTATGAGTCTTTGCACCTTCATTCTGTGTTTTGAGCTTGATTATAATTGTTTACTGAGGATTTCCCATTATTTTTCTTTTTTGCAGGCATGGCTTCCTGATATTCAGTTCCATTCGACTTATCCACCGACCATGAGGCTAGTGAGAAACTTATTTTATGTGTAGAGGGCTCATATCAGAGATTGTGGGCTTGGATGGTTGCTAGATATGCCTGACGTCTGTGTTAAGCATGGATTTCTTACAGCTTTGGTTGAGCTCTTTCATAGTGAGCACAATACTTTCTACTTTCATACAGGGGAGATGACTATCACTCCCAAAGATATCTACCAGATTCTTCAGATTCCTTTTGCTAGCGAGAGAATAGAGTATGACATAACTCCACGACTTGGTATCCAAACTCTGATATGGTTTTTTCATTACCATACTATTATGGATCAATCCATTACTTAGGATGACATGGTGATGATATATGGGGCCCGGTTTCCACTTTCATGTGTTATAGCAGGCTCCATTGGTTGTTTTATCATGGCCGATAGAGGCCAGCAAGGTTTTTTATGTGGATGGGGTAGAGTATTGGAGAGACTTCTCACTAGGTCAGATAAGTTAGGTTGGGGCCAGTGCTTACTCACACAGATGTATCATGAGATGCACGAGGTGATATTCCAAGGTGTGAGGGGGATGACTATAGGAGTGTTAGTATTACAAGTATGGGCATGGGAGTACCTTCCCATTAGTAGGACAATGATAGATGAATCTTGACAGGATGGTCATCCTTTTGTATATAGGTATGTAGATTTTATCACACAGTCCCACTTGGGGAAGACAAACTATTGGAGACGGTATCTTGAAGATCTCATTGCAGTGACCTGGAAACCATATGGAGGGACAAAGGCCTAGGGAGATTTGAGATCTCAGAGGAGAGATCTATTTATTTCTCATCCATTGATTGGGAGGACATCCTCCATTATTGTGCATTTTTCTATCTCCCAGGTATTGAGGCAGTATGGACGTCCTCAAGTATATCGCATGAGTTTACTGCATATTCTTATTTTGTAAAAGAGGAGAAGTAGGAATGGGCTCCCATATTATTTCTTTCCCTTTTGGTATAGGAGATCATGCAATTATGGAGGTTATTTTGGGACCATTTGGATACCATTATGGATGTGGGGGTCACTATTGAGTACATGGATTACTTTGCACAACATCATTTCCTAAGATTTACTGATCCGGTAGAGAGAATTCCCTAGATCAACAAGGAGGATGCCCCATCATGGGATCAAAGAGCTCTTAGCAGAGCACTGAGGGACATAGTTCCTAGGAGAGTAGGAGGATATCCAAGTGGTAGTTCAAGTAGAGCACCAGTAGTGGGACACTAGCATCAGCGCGAGGAGGGCATGATCTTAGGATCAGTCAGAGTTGGTGTGCCTCTCGTGGGTTCAGTATATATTGCAATAGGGGAGGCACCACAGGGTCTTGAGGATGAGGAAAATTGAAAGGTTTTATAGAGGAGGGATACATAGGCTAGTAAGGAGGAGGAAGTACCTAGAGGGTGAACCCCAAAGGATATGATTCATACTTTGAGAGGACATGTCTAATGGTTATAGACACAACTAGCAGTGGCACGGGCACAGATAGTTGAGAGAGATTGCACAATTTTTGATAGGGAATAGTACATATAGGGATTGATGACAACTTGAGATCAAGCTCAACATTCTACAACCTACCATGGATCTAGAGCTATGTACTACTATGATTTATATACCAGAGTTGTTCCTGAAGGGATCATGGTTCCTATGTACTTGTATTTTGCTGCTAGATCTGAGAGAGATATCCCTCCACCTCCTATTAGAGTTGCGGATCCACCCCCTCCTCATGATGGTGATGAGGGAGGGAGCAGTCTTGATATCCCCCTCTCTTTCTTGTCTATTTTCTGATTTTTTTGAGATATAGATGTATACATGATTCATTTGCATCGATGATGTATCTTTTTCTCGAGATCAGATGATCACACTTTTGTAGATATTTCGATATACATATATATGATTGATTCATGCTTATTGGATGTGTTTTTATGTCTTTAGTGCATGCATTCTTATTTTCATGCTTATATGATTATCATCTTGTATCATGTTTCGTGCATATGTTGGTTGGTTCGTTCATGTTCTTTAAATAGAAGCTATTTGTTTGCTTCTTCTTGTTGTGTATTTTATCATTGTATCTCTGACATTATCTTTTGATGTACACTATAGTACCACCTAAAAACCATGTATGCTCAGATCTAATGTAATATCATAGCACTTTATGCCCCTTGTATGATTGATTCTGACCCTTTCTTACAGGTAAATAGCCCTTGAAATCATAGGTTAGTGAATGTAGTTGACCGCTTTGGCGAGGGTTTAAGGAGATAGATTCTTCAATTTTATGATTCCATCATGAAATTAAACCCTAAAATTAAATTCAACCTACAACATAATTCTAGCCAATGATTCTAAGGTCCATTTTGTCATCATCGAGCTTTTGGGACATCGGAGTCGATACAACCCTTACTGGTGCCATTGCGACCATAAGGGTATGAGCATGACTTTCATCTGATATAATATGGGAAACCAATGTAAGAATTGAGGTATTAGAGCCAAGATGACTTGAACATTGTTTGCAGTTGATATTGCAAGGGTACACTAGTATCAAGGCATACAAATCCAAGGTAACCATGAGTGTGATCTTGTGTAAACAAAAAAAATAATAACAGTCAAGAAGATAGTTCTGACCTCACCTTGGTATACAAATAAATAGAGTTAACATATGTGAGGAGTATCAACCTTAGTGTGGAGGATCTTATCATAGACACCCAATTTATTCAATGTTGGGGGATCATTGGGACCACACCAACAATCAACAATCAAGTAAAATGAGTGAAAAGCGTTGATAACATATATCATTCAAGAAAATGTTCATCATACTTTCTAGAAATTGATGAGTTTTTGTCTATATAGGGTGTTGAGAAACACCATTGTTCTTATCGGTGCATAGTGTTGAGAAACACAGTTGTGTGCTTGAGTGTTATTAAGCCAATATTAAGTTTCATGATACATTATCCAATGTGTGTTGAGAAATAAAGATGTGTCCAAATAGGTAGTGTTAAGAAACATTTTTTATTAGGGTGTTGATAAACACTGTTGTGTTAGTGGAAAAATGTCTGGTGGTTGATAGACTAGGATAACTGACTTTGTTTGGTGGGATGAATGACATGATGTGTACTTGGTTACCAAAATTTATAGGAATTCTCTCTTAGCGAGGACTGAGTTCCTAAGACTGAGACATCAACCAATTCCAATCTATGGTGGTGAGATGTCAATTGAGATGAGTTGCACGAGGTCATGAAAGTGACTGAAAGCATATGTGAGAAAGAAATTTGAAGTCTCTGTAGACATAATAACCAAGTTATGTATTGATAGATGGAGTATCAATTATAAGTGATGCACTTATGGGTGGATTTTCTAGGTATTCCTTGATTTTTTGGAAGTTCTTTTCACATCCTTCGTCCCACTTGAATGTGAAATCTTTATGTAATGTCTTTGTAAAGGGTTGAGCTTTATCTGCTAACTGTGAGATGAACCTTCTAATGGATTGTATTTTTCCTTGCAATGTTCTTATTTGAATGATGTTCTATGCTAGTTGCATTTCCATTATGGCTTTCAGTTTTTATGGATCAACTTCAATGCCTCTTGCCAAAACAATATACCTGAGGAGTTTTCCAGATGTTACACCAAAGTTACACTTCTTTGGTTTCAACCTCAACTTGAAATGTTCCATCATGTCCAGGATTTTCTCCAATTCGGTCAGGTGTGTAGCTCTTTTTTCTTATATAGCCAAGGTTTTTTCAACATAATATTCCATGTTCTTGTGCATCATGTCATCGAATATGGTTGTCATAGCTCTTGAATATGGTTGTCATAGCTCTCTGATATGTTGCCCCATCATTTGTAAGACTGAAAGGCATGACATTCCAGTAGATTGTTCCCCAAGAACAAGTAAAAGTTGTATTTTCCTAATTTTCAGGCACTATCCTTATTTGATTATATCTTGAGAATTTGTCCATTAGCGAGTACATCTCATATCCTTCTATGAGGTCCACAATCCTATTGATGTTGTGAAGTGGGAAATAATCTTTGGGACAAGCTTTGTTTAGATCTCTAAAGTTTGTGTAGACTCTGATTGATTTTTCAATCTTAGAAATAGGTATGATATTTGAGATCCAATAGGCATACATGATATCTCTGATGAATTTTTCCTTCAGCAACTTCTCTAACTCAGCTTTGACCAATAGTGCCACATAAGGGTGCATTTTCTTGAGATTTTGTTTGACTGGTTTGACGCTGGGAGAAATAGACAAGTGATGCATTATTAAATCGGTGTCAAGTCCTGGCATATCTAAATAGGACTAAGTGAAGTTTATCTTTTTTCTCATTAAAAATTGAGTGAATTGTTTCTTTTCTTCCTTAGATAAATATTGTGCTAGGTATATTAGTTGAAGTGACTTTTTTGTCCCCAATTTGACTAGCTGTGTAGACACTATGAGTACTGAAGACCGTTCCTAGAAGTGATTAGGAAGGATATCAAGCTTCCCATCCTCCAGCACCTCTAAGAGGTTTTAACCATTGGATAAGTATTTTTTTTTACTATTTTAAGTTAAAACACTACCACAACGTGGTTTTCACCGCCAAACCTCTTTTGCGCTTTCTTTTTATTTTTCTTTTTCTTTTTCTTTTTATTTTTCTTTTTCAAAAACTTGATATCCCTCTCTATCATGTTCATGCTCATTGCATTGGTGATTTTAGAGATGGTGAAGAAAATGGAGAGGAGATCACGACCCTCTACTCACTAGCAACCCTATACAAAATAGATGATCCAGCATCAACATCAACATCAACATCAACAAGGTGAGTACATGCACTCCCAACAGCCCCATAACCATACCTGGCGACATGATCAGAAGGCAAACCTTTCAGATGTGTTTAAGAATATCTTTCAAGGTATGCCTATTCATGTTCAGCCTGCTAGAAATAAATATGCACATAAAAATGGCTTCTCCAGAGTTCCATTTGCAGAGAAAAATGTCTCAGGTAATCATGTTGACTCTATTTTTCATGGAAAAGCCATTGTTCAACCGGTAAAACCATTTTTTGTAAATCCTCATTTCCACTTCTCGAACCGTGAGCATCATGAGGGTTTCCACACATATGAGACTGGGGAAACCTCAAAATAGGGCAATGATGCTGGCCTTCCACCCTCATTCTCGGGTAAACCAGGCCAAAAGTTTGAAAATAAAATTGAGCAGAATTGGAGATGCCTCAATTTCAAAATCTGAAAGTTTTCCCCGTGGGAAAAAAAGGGCATTGGTACAGGACCAGGAAACTCCTCAAAGAGAAGCAGTCAGTCTTTGATATTTGTGAAGGTACTCCCCCTGTATCACCAAAACACGGTCATGATGAACCTAGCAAGAGAAAGCATGATCAGTTTAAAGGACATTTTCCCCCACCCCTTGTGGGAGACTGCTCTGATTGAGCCCCCTTCATTCCAAATAAACCCAATCAAGTCTAGAAAAAGAAAGAGTCCCATGTTAATGCCAATCTAGTTTCCAATATGGATTCAATCACTCTCTCGAATAAGATGTTGTAGGAACACATTGGCACACTTCAGCATTCGACTCTCATAGGTAAGCTTTCTTCAAAAAAATTATCATTTTCTGTTATCCAAGAATGGGCTATGCAAACGTTGTCAGGCTTAAAATATATATTCTACTTGGATCCATCATAAAAAAAAAATTTCTCATCTTTCATTCCAAAGCTGATAGAGATTTGGCTCATAAGCATAAGAGCTAGTTTTGTAAAGGATCAGGCCTCTTTACTATGGTTTGGATTCCTAACTTTAAACCTGATCCTTCACTTGCCCACTTCTTTCCCCACTGGATATCTTTCCCCTTGCTTCCATTGAAGTATAGAGATCTTGAGACTATTGAACTAATTGTGAACACTGTGGGTATCTTCATTAGGCATGACCTCATTCCTTTTGAATCCCCTAATCAAGATGCTCACGTTTGTATTTTAATTGATAGCCATAAAGCGTTTTCTAATAAAATTTCTATCAAATCTAAATGGGGAGATTAGGTACAATAGATCATCATCCAACAACCAAAGCATGTTCACAAGTACCAAAGTAAACTTGGACATTTCATTTTGGATTGTCAAAAGGACTATCCACCAAAAATTAGAGTATGTTCATATCATACTTCTAATCCTTTGAAATGCTCCCTTAACAATTTGTAGGCAATACATCCATGCCACCTTCATTCCAAAGCGACAACATAGGCTACAGGATGCTCTGAAAATACTTCCTTCTCCCACGCACAGATTTCAGCAGCAAGGTTCTCTGTTCTACTTTGACATTTCTTTTTGCAACTTTCAATTTACTCGCAAGGGAGAGATTCTTGGCCTATTCCCTATATTGAGGGTCTGGAGAAAGATAGTAAGCTAGCCCCTTTGAGTGTGAATTCCCCTCATTCTGAATGGCATCCTAAAAACTTATATATTGAAAGCCTACAACAAAATTATAAGATCAGGCAACACATGGACCAAATCATTGCACAATTAGTGTCCAATCTAATCTTTGAAAAAATAGGGGCTAATGGAGTAAATCTAGAGGAACATGATGTAATCAATAAACTGTCATCACTATAGTTGGGGTTCCAAGAGGACCACAACCCAAACAACCTACAGGTTATAGTACCTGATACATAGAATGTTGCAGATGATTAAATGGATGCGCAAAAGCTTTAGGAGCAAATCAACACTTCAAATTTGCTATAACAATCAGTGTTTTTAGATGAAGATCAAAATAATCTAAACCATTTACTCTTGGAGGGATCCTCTGACTTTGATCTAGGGATTGAAAATTGCATTATCCAGCAGGCTCAGGTTATGACAAATGGTTTGGGTAAGGACAGGTTGCTTTCACAAGCTGAATTGGACACCCCTAGCTAGAGTAAGGGTACTTATAGTACTAAGGTCAATGATCAAGTGACACTATTTGACCATAAGCAGTATCTATCAATTGAAAAATCGCCTTCAAAATGTAATCAAACTCCAAAAACCCCTAAGACAAGAGGTTGATCTAAAGGCATGAAGACCAAACTGGAAATTGTTGTAGGTATCCAAGCTACCGTTGATGAAAACTTTGTTATTACCAAATGTGTGACAAGGATAACATGAGGTTCTCCTTGTCAGCAATGAAGATCAACTCATGGAATGTCAGAGGTCTCAATGACTTTGACAAAAGATGTAGGAACAAACCGACCATTGATTCTATGAAAGTAGACATCATTTTGCTACAGGAGACAAAGCTTTCCCAACACAATTTTGAAAACACAATAGCTAAATGGCCTACTTGGGCTTCGGTGCACTCCCAAGGTTTGGGAGCTTTAGGAGGACTGGCAGTGCTTTGAAACCCTTAGAAGATTCAAGGTCAAATGCTCCTGCAGGATCATAATTGGCAGCTCCTCAAGATGTCAGAGTTTGATACTAATTTTATCCTAATCAATGTTTATGGTCCTTCTTCTACACAGGATAAATTGAGACTTTGGGATGCTCTCACTGGGCTGATTCAGAGCCAAGATACACAGAATGTCATACTTGGGGGAGACTTCAATGCAATTTTGGATTAGTTAGAAAAGATGGGAGGCATTATTCAACCCATCAAAACTATCCAGGACTTCTCTCACTTTGTTGACAATAACAATCTCATGGATATTCATCCCACCCAAGGCTCTTTCACATGGACAAACAAGAGAGCAGGTTTTGCACAAATTGTTGTTAGGCTAGACAAGTTCTTAATATCACAAGAGTGGAATCTTCATAATCTTTCCATTACCTAGCTCTAATCACTTTCCCATTTCACTTGTCATCAACAACTCAGGAAATAATGATAAGAGGCATCATTCATCCTTCAAGTTTGAAAGAATGTGGCTCAAACACCTGCATTTTCTCCCTCTTTTGAACCAATGGTGGGTCAGTTTCCCATTTTTTAATGGATCCAAAATGCATCAGTTTGCAAAGAAGAATATCAAACAGTGGAACGAGCAGGTCTTCAAGAATATATTCCACCAAAAAGAGGAAGTTAAAAAACAATTGTCTGGCATTTATAGCCATATCATCCAAAATGGTCCGAATAATGACTCTTATCACAAACAAAATGGTCTTCAATAGGATTGGAATGAGTTATGTCATAGAGAAGAGGAATATTGGAGGCAAAAATCTAGGGAATTATGGCTACGTGAAGGGGATAAAAATACAAAAAATTTCCACGCCTCAGCCATACAAATAAATGCAGCAAAGACAATTTTTGAAATTAAGGGAGTGTCTTCAGGAAATATTATCTCAAATGCCCAAGATATCCAAGATGAAGGGGTTAATTTTTTCAAGAATTTTTTAGCCCCAGATACAGCCCCTTCCCCTTTGAAAGAGAAACTAAATGAGATCCTCTAGGATATCCCCTCAATGGTGTCCCCGCTTGAGAATGACATGCTTATGGCCCCATTTACTATTCAGGAGCTCTGAAAAGTTGTTTTCTCCTTTCCTCTGAATAAAGCACCAGGACCAAATGGGTTGACAGCCCTTTCTTTCCAAAGCTATTGGGAAGTCATTTGTTGGGAATTATTAGCAATTTTGGAAGAATCCAGAAAACACAAGTGTATGCTCAAATACTTCAATACTACCAATATTGCTATCATCCCTAAAACTAAATTTCCACAAACATTTGCAGATTACCGACCTATATCTCTCTGCTAAATTACCTATAAGATCATTATGAAGGATATTTATTTAAGACTGCAGCATCTAATCCCAACTATCATCTCATCTGAACAAGGTGGGTTCATGTAAGGGAGAGAAACTATGGAGGGAGCCTTGGTGGGTCACGAGGTTCTTCATTCAATTAACACAACTCACTCCTCCAACTTTGTTATTAAATTGGATATGATGAAGGCCTATGACAGAGTTTGTTGGACCTTCTTATTCAAATTCTTGCAGAAAATGGGCTTCTCTGAGGGCTGGTGTAAATGGATCTATGTATGCATCTCGGGGGCATGGTTCTCTGTAATCATTAATGGTAAACCTTCAGGATTTTTCTCCTCTACACAGGGAGTGAGGCAAGGAGACCCTATTTCTCCAGTTCTCTTCATCATCATGGCAGAGGCCTTCAGTAGAATCATTAAGAAAAAGAATTTGGTTGGGTCTTGGAAGGGGGCACATATCGGTGGCACTAATATCTCCATTACACATTCACTATTTGTTGATGACACTCTGTTGTTTGGTACCTCAAATGTGTATGAGGCTAGACAAATTAAATATATTCTCCAATTATACTCTGAAGTGTCAGGACAAAGTATTAATGCTCAAACATCCAAGATCTACTTGTTTAACACTAACAAAGTAATCTCAGATAGAATTGTTCAGATTCTTGGATTCACAGAGGACTTTTTACCATCCATGTACATTGGCATCCCCTTATTTATGCGCTCAAACAAAAAAAACTATTGGTCTTTGGTCCTAGAACACATAAAGGGTATAATTTTGGCATGGAAAGCCAGATGGCTATCGTTGTCAGGCAGAATCCTCCTTATCAAGTCAGTTTTATCAGCAATTCCAAATTACTACCTAGTAGTTCTCAAAGCTCCTCCGTCCATTCTGCACAAGATACAATCCCTAATTAGAAACTTTTTATGGACTGCAAATATGAAACAAGAAAAGAAAATTCCTCTTATATCTTTACAAGATATTTCACATATACCAGCATTAGGAGGTGCAGGGGTGCATGACTTGGAAAAAAGGAACGAGGCCTTTGGTGGAAAACTAATTTGGCAAATGTACTCAAAGCCTCTCAACAAATGGTGTCAGATTATGCAACAGAAATATCTGGATAACAATGAACCATCATGAATTATTTCAATTCAGGACACTCCTAAAGGATCAACCATTTGGGACTTCAGGTCTGCCTCAAGAAACATTGTTGTCAAGTATGTCACTTGGGAAGTCAATAATGGGTGTAGTGTTAAATTCTGGAGAGACTCCTAGAGTGGAAATCCTCCTCTGTACACTTCTTCTAATATTGTGGAGATCAAAGAGGCTACAGAACAAAATTGGGGCATTCAATTCATTCATTATATTTTAGCAGTGAGCAGGTTTTCAGGAAAAGTCATTTGGAAGGATCCAAAGGATTTAACAATCAGTGACAGGGATAAAGAAACACTTAGAAATATTCTATCTAGTAGAAATGTCTATCTTTCTACACTTGAGGACAAACTAATCTGGGCTCCAGCACTAGATGGGAATTATTCTATTAAAGAGGGATATAAACTCCTGCAAAAAATAGGAACAGATAAGACTCCCTCATGAGAATACACTTTTTGCTGGAATCACAGTGTTTTACCAAAAGCGGGTTGTTTTGCCTAGCTTGCAATTAAGCATGAAGTTTTGACTAGTGAAAGGCTAGATAAATTCAAAATAGCTCCCCCATTTAAGTATTTATTGTGTGATGGTCCCAATGAAATAGTGGATCATTTATTTGTGACATGTCCATTTTCCCAAAGTTATTGGATGTATGTGCTAAGCAAACTAAATTTCTCCACTCCCCTTCCAAACAAAATTTGGGACCTCTTCCAAGCTTGGCCAGACCTATATTCAAAATCACTATTTTGTAGCATTTGGAAATGTACACCTACCTTAGTAGTATGGGCCATCTAGTGGGAAAGGAATAAACATATCTTCAGGAAGGTCTCTTCAACAATTGACACAATTCTTGATGGCATTGACAAAGCTATCTCAGAGGTGGTCAACGCTTCACTCTGAAAGTGCAAATTTAATCCAAATATTACTCAATGGGATACCACGATTCTGCGTACCTGGAAATGCATCTTCATCCCATTTGGATGTGTAATTGTAAAGCAGAATATAATCAAAATTCACAGATCAGAGGTCAAATGGATACCTCCCCAAATTGGGATCCTCAAGCTAGACGTTGATGGGGTGTCTCAAGGAAATCTAGGTAAATCAGGTCTGGGGGCTTACATCCAAAATTCACAAGGGGATGTTTTAGCACTGATTTCTTCTCCCTTACCGACAGGCACAAACAACCTAGCTGAAGCAAATGCCCTTCTGTCAGGTTCAATATTAGCTAAGCAGGGAGGATTCAATCGGTTGCATGTCAAAGGTGACTCCTTGGCCATAATTAATGCTTGCATTAAAAGACATTCGTCTTCCTGGCAACTCACCTACATACTTAAACAAATTTGGCATCTGGTATATACATTGCAAGAGGTGAACTTTTCCCACACCCTCCGCGAAGGTAACAAAGTCCCAGATATGTTGGAAAATCTTGGATGTGACAGGCTCATGACATCAGCAATCAATTCAATTGAGCTCATTGCAGAGAATGATGACCTCTGAGTGCTGATTAATGAAGACAACCCATTTCATAGCAGCTAAAATTTTAGGCCTCTTCAGAATTTTATGACTCCGTATGAAAATGCAATTTCAAGGTACTTGAAGATTCGAAAACATATCCACCATTATACCTAGGTATGCATAGAAGTTATATAGATGAATGCATTTTAAGAAGGAAATTTGTATATCATAAATAACACGTCAATAAAATGGTTCAATTTAACTCATACACGCAAGCCAGCCCAACTGGGAATTAATACAATGAAAAACACAGAGTACTGAAGTGATTGAATTGAATAGATTTGGATTCCGCTATAAGGTGTGGTCTGTCTATTTATAGAAAACCCATTACATGGTGGAATAGCACAATTTTGAAATGGCGGCCTTATCTAAAATATGCGTGTGATTTGATTCTTGTTCCAAGCTTCACAGGGAGGTGTTTCCAAAGAACTATAGGATATGGTTAGCCCCGAGGGTGGACGAAGAGGTTTTTCCGGCAACTATCAGTGACTCCATTTTTGATACCATGTTCATTGCACAACTGGGCTTTATCAAATGGGCAATTAAACAGGTAATCAGTGAGGAACATCTAATCCCCACTTCAAAACAGTTCCTCTACCCTTCTCATCTAGTCTCAATATTTCTATCCAATGCAATTGATTTGATTCAGTCTGTGCATTTAATTGAAATTTTGGCGCTCAAAGTTGTTCACAAGCAATTCTAGATTGGTCATAATCTAAAAATTGCCATACAACATTATGATTTATGGAGTAGCCAATCTCTTGTGGGGGGCCTATTCTCACGACATCAATTACTGCAATTTCATGATTATCTAGTGACATATGATGGGATAAAAAGAATGCTTGACAGTCAGAATCCCAAATTTCTGAATAATGTGCTCAAGGTTACGGTGAGGGTGCTTGGACTACAGCTGGAAAGCAGAGTAAGAAAGACTACTGGTTCTATTCTGGAACTCCTAGGGTTTCCAAACCCTACATCTCCACCACATGATCCCCACTATCGAACTGCAAAATGGAAGCCATCACGGGATGGAAAAGAATGGAACATTTGGGAGGAAGGGGAACCGTCAGTTGTAAGGGATGAAGCTGTAAAGTTTCACTGATATGATACATTTGGTCACCAACAAGGATATGTAGATGTAACTGCATTGCAATCCCCAAGTACAGTAGTTGTCGACACTGATTGGGAGGAGATTACTAGTCAGGAACATGGGAGTGGCTGGAGGCCATATCACTTATCCACCCCGAGCTCTGCTGACAAGGAAGATTTGCCCCTGAATCTGGCTGGGAAATGCCCAATTCTTTGGGCAAATCTTAGGATTGGACAAAGTTTCCACCTGGGCAAAAGTTTTGTTTTTGTTTCAATCGGCTATGTTATAAATTTTTGTGCCCGTGTGGTAAATCCTGTAGTTCAGGTATTTAGCTATAATATTTATTTACTAAATATTGCTAAATCAAATTTTTCTCCACAACCAAACTGCAGAGATGATAAAATGGTCAACTGACAGAATTCACTGACCAGTTTTGGCCAGGACAAGCTGATGACCAGCACCGACCAAGTTAAACTGATGACAAATACTGAACTGCACATACCGATGAGCATCACCGATAATGATACACCGACAAAAATTTCTTCTCAGCTGATCCTTTAAGCATAACCGACAGAATCTACACTTGCTTCCAGACTAACTAAGCACTACTGGTTTGAGGATCTGACCATCCTCAATTCGGCTCGATGATGTAAATGGTGATTTTGTATTTGAATGCCTTCTTTAGTGTTTTGTATTGTCACAAAAGCTATTTGCTTTATTGTACCTGAGCAAGGATTCTGGGTTTTCTTGTTGGTTCTTTCCCGGATGAGCTCTTGAATCATCTTATACTATATTAATAAATATATTCAGTGGCTTGCCCACTTTTTCTTTAAAAGAAAACATTTAGGTAGCATGCCAAGGTATAGTCATTTGGGCAAGAAATCAGGTTTACAAGCTTATTTGGATTCCACTCAATAAGTTTAGGGTGTGTTAGGGACAAAGATCTAGTTGGTTCTAGAGATAGCACCACGTTATCATGATCACCACTTTCAACTGGTAAGAGAAGATCTATTATGCCACTCCCCAAAGGACTGCCTAGATCATAAAGCATCCTAACATCACTATCAGAGTCATTGTTATTATTACGTGAATCTAACCCATTCGATCTAATGCTAGAATTTCATTCCTCCTCTCATCTAGACATCTAGTCAAGAAAATTTCTCATAGAGCCATCGCAATCCCTAAGATGGGTTTGATTCTGGTGTCACCTCCAGAGTTCCAGATTGTGTTCTAAGTAGCACTTAAACTTGCACCTTGTTCAAAATAAGGTGCATATTTATGAATGACATCGACCTGAATATCCATTGTAGCATCTAAAAGGAAATCTCATTCATACTCATTAGAACTTGTTTCTACAAAAATAGGTATATCTAGTATATGAGTAGGGGTGGTAGGCTACCCCTAGTGAGGATGTTGTCCTTCTAGGTAATTTTCCATACCATGACCAAACTCGCACTCCTGAGAATTAGTTTGGTTGTTATCAGATCACCCAGGTATTTCACTGTGGTCATAAAAACTCCTTCATCTTCACTAGATCTACCCTCCTCTTCTTGTTGATATTCTCCTTCTTGTATTGTTGTTTATATTTCAGTTTCTTGTATTGATTTTAGGTGAGTGAATGATACCTTAATTTCTTGTACTCTTGCACTTGTGAAGTGATGTAGATCAAGTACATGAGTAATAGTGACCAATTTCCCCCCAGTTAGGGTGTCTTTATTATTGTCCTAGGCCTAGCTCATCTTCAAGTGAACCACTTTATTATTGTTGGTTCATCACTTCTTCTTCAGCCAGTTGATCTTCTTCTTTTGGTTCAAAGGGGCTCTGACCTGATGTGTAATGTAGAGTTATCCTTGGTAACCAGGATTCATTGTTTGTATATGTAACAAACTCTCAAAATATAATTTTTTTATCTCTACCTCTTGTCTGGATTCATCATTAGAGTCCTTTTCTTGATCAAATACATGACCATTCCTGGAGGAAGGATTGGATTTTTTCTCATGGTATCCCAACCCTATTTTGTTTATTGGACTTTAGAATTTAGAGTGTAGAGGCTCTAACAATCCTTTATTATTTCCTAGGGGTCCTTTTCCTTTATACCCCATTCATTGCATGAGTTGGTACTCTTTTCCATACTTTTGTGGGGAGATCTCAACATGTTTGTGTGAGGCCTCACCCTGACCCATTATAGCTTCAATATTTGATCACACTTTGACACTTTATATTTTGATACATTGATACACTTTTTGTTATCCCGACAGGGACTCGTGATATTATGATGTGATGATGATTATATTGTGTGGATTACATTTTGATTTGGATTAGACCTAGAATAGGTGGTTGACTTTGATCATATATGTTTAGATCATTGAATTGATGAGAAGACTGAATTATGATTTGACTTGACTATTTTATGAATGTTATGTCATGGTGATTAAGGAACTATTATGTTTTAAACATTTATGTATGAAAATTTCAATTAGAGGCTTAATTCTGCTTATAGATTAATGTTGAAAATTATAATTTAAAAATATATATTGCATGTAATTTTATCATCTTGGACTACTGATGCTCAAAGTTTAGTGTGCAGGAATGGGAACCATGGAAATTTTTAGAGAATCAGGGCTAAACACATGTGAATTGAGTGAGCCAAGGTTTAATCCAATAAGGGGTTGAAACCTCAATGTAATGTGACCCTTGTTGTAAATGTAATCTGAATGTGTGTTAATAGTTTTAATTTATGTTGTTATTTGGACATGTCATTTGTGAATGTGATGTATATTTTTGTTTGGTGTCACTTGACACTTGTGTTGTCCATGTGGATAGTGACATGTCATTTAGGGATTGGGCAAGAATCACTTAACTTTATATGACATTATATTATCACTTGCATATAGATTCCTTGTAGGGATCATATCATGTTGGAACTCGGATTTGAACCTTAGGGGTACTTTGGAGGGGTTAAAAGTGACCCTAGAGTGTATTTTTGACCAAAATTAGTTAACCCTAAGTGGGTACCTTGGGTTAGGGTTAGTTTTCAC
>MU226302.1:1284894-1296009 GCA_018584345.1 Thuja plicata
TTATATATGCTCAAATATCTCATAAAATGCTAACTAAATAATAATCATAGTCCATCATAAAACCCAAAGTGTCAAAGCAATAGTCCTATCCATCTAACATAGGAAGATTCTAGGGTGGGCATTACATGATCTCTGTCAACAGTGATATTTTTGTTGGGAATCAAGTCTTGTATGGCGTGTTTTAATTTCAAGCATTTATTGGTCAAATGTCCCTTGTTTTTTTTTATATTCACAAAAGTGGTCATCATTCCACCACTTAGGTTTGACTACTGGTTCCCAAGGTTTTGAGTCTGGTAATGTGATGATTTTGTTGGCCAACAAAGTCTTTAGTGTAGCCTCAAGGGGTTCTCCTAGAGGAGTAAAGTTTTGCTTGGGCTTGGAAATCCATGGTGCTTTGTCTTTGCATGTCTTAGTTATTCTTTGGTGTTGATGAGATATTTAAGGTTCTCTCAGCATCATGTATGCTACTAGATAGATTAAATATTGGTTCCTTGGGCTTGAAATTGAATGAATCACCCCATCATTGACCACAGTTTTGTTCTTGTTCCAGTATTTATTTGTGTCTTTATCATTATTGTTATTGGGATTACTTGAGGATTTAGTGTCTTTGTATAAGGTGAGCTCACCTATCTTCACAAGAACTTCTTCAATTCGGATACCACTTTCTACCAATTCATTAAAGGCAGTATACATTTGCATTTGGGGTGCATAGTTCATTTCGGGTACCAAGTTGTTAATGAAGATATATATTTTCTCCATTTTTTTGATTTGTCTAGGATACCTTGCAAACATCTTTATTCATCTTTTAAGTAATTTAACAAAATTTTCACCATTGTGTTATTTGGTTTTACATAGATTCAACATGGTGACTATGTGCAAGATGTTGGAATAATACTGGATGAACTTTTGCATGAGCTTGTCAAATGTTTGAATGCCTAGTGAGAGCTTAGTGAGCCATTCCAAAGCTTGACCGTTGAGGATCCAAGGGAATATTCTCATTAGGTATGTCCTTCCATGAATAAATTTCATGCTAAGAGCACAAAATTATCTCACATGTTCTTGAGGATCACCATGTCCATTGTACTTGTCATATTTTAGAATCTCAACTTTTGGAGGAAATGGTGGCATGTATAGATTCTTGTCAAATGGAAAGGGACATATAGATTCCAGTGAATATTTTTTGGAGGATCTTTCTTTAATTTTATTTATCTCTCTGAGTTCACACCTCATGTCTTGCAACTATCGGTTAAGAATGGAAATATGAGATTCTTCCTCTTGTTGTATCAATCCTTCAATATCAAAGTCTAGAGGGAGTTAAATTCTTGCAGATGCTAGGTGTACAAAGTACTTATCCTTGTCTAGTTGCATTAGCGTTTGCATAATCTTTTGAAAATTTTTATCTTGTTGACATCTTTTGATTTCTTCCTTAGTAGGTTCCTCAACTGAGGAGGAGATGTTACTATGGTGGATTTGTTGACCTTGACTAGATCCCCATTCGTATGTTGACATGTTTGGTGTGTATTAATGTTTAGTGTGAAATGATTGATGTTGAGGACTTGAATTTTGAAACTAGGGTATTGATATATATATATATATATGGCATGTCTTGATTTAGAGTCCTTTGAGAAGATTTTGGTTTTTGATAGGACGAGGGTCCAAGAGTAGGATCGTTGATAGCATTACCTTTTAAATAGAAATCAACCTTCTATTGTTGGCTTCTAGTTCATATTGGAATGAAAGACAATCACAGTTGAGAATTTGAGATGACTAGATTAACGGGTCAATGTCAAAGACCACCAAATGATCACTTGTCTGAGAGGTTGATGAGAGATATTTTGATGAAATATTGTTGAGCCTAGTACAAGGTATCAAGATTGAGACATAAATTTCTCCTGGGTGACACTTGTGACTGAGATTATTAAGATTAATTTTGGATGAGATAGATCACGACAAGTAAGATCATTCAATAATCTAGGACAAGAGAGGAATATAGGTTGAGTCACTATGTCAAGAACACATGATTGTTGTGATAGGGTATAATAACTAATTTATGCCACACAGAGGAGAGTTGAGATGAATGTAAGGACATCAAAGTTCAATGACAGATATTGGATTATGTTTCATGCTCGTATGACTATTCCCATAGTACCATACAATAATTCCTATAATACCATACAATTTGCTTCTTTCAAGGTGTTTTTTTGTACGACAATTCTCGCAAGACAAAATGATAGTGCAGGATAGGGATAGTTTGTCACTTGATTTGAATGGATTTTGGATAAATTTGTGCAATTTTGGTGTGATAATGTTAGTGTCTTGTTTTGTTTTGGTGTCAATTCAAGGTGATTAAATCACATCAAACACAAGAGAGTGAGAACCAAACATGCTTTCTATCCCTATATTCAATTGGATTAGTGATAAAAATGTCACTCGCTGACTTAGGTACACACCCAATAGCTAATCAAAATACAACCACCACCATCCACATAGTGGATATAGTAATGTTGTATTAGCCAACTCCAAATTCTAATGGGCGCATGATATGGCAAGTTTCTTGGGGGAGTTACTATCTCCCTTGCACTTGGATTATCCCACTTTCAGAGATGAACCAGGTAAGTTGCTACTCTATGGAGTCTAGTACAGGTCTTCATTTGAATACATCCTTTTTATCCACACAAGCGCGATTCAGGCATATAGCCCCACAAATAACCTTGGCACAATTAGTGATGTGAACATGATTGAGACCTCTAGAGCCCTACTATATGCTATGCGAGAGCTGAGTATAAGCTCAAATAGTTTCTAACTTCTGAGACTTTGGCCCCAATAAGAAAATTTGTTTAACATGAGTTGGAGTGGTGTGGCTTACACCTCATGCTCATGTGGGTCATTATCCAAGGGTGATTACTTTTTCTCACTTGGACTCACCTATCTAAAAGGTATGCATGAAATAAATTGGATAGAAAAGAGAAGGTCTAGAATCTTGATTATTCCTCAAAGAGGAGAAGAGCATAATCTCCTAGTTCTCTTTGTTTTTCCCAAACACTCCAAAGTTATCCCAAAAGATTACTTGTCCAAGACAAGTCAAACATGTCTAGGTTTTTAATCTTCCCTAAAAGGAAACAGATCATAATCCCCTAATGTTTATCTTGACTCACACAATAAATCCCCTAATTTGAATAGGTGCCTAAATATTCATTTAAGAAGCACGATCATTTGGTTGATGTAGACTTAGGCAACTTGCAAATACCACAAGCTTAGTAGTCTTAGTGAATTTTTATTCTTCAAAATCTCCTACAAGCACAAAGAAGTTAGTTGTTTTGAAAGAAAGAGTATTTTCAAGTGTCTCTCTTTGGAAAGCAAATCTTCTACCAAGCATCCTAGAAAAATGCGTTAGGATACAAAACTAGGAAACCAAAAGACCAGAAAACTAGATTAGAGGTTAGAAACCATAAATAAACTCAAATGAACCCCTAAAATGCTCTCAATTTTTTAAATGACAAAATACAGAGAACACACTGGTATCAAAACTCATATGACAATACATATGAAACCATACGACAAGCTAGAGGGAGATGGTTCCCTGTACGACAATTCCTATAGGAAAGTATGACAAAATAAATTGGATACAGACTCATACGATAATTTAAGTGTCCTAAAATGAAAAAGTACTAGTACCCCTTTTTTTCGTATGAGCATATCATACAAGTCGTATGACAATCAACGCAGTTTCAGAAAATGTCAAGAATATCATGGATTTGGGGTTTAATATCAGTTTGAGGCCCATGGTGGACACCAGAAATGTGTGGTGTAAATGTTGTATCAACTTGCAAACAACCAAACACTCAATAAACCATTAAATTAGGGGTTATTAATCATCAAATTGAACTCTATCATTATGCAAAAACCCCCCAAAATCAGCTTATTACTTCCTAGATGATGTGAGTTTGATTCTTAATAGATTCTCATTAGATTGGCATAAGAATCAGTGACTAGACAAATCCAAAATGAAAGATTCAAAGGTAAGAATGATGCATGAACTTGCATACTTTTCTCTTCAATACATTGAAATTATATGCAAAATGCAACTTAGCTAAATGCATGAGATTAATCTAACAAGATGCAGAAAAATGCTAAGAAGGTGAAGCTAAGATTTAACCATCTAAAAGAAAAATGCAAATTCAGACCCTCAGATGCATCATCTTCTATCTCTTGATTGGTATCATTGTACCTTCTCACAAAATTATCAATTGCATCTTCACCATATCCATTCATTTTCATAAATGTCTCCATTGCAATAACCTCTCCCTCACATTGAACTACATTTGCAGCACTATTTGATTTTGTTTGAGGCTCATATGATTATGGTTCATTGTCATCTTCTTCAACATTAAAACCCTCAATTGACCTCATATCATTCACTAAGGAAGTCTATGTTAGTCCCACTGAGAGGGGAGGTGAGTCAGACAAATAAAACTTAAACTCTTAAAACTTGAACTCACTGATTCACTCGGTAAGTACTGAATACAGTAAATAACCAATTCATCAAATAATATAAGCAGCAATTAATATTTAAAACTTAGCAACATCAGATTAACTCATTCACATATGATATAACTCATAAACACAATATTTAATGAGGAAACCCAATTTGGAATAAACGTATGTGGGGATTGTAACCCACAAAAAAAATTGTACCCTTCTGAAGTACGCTCGGTTAAGAACTTATCCTATTAAAGATTACAAAACACATTTGCTAAATGTGACCCTATTATGGGATGTACCTCATATCTATTCAGATCTTCATCCTATTAGGAGTGGCCTTGTTAGAGGTCTTCAAACACTCTTTTGGAATGTCACCTAATTCTAGGTTTTACATATAGGATGGTTAAATCCACTCGGTTAAGAGATTTCTCTGTTACAAATATTAATAAGCAATAGTAAACTTTGATGTGTAAAAATTAGCAACTCACTATGCTTGAATCAGATCATTTATGCTCAATTTAATACTGGCATCACATACTCCATTGATCTCTTTCTCATTTTGTAGATTCTTTGATTTTTCTTTCTCCGTTCTGCTTGGTAAATGTTGTTCTTCAGCTTCTTTTCTTCTTTTTTTCAATTCGTCAGTTCTCTTTTCTCTATGTAATTCTCATTCCTTATATAGACATACTTTTACCTCTTAATCTCCTTAATTTTATTTTCCTTCCTTTGTGCTCAGTCATTTGATCATCTTCTTCAATTTCTCAACTCGGTAAACCAAAACACTTTTACCTCAGAACTTGTAACTTTTCTTGGAACTTTCATCTTTTTTTTTTAACCACTTGATCTTCGCCTTAGATCTTCATATTGAATTTTCTCACTTGTAGATCTTGTAACAAACTTAATTTAATTCATTTCCCATCCAGCTCATCATTGCTTCGCATTAAATCATCATTTAATATATATATTGTACTCTATAAAACTTTCTTTGCAACTCGGTAATTGATCTCAACATTGCTTGGTGTCTAGCTTGTTCTCGGTGCTTGGTGCTTGGTAACTGTAACCGGCTCACATTAAATTCTACCGACTAAATCAGTCTAGCTTGGTAAATTATCTCTTTCAGTCATAACTTAATTCATTGTAGTTCCTAACTTGAGTACTGATTTGATAACATCAAATATACAGTAGAAAACAACTAAAACATCATTACTTCATCATTTTCTGATATGTATTTGTCACCCATTTAACTTCTCTTAAGATATGGTAACACAATAAAAATCAAGTAATCAATTTCTTGAAATCAATGAAAAAACAACTGATCTAACCATTTCTACAATCATGATACTTGGCATCACTCGGTCTTCATCATCTCCATCAGATAAACATCAGTTAATCAACATTTCGGTTGAAAAGCCAAATGTCTATCTTGCGGAACCCACTCATTACATTTCTCACGATTAATGCCAACTTGAATGCTTTGTTGGCCATATTTTCCAACTCTTCCTGACCAATATCTATTTGAGGGTTGTTTTCCATCCACATGTTCCTATGTTGTTTGAATTATGTGTTAAAAGGTCCAAACACAGTCACATCCAATAGTTGCAACTTGTGGTTGGTATGTGCGGGAAGTGTTAGCAGGTATTTTCCCAAATGTATTGCTTCTTCAATTGTCCTCCATGCTACGTGGTTGTTTTGACCATCAAATATGAGTAGCACCATGTTTAAGGGAGAGACTCCGCTGGGGATGCTTCTAGAAAAGTGTTAAAGCTAGTTTATAAACAACTCCTTCATCATCCATGTGTGTTATTTTATTTCTATGCATGCCCTTGGCTCACAATTGAAAATGTAATTTTTATGTGCCTCTTGTCTTTAAACAAGTAAAACCTAGGTATACTCAATCCAATTGGGCTTGCACGTGCAAGAACAGTGATCCATTCCCTACTTTTTCATACTAGAGTTAGGATATTTCTGGCTCCCAATTGTGCAATTACTCTCATACCATATTTCCTTCTAGCTTGCACGCATGCTTCATCGCAGTTCCAAATTCTACTAGAGCCATAGTGGTTGAGGTTGTATATAGTTTCCAGGTTTTCAAAAAAACATGCTACAATGCTAGGAAGAACCATTATATCCATGTTTGTATCCACTCATTCTGCAGTTCTAATTGTCAAGTCAGGGTGGCGGCATCTGAAATCATTCCACCAAGATTTCCTTGGCAAACCACCAGTAAATGGGTTAACCCTTATGGAGCAGGAGCACAAAGGTTAAGCACCAAGGACATGAAGGTGCAATAGGGTCACTGATAGATCCTAGGGGGAGTTGAAGACAACATGACCTTGAAAGGTCATTAGCATTATAATAAGACCAATGGTGGTAATTTAATGATGTTTGTAATGTTTTGTTGATCATTTTGTATAAGATCAACCATGTAAGCCATGGATGACATCAAGCCTATAAAGGCTCATGTAAGGGTTAGTATGGGTTTAAGAGGGGTTTAAGGTAGTTATAATTAGGATGAGATTCCTAAAATCCTTTGAAAGGTTGATTAAATGCATAAAGGATGAAAGTTTTTGAAGTTGACAACCATGTTGTCAACAAACTGAATTGTAACCATCATCTAACTGAATGCAAACAGTTGGACAGAGAATTTGTAACTGTAAACTATCATGGTAAAGGTTATTTACATGAGAGAGAGAGAGAGAGAGAGAGGATTCATAGAATTTGATTGAGTGTTTGTGGGTCAAAGAAACACATGTAATGAAGTTTCAGATCAATAAAATTTGATTCTCTACAACTTGCCTATTTTCTACCCGTGAGGACACAGTCCATGTTTTGGTGTGAAAAAAATTATCATTATAAAGACTCCATTATCTCCTAGGCTCTCCCACTTTCTATGTTGAATGTTTCTTGTGGGAGAAGTCTATCCTTGTACCATATGTCTCCATATGTGTTAGTGTGTAGGGATATGCAGGGAGTCGAAGATAGTGGTCTCTGATTGAGACAAAGCATTGGTCATTGAAATTGTTGTTGCTCAGTTACTGAAGGATTGTTTCTTGGTCGACAGTGTTGGCCAAGGGGCTCAGTTATTGAAGGGCCCGACATTGGTGCTCGGTCACAGTGTTGGCCGAGGGGATCGATCATTGAAGGAAGGGCTTAGTTGCTGAAGATCTCGAAAACCTTGTTGAAGATGCTAATTTTTTGAGGGAAATTTGTGTTGTGTACAAAGATGTGGAGCCTATGGTGGCATAAGTCATTGTGTGCACTCTGATAGAGTATGGTGTGGATTGGATCAAGGAGAATGATCCTATGGAAGAAGTCAGTTTGGTGTTGTGAGAACACTTGTGAATTCCCTCATGAAACTATTATTTTGAAGTCCACCTAGGGCCTGTACATCAGGTGGTATCAGAGCTTGAAGATCTTGAGTGTGTGGGTAGAGCACCGAGGTAGGAAATCCACACAAGGACCTTTGTTTGTTTTATTTATTATTTCTAGTGATTTTTGGTTCCATGGTGTATGTACACTAGCTACAAGTGGGTAGACATGTAGGTCTATCATGGGGCCATAGGAGATGGTCTAAGGGCCTGAGGAGGAGGTCCAGTTGGTTTCTTAGGAGCATCCTAGGTTGAAGTGGTGGAGAAGCTTTCTAGGATTTTGAAGATTGAAGGTCCTTTGTTGATGCTTAGAGTTGAACTATCCTTTGAGAGTGTTCCAAAGTGGTGGCTTGAAATCTAAAGAATCCTAGATCGATGTGAGAAGATGGCAATGACCAGAAGTGAAAGGGAGTTAGCCAAGTTTCTGAAAGAGTTCATGCAAGATGACAAGAATATAAGAGAGGAAGTAGAAATAAATAAGAAGGAAGAAGAAACAAGGAAGAAATAATGGATGAGGCAAGAAGAGTTGAGAATCCTAAGAAGGGTTTTGGAAGAGCAGGAAGAGAAGTGGATAAGAGTTCAAGAACAGAGAAGAAAGGAGAGGGGAGAAAAGATGAAAGCTTTGGAATAAGGTGAATCAAGATTGAAGTAACTAGAGAAGATGCTTACGGATGCTATAATTTGGCACTTAAGGGTGAAGAGGAAGATGAGTTGGCATGTTCAAAGACTAGTTGTGACAGCAAGGAAGAAGAGAAAAGTGGAGGAAGAAGAGGCTATGAGGAAGATTACTTTTGATGCACTTGTGATGGAGGGTGTAAAGGCTCAGGTGAAGTCTTGGTTGATGCTGGAGGAGACAACATAGAGACAATTTTAGAGAGGCTTAAGGTTGAGGAACCTGGTTTTTGGGAGAGATTTTCTACCCAAGTTGAAGAATGGCATAGTTATAGAGGAGTTTTGGAGTCACAAGAGGGAGAAGCCTTAAATTGAAGAGACTAAATTTGTAAAGATGGGCCATGAGGAGGCTCAAAAGATGACAAGATTTTCTCCTAGTGTGGAGATGGACTAGGATGAATTAGAGATATTGATTTATATGATGGTGACTGAGAAGATGCAGCAGTATGGGCAAGACATGTTCACATTGATGAAGGAGAGAAAGCCTAAATGTGAAATGAAGATGCATGGAACAACATGGTTCCAAGAGGACTTATATTTTCCAAAGGTCAAGATGAAGGCTTAAATTTTGATCTGGCATTCTTCTTTTTACAGATTTCCAAGGGGACTTGGAAAATTTTTAAAGATTTGTAGTATGGTGCAGGACCACCAAGGTTAAGCACCAAGGATATGAAGGTGCAATAGGGTCACTAATAGATCCTAGGGGGAGTTGAAGACAACATGACCTTGAAAGGTCATTAGCATTGTAATAAGACCAATGATGATCATTAAATGATGTTTGTAATTTTTTATTGATCATTTTTTATAAGATCAACTATGTAATCCATGGATGGCATCAAGCCTATAAAGGCTCATGTAAGGGTTAGTATGGGTTTAAGAGGGGTTTAAGGTATTTAGAATTAGGATGGGATTCCTAAAATCCTTTGAAAGGCTGAATAAATGCATAAAGGATGAAATTTTTTGAAGTTGACAACCATTTTGTCAACAAACTAAACTATAAGCAACATCTAACTGACTGCAAACGGTTGGACAGAGAAGTTGCAACTATAAACCATCTTGGTAAAGGTTATTTACATGAGTTTTAGAGAGAGAGGAGAGTCTGGTGTGGGAGAGGATTCATAGGAGTTTGATAGAGTGTTTATGGGTCAAAGAAACACATGTAATGAAGTTTCATATCAATGAACTTTGATTCTCTGCAACTTGCTTGTTTTCTACCCGTGAGGACACAGTCCATGTTTTGGTGTGAAAATAATATTTTTTTGAAGAATCCATGATTTCCTAGGCTCTCCCAATTTCTGTGTTTAATTTTTTCTTGTGGGAGAAGCATATCCTTGTACCTTATGTCTCCATATGTGTTAGTGTGCATGGATATGCAGGGAGTGGAAGATAGTTGTCTCTAATTGAGACAAAGCGTTGGTTGCTAAAAGTGTTGTTTCTTGGTCCTTGAAGGACTCTTTCTTGGTTGGTAGTGTTGGTTGAGGGGCTCAGTCATTGAAGGGATCAGCACTGGTGTTCGATCACAATTTTTTCCAAGGGGCTTGGTCATTGAAGGAAGGACTCATTCACTGAAGATCTCGACAACCTTGTTGAAGATGTTGATGTGTTGAGGGACATTTGTGTTGTGTACAAAGATGTGGAGCCTATGGTGGCATAAGGCATTGTGTGAAATCTGATAGAGTATGGTGTGGCTTGGATCAAGGAGAATGATCCTATGGAAGAAGTCATTTTGGTGTTGTGAGAACACTTGTAAAGTCCCTCATGAAACTATTGTTTCAAAGTCCACCTAGGGCCTCTACATCACCTTCCCATGGTAATTTGGGAAAAAAATGACTATAGTTGAGACACTTGGAGGCCACACCAAATATCTTCCATGTCCTTTTACCACTATACCACTTCTTCCTCCTCTTCAACACTTAAATTATTTTTGGGCCCCTCCTCTTGGTGACTGTTGTTCCCATCTACCATGCCCACAAGCTAGAAGGAGGTATGTTCCACTTCTTCGTTGCAACCTTGACTGATATCTCACCCTTTTCAACGCTGCTAACTACAGCATCCATGTTCTCAATCATCCACCATCTAATTGGGGTTAGAGGGGCCTGGTTAGTTGAGGCCAACTCCCTCTATTACATTCTTGTGCATTCACATCTTCATTATTGATAGTGGGAGCATCAACTAAAACTTCTTTTGCATTAACAACATGATCATCAACCAAAACCTCTTTTGTATTAACCTCTTTATTCACCTTTGTGTCTATGAAGTGTACTCCATGAGTGACTCTTATACTTCTATTCACAGTGTTTAATCTTTTTAACTTTCATTTGGTTGGCATGGTTCTGACTTAAGATGGAACCACTTTGTACATATTGTTGGAAAGATTACAATAATGTAGACAATTGTTATTTTTTCATTGATGTCAAACCTTAACTGGTGAGACTACTATTGTATTTTTGAGTACCATATATATTTATTGATGAAGATTTGAAGAATAGGATAACAAGAAGACCAAGGAAATGGTTGAGTTATGAGTATACACTAGGGTACTTGATCATTTGGCACTTTGGCAAAGTGATATGTTGTTTATCTTTCACTAATA
>MU226302.1:1312680-1329069 GCA_018584345.1 Thuja plicata
GGACACCATGAACAAAAGATGTTTTTGATATCATATGTTGCCATCAATGTCAAAGGGGGAGATTGTTGGAGATTTGATTCTGTTCAGTTGATTGATTGTATGTTTGTCATTGATGACAACATATAATTCATAGTAGTAATTCTGTATGTACTTATAAGAATGTTGACATGAAAACTTGCGTGCTTAGATACATGTTTTTGACATGTTTATTATGTTATGTTCATACACGCAGATCCAGATATGATGTTTCAGTCAAGTTGTGTAATTCTGTTATTGGCAGTTACAGTTCTGGAAGTGTATCTGTACAGAGCTGACGTATTTGACATGTTTCTTGAGTTGCGCCTATCTTCAGGATATGCGTGAATATATTCATGGTTAGTTATGAGTTAACTATCTTTGGTTAAATGCACCTATCATATTACATCAAGATCGTGTTGTTTGAGTTGATTTGGTGAATCTAACTTAGTGAAGCATCACGTCTATTCAGTTTATACTTGCGTGGTTGTAATTATGCTTGCATGCTTAGTAGAGTTGACAAGGATGTTATGAAGAGTTTTCTCACAAGTCCCATGATCTCATACTTTGAGGAAGATACTTATAGCAAGTCAATTGTGATACGCTAGGTGTGAATGATACAAAAAGTGACAGAAGATGTACAGAGCAGAATATCAGATGTGGTTCATTCATCAAGAGTCTATGTGAAGAAATTGATCAAGATAGCAGGTCTACTCTATAGTTCATCATCAAATATAGTGCATATCTTTTATACAGACATTTGTAGCCTTCACCATTAAGCAGTGAGCTTTTGGACAGTGAGTCCACCACCCCTAATAGGGTTATTTTTAAAAGACTCCTAACAGGGTCCGAGCCTTAACCAGGTCACTATACTTATTGCATTGTAAAGTACATCTCCTAATAGGTTTTAAATATCTTCTAAGAGGGATTACTATAAACAATTATAGTTCATTATGGGTGCTAATTCCCACCAGGGTTTTTACCATTTGGTTTCCCTGTAATCAAATATGTGTGTTGTGTACTATGTTATCTGATTAAGCATTTACTTTGTTGTATTCTAAAGTTAAAGAAGAAAAAGAATTAAAATTATTGATAACTGATTCACCCCCCCCCCCCTCTCAGTTATCCTTTGGGACTATTCTAACAAAATTACCTAAAGATTATGATGTTGAACAACTAAAGGAAAAAGAGGTATTAACCCCTATCTCTATTATCACCAAAAAAATGACCTTAATGCAAGCAGAACTTGCAACTCTCAAACAAGAGAAGGATAAACCCAAGACCAAATACTCATTGGAATCCATTTGTCCATTTCCTTTTGACAAGAGTATCAATATGGTTCCATTTCCTCCCAACATGGCAAGGCCAAAATATGACAAGTATACGGGAGAGACTGACCCACATGACCATGTGAGAGAGTTTTGTGCTCTAAGCATAGAGTACATGCACAAACCTACATACCTAATGAGACTATTTCTAGGAAGCCTAGGCAGAAATGCTATGGAGTGGTTCTCCAAACTCACACCTAAGGTAAAATATTTTTGAGGAATTAATTCAATGATTTATCCAAAATTACTCCTACAATATATAGCATGATGTAACCATGATGGATCTGTGTAACACAAAGCAAAGAACTGGTGAATCCTTTACACACTTTCTACAAAGGTGGAGGAAAACCTTTGCAAGGTATTCAAGAGCTATTCCTAAATCAGAAAAGATCCAAATATTTGTTAATAACTTGATACCTGAATTAAACTATGCATTGCAAATGCAAGATTCACCTAGCTTTGATAGGATGATCAAGAATGCCATTTGTATTGAAGAAGTCATGGTTAAAAAGGGATAAATCACTCTCCAAAGTGATAAAAAATATACCAACTCCAACAACAAGCCTAATTGGTGGAAATAAAACAAGAATGTTGTTAACGATGGAGTGGTAGATGCGTCTAATGCTAATCCTAAACCAGCAGTGTTAAATCTGACAAATAGCATGTAAGCGAGTAAAGATACAAAGGTAACAACCACAATACATAAAGACAACAATGAGAACAACAAGAATCGATTATGGACTTCTAGACCTCAAAGAACATTCACTCCTTTGGGAGAATCTCTTGAGACTTTTAAAGACACTCTTGGATAACAAAGTTCTTACAATCCCCGATTCAAAACCATGGGAACTGGAAGTCAAACCAAGATAGTGGGATGACAATTCTTATTGTTTCTTTCACAAAAACAAGGGACATAAGACTAATAATTGTCTTAAACTCAAACATGCTATACACGACCTTATTGAAGGAGGCAAGATCAAAATGGAAGGGCACACCACCAATGAAGACCACATGACATTTAACAAACCATTCCCTAATTATGAGAAAGGGGAAGCATCTAAAGGAAAAGGAAATGAAGTGAACTATGCCTACTCCAATAATGATAATGTGACCAACATGCTATACATTAAATATGAATCAATTAATATGGTCACTATCAAAGGTGTTAAGGACACATCTTCCCAATCAAATGCAATGACACAAAGTCAAGCACAAGTCACAATCAAAGGACCTAATTCCTCATCAAAACCAGCAACAACTTCCAAGGTACCTATTGTCACTATTCCTAAATTGGTGGTAGAAAGACAAACAGTTACCATTCCTGCAACGAACTATAACTTGGTGGATCAATTGCAACAAACCTCTACTCAAATTTCCATCTTTGAGTTATTTAAAATCTCCTCAGTGCATAGGGAAATTCCTGAAAAATCCCTACATTTAGCAAATGTGCCAAAGGACATTGATGTAGACAAATTCCAAGCAATGGTTAATCATATCTTAGCACCACATTACCTCTCTTTTTTAGAAGAAGATGATAATTCATTGACACATCTGCATAATCAACCTCTTCATATTGAAGTCCCAATTCACAAATCCTGTGTTAGACGTGTATTGATAGATGGAGGTGCAGGGTTGAACATCTGTACTCTAAATCTAATCAAGAAGTTGGGTCTCTCAGAACAAACCATTGATTCAAGAAGCAAGATCACTATCAAAGTTTATGATGAAGAAGAAAGATCCTCTAAAGGTCTCATTGTTCTACCAATAAGAATAGGACCAGTGGAAAGAAATGTGATATGTCAAGTTCTAGATCTACCCTTGGCTTACAACATACTATTAGGGAGACCTTAAATCCATGAAATTCAAGCAGTACCATCTACTTACCACCAGTGTATCAAATTCCCACATAATGGGGTGGAAGTGACAATTCTTGCAGATGCCAGTTATACTTGCAACAATGTCAAAATAGATAGTATGGTCCCTCATAACAAGGAATTTCCACAAGAGACTATACCTGAGAATACCAAAGACATGGTTATGAAATTTTTTGGAAAGACCTTAAAACTTCAAGAAACTAGTATGGTAGAATACAAGCTGGACGTGACCCCATCATTGACAGAACTTCCAGTGTCACCAAGATTGTATGGGAAACCTTCCCCATCTTTCACACCCACCACATCTAAAAAGATATAAATTCACAAGGCAACTGGTATGGTAAAAGAATCTACCTCTCAAGGGGATGACAAAGAAGAACAAGTAGTCTTGGCTTGGCTTTAAAAGGGAGAACCAAAATAAAATAAGGTCAAACATGTGGAAATATCCCCAGAAAAGTATGGTAAAGGATATGATCTTCTCAAATAAATGGAATATAAAGGAGAAGGAGCTTTAGGAGACAAAGGAAAGGGACTTACTGAACCTATACACATGGAATTCAGAAATACCAAAGATAAAACAAGACTAGGTTTCAATAATAAATCTGACAACCCTACTTCAAGAGATGGTCCAATCTTTGATGAAAGAAGCAATGAGGAAGAAGAAAAAGAACTAGAACAATGGACCTATAAGAGATTATTGCATATTGGTATAGAGTATCCTGAATATCAAGGAGAAATCTATGTACCAAGCTTTGAGACACCACAAGACACTCATATTCCTCTGTTAACACAAGCTACTATTCAAGAGGTAGAGGAAGCAATAGAGGACACTCTAGAAGTACCATTGATAGAAACAACTATTGAAGACACACCCCAATAACAGGATTCACATCCTAAATGGGGGAAACTGGTCACAATTTCACACATTCTAGATTTACCACACTTTAATCTACAAGTGGCTAATAGGGTACACCAGATAAGTATTTTTTAGTTTCTAAATAGATCAGATGATGAAGTAACAGACTCACATGATTATGAATGGGATGTCCTATCTGATGCTACCATGGACATTGAAGTGGATGTGATTCATAAGTTGGTACCGATATTTCAAAGAGGATAGAGTTCTAACACTTCCCCTGGCACTATTGTTGTTCCAAAGTCAGATGAGATACCATTGCCTAGTATTTTTTATGGTGAAACTAGTCTTTTACTAGGTCTAGAGGAAATTATGAGAATACAAGAAATGAGTTCTATTTTGGTAAGAGAAGAAGAAGAATACTCAACTGATGAGTCGCTAGAGTTAGGTCCACATATTACTAACATTGACCCTTTTAATGACGGTTTAACTCTTGATGATCTAAACACCATAGAAGTAGACCTAACAGAATATGTCTTGTCAGTTAATAGTTTTGACACTGACGTGATGTTGCCCACACCAAACTCTGATTCATTATCCTTAATAAAGCCTGACTTAATTAATTGGATGAATTCAGATCCTAATCCTATCATGCACTTCCCTAATGACTACACTTTGGCTTGCTACCTAAATTCTTGTGAAACTTATCCTTCTTCCACCAATGCAACGAGCATGAACATATCACGGGAGGATATCAAGTTTCTCAGTCACAAATTGAAAAATAAAAAGAAGCAAAGAACTGACGGTGAAAACCATGTTGTGGCAGTGTCAAATTCTAAAATAGTAAAAACAAAAGATGTATCTAATGGTGAAAACCTCCTAGAGGCACCAAAAGATGAGATTCTTGATATCCTCCCTGAGAACTTTCAAGAAACATCTTCAGTTTTGATAGAACCAACACAACTAGTTAACTTGGGCATAGCTAAAGTTTCTCAAATTGTTCACCTAGCACAATCTTTGTTAGATGAGGAGAAGATACAATTCACTGAGTTCCTAAAAGATAAAATATCATCTTTGCATGGTCTTATATAGATATGCCTAGATAAGATCTTGAATTAATAATGCACTATTTATCTATAGCTCCTGGGATCAAACCCATGAAACAGAAACTAAGAAAGATGCATCCTCATGTTGCATTACTAGTGAAAGCAGAGCTAGAAAATTTATTGAAAGCTAGATTCATAAGAGTCATCGCTTACACAAGATGGATTCCTAATGTGGTACCAGCATCTAAATTAGATAAATCTATCAGGATCTATATAGACTTTAGAGACTTAAACAAAGCATATCCTAAAGATGATTTTCCACTACCAAACATTGATATGATCATAGATCTAACAACAGGCTATCAAATGTACTCATTAATGGATGGTTTCTCAGGCTATAACTAGATTAAAATTTCTCATCAGGATCAAGAGAAAATTGCATTCACATTCGCATGGGGAAATTTTTTCTAGAACGTTATGTCGTTTGGGTTAAAGAATGTTGGTGATACATACCAAAGAGCTATGACTGCTATATTCCATGATATGATGCATAAAAACAAGCAGGATTATGTGTATGATACCTTAGCTAAATCAAAAGAAAGGACTACTCATATTGAATACTTGCGTAAGATATTAGATCACATGGAGAAATTTCAACTCAGGCTCAATCCAAAGAAATGTGCCTTTGAGGTTCAATCAGGAAAGTTGCTAGGGTTTATTGTATCAGTGAAAGGAATTGAAGTAGACCCTGGAAAATTTAAAACTATACTGGAAATGACTAATCCATGCAACATTAGTTAAATGAGGACATTACAAGGAAGACTCCATTCCATCAGGAGATTTATGTCACAACTTGCAGACAAAGCACAACCCTTTACTAAATTGCTACATAAAGGCTTCACCTTCAAATGGGATGAACATTGTGAAAATAACTTCAAAGAATTAAAAAAGTACCTAGCTACTCCTCCTATTCTCATGGCACCCATTCATGGAAAGACATTACTCCTATATATTTCTGCTACAACTACATCACTGGGAGTATTGCTAGCGCCAGAGGATGAAACTAAGAATGAAAGAGCAATCTACTATATCAGAAAAACACTAGTATCTTATGAAATCAATTACAACATAATTGAAAAAACTTGCTTAGCAGTTGTCTTCACATCATAGAAATTGAGACATTATATGCTATCACATACAGTAAGGCTCATTGCAAAGATAGATCCTTTGAAATACCTCTTAAGAAAGACAACATTAATAGGATGACTAGCAAAGTGGGTCCTGATTCTGAGAAAATTTCACATTGAGTATGTGGATAGAAGGGCTATTAAAGGACAAGTGCTCACTGATCAATTAGCTCACTCACCACTCTAAGATGATGAACCTTTGAGAATTGATTTTCCTGATGAAACCATTATGCATCTAACTAAGTATCAATGGAAGATGTACTTTGATGGTTTTTTTACGCAAAAAGGCTCTGGAGCAGGGGTTCTATTCATAACTCCTCAAGGCTACAAGATACGCAAGTCCTACAAATTGATTTTTTCATGCACAAATAACATTTCTGAATATGAAGCATTGGTCAATGGTCTTAAACTTGCTATGGAGTGGAAGATTGTAGAGTTACATGTGTATGGTGACTCCCAGCTCATTATCAATCAAGTAAATGGAGATTCTCAAACCAAAGATGAGAATTTGATGCCCTACAAACAACTGGTTGATGACCTAAAGAAGTACTTTGTCTTTGTCACATTCCAACAAATACCAAGAATAGAGAATAAATTTGTAGATGCTATGGCTACATTGGCATCCATGTTACAATTAGAGGAACATCAATTCCGCTATGACTTCTTGGTGGAAGAATTATCCTACCTAGCCTTTGATACACCTAAATACCAAGTAATTTGTGCTTTGAATGCCCAAGACCCATCTTGGTATGCTAAAATCATTGCTTACCTAAATGACCAAACTATACCTCATGACCTATCTAGAAATGAAAAATGAGCCTTGATTAGGACAGCATCGAGTTATGTCCTCATTACTAATAACTTATATAGATGAGGTCTTGACAGTACACTTCTTAAGTGTTTAGAACATGAAGAGTCAGATCACGCATTAAAAGAAGTCCATAAAGGTGTATGTGGATCACACTCAAATGGCTTTTCACTAGCTAAGAAATTGCTCAGAGTAGGCTATTACTGGCCCACAATGGAAAAAGATGCTATTCAATTTTCAAAGACATGTCATAAATGCCAAACACATAGAAATCTCATCCATGCTCTTGCTAGAGAATGCATGTCATTCATAACACATTGGCCATTTCAGCAATGGGCCTTTGATTTGGTTGGATAAATATATCCTAATTCTTCAAGTGGACACAAATACATCATTACGGCCATTGAGTATTTCACAAAGTGGGTTGAAGCCGTGCCGCTAATCAAATCCACTAGAAAACAAGTGGCTATGTTCATCTTGAACTACATTATTTGTAGATATGGGATACCCTCTTCAATTGTAACAAACAAGGGGGCCAATTTAAAAACTAAGATATCAAAGACCTTTGCACACAGTTTCACATTACTTAACATTGTTCCTCGGTCTATTATCCTCAAGGTAATGGATAGGATGAGGTATCTAACAAGAATATCCTCAAGATCCTACACAAAACTGTGAGTAAGTCTAGCAGGGACTGGCATTTACAATTTAATCCATCACTTTGGACCTATAGAACAAGCATCAGAACACCAACTGGAGCCACGTCATTTTCCCTAGTCTATGATGTTGAGGCAGTATTACCTATTGAGGTTGAAATCCCATCTTTGTGGGTATCTTTATGTAATGCCCAAAACTTTGTCATAGTTTTAACTAAAGCATGTACTAATCTATTCACTTAATTTATTCAAAAATTTCCATAATTACATCTATCCCAATCAAGGTAAAATATTTTAATCATCAAAATTCTTTTGGATTGATACCCATCTATATTAGGTTTACCTTTCCAAGGAAGCCTTTTATAAAACAATTTTCAATTTTCCTATTAATTTAATCAACACATTATCATCAAACTAATTAAGCATGGTAACGTACATGATATAAAGCATACCCATATATTTCTCTCTCTAAGATGCAGTAGTAAGCATGAAAAAAAATCCATTTACACAATCACCCAATAGTCTACATCACTGGGAATACACATCACAACACAGGGCTCAGGAGCGGCTCAAGTCAAAATGCTCCAAGGTACAATATACTGATCTCATCTAAACACATAACCATAGTCCAAGATACATACCTCACTAGGTGGCTTGATGGTGCTAGGGTCCCACACATATATGACACTCACACACATATGGTGAGGCCCCCCATTCAAGTCCACGTGATCTACCCCTTGTTTATGTAAGGTGTTAGCCTTCAAGGAATAGTCGCCACTCTAAGGAGGGCAATGGATACTAGCTGCATAACATCCCCACGTACCCCCATACTCAAGGGTTCCCTACTTCTTCCTCCTTGTATACACTCACCAAGTCTATCTCTTGCATCCTCGGTGAGGAATCACATTACTACACATGGCCAGCATTCAAATTACACCAATGGAAACTATTTTAGCCACCAAATTAACAAATAAAAGGTAACAAGTTGTCAATTTCAACAATAAATAACAAAATTGGAAATATCACAACATTAAATCATTATAACGATCTTTCCCAAAAATTTATGGCTAAACCATCACAAGCAAAGATAAACAAGTTGTTGACCCACACCAGAACAAAATATCATGAAATTACACAACACATCACTATGTGACTATATATAGCCACCTCATGAGGAAGGAGGGAACAATGCCTGACTATCGCAATAGCCCATCATGTGACGACCCAACGGTCTACTATCACATGGCATGGGGTATTCACCTTGGCAACACCCCGCATCAAGTGGCATAGAATAAACACGTCAACACACTTGGCATGACAATACACCAAGAAGAGGGAGAACACATTGATCGTATGTTGCATGGTAGTGTTCCTCGCAGAGAAGGCACGCGCAGGTCACACTCCGCATAGCGATATCTCTCATTATTTCCACAATTCAAAACATCCATTTTCATAATTATTTCTAATCCCACTTTCACAAGAGTATATGTTAACCTGATACAATCACATCTCAATCTCATCTTTTACCCCATCTCGTGAGATGATAAAATCTATCAACAAGATGGAATACTACAATAGAATAGGACATTTATAACCATTCATCATAAAGAAATCATATTTTCACATAATCAAGTGCATTTAGATCACACAAGCATCATCCTCTTCTAGTGGAATAATTCACTTAAATATTCATACAATAGAAATGTTTTTTGAACATAGTAATTATTATATCCTCAAACATGTTATCCCAACCTAATTGCCTACAATCATAAAAAAAATGAAGTATACACCAAGTAAACTTAGTAACCACTACCGATTAGTTCACATCTCACAATAACAACATAAGAAACAAGATTACCCAGAGATCCCAGTACTGCAACCTAGGCTCTGATACCAAATATATCCATATGCATGACTAACGGATTCTAATTAGTAATGATTCATCCATAGGTTTATGTCTAGGTTGTCCTAGGTTCAACATATACTTAAAGAAAAATTTACTAGAAAGGATGGAGGATACTTACTAAATGGATCCTCCCCAAGATATAATCAGAGAGGCACTACACTTTACAAGGTCTTGTTACTGACGAACAGTACCGCATTGATAGGGTAAATTCTTTAGACTTACTTGATGAGTGCAGGCAATAGGCATTTGATCATTTGAAAGTGTACCAAAAATGCATGTCAAAATGGTACAATAAAAAGGTCAAGCCACAACACTTTCAAGTAGGGGATTTCATTCTGAAAGAGAATCTTAAGAACCAGCCAAACCAAGAACAGAAAGAAAAGTTTGAACCCAATTGGCTGGGACCATATGTCATTACTGCAACCTTTGGGACTGGAGCTTATTAGCTAGCTACACCTAAGGGAGATGTTCTTCTTGATTCTATTAATACTCTACATTTGAAGCGGTTCTACGCTTGATGTCTAGCTAAGTAGAGCCTATGTAGTGAAAATCTTAGAAAATACCAAAAAAATCAAAAAATTGATCCTGAAGAAATTCAAAAATAGTGGAAAGTCCTAAAAAAAGGTATCCTTGGTGACAACCTGGAAAAAAGGTGCCTTGATACTACAAAAACATAAAAAAAATAAAAAATAGCAAAAATTTTGAAAAAGAGAAAAAAAGTGCCTTGATGAAAACCTGGCAAACAGGCATCTTGTTAGCAAAAATAAAAAGCTTTGCTGAATGGTGAAAACCTAGCAAACATGCATCATTCAAACTATGTGCTCTATCTATCAATACACAGATGACACTAAAACTTCATGCTTGCACTTATGCTATTTGGTGACTCTGATTCCTTACAAATGTCCTATCCTTGCTTGGGATTTGTCTGCATTTGCATCTTAGGAATAGTCATTCTGCACTGGGGGCATATTTGCTAGCTTGGTCAGTTTGCATCTGCTAGGTTGTCCTAAGCATCTTGTCTAGGATGGTTCTCCTCTCCAACCCAGTAACAGACATCAAACTAGTGTTTCTCAAACACTTGAAATCCAGGAACTTAAAAAGAACTAGTGTTTCTCAACACTTTACACAAATGTTTCTAAAAACACTACATGGATTGCAATTGCTGACACGGTTAATCTCACATATACTCAGACATGAAACATATTGCTTACATTTCAAAATTTTGATTGATGAATCTCTACTGCACTTGGAAAATGAATCAATAGTATTTCTCAATACTACTTAAACACATCATTTGATCTGATTATAATTCTTTTATGTTCCCATGATGTTTTGTACTGGGGGCATCTAAGTGATTATATATTTTCTTTTCTTGATTCTCAATTGGTGATTGTTATGTCTTCTGAGTTACTCCATGACGTCTATTCAAAAGACCAAGAGTCACAAGGATAGGGGGCATAATGTTTTCTTGGTTTTTTGCATATGGTGATTGTTCCAAATGATCCTATAAATTTAACCTAACTTGGATGTTTATGATAAGAGCTACCAACATGAGTGGATAGCCGCATATATCTTGATCTTTGTTATGTGTAAACTACGGTGAGGTTGAAACAATTTCCTTGTCTGTTTTCTAAATAAGATTCTCACTATGGTGTATGCTACATGATGTACCCAAGGATATGAATTTTCAAGGTCATTACGGGTCGCATATATTACATTACACTTGAATAGAACCTAAAACCTAAACATTAAAAGGAGATAACTAAATTGTCATCCTGGCTTCTATGCCTTGATGCCTAAGTTTATTTCTAACATTGCATCCAAGACACATAGTATTCATACTTTCATAATACCAATGGGTATTAGTGACAATTGTATTATTAGGTGATGTTCCTTACAATGAGCACCCAATGATGATAAAATGATACAATGTATACAAATCAGTGACAGTCCTAAGAGTCTGCATATAGATGCATTTAGAGATTGTATGATTCATTTTAAAGAGAATAGCATAAAAAGGACTTGAGCTTAAAATAAATTATTTCTTCATTCAAAAACCTATTTAATCACATACATCACATATTACTGATATCTATGTCGTTACATATCCATGACATACATTCTACATTCATAAATGAGAAAGAGAAAAAGACAAAAACAAAGTATTCAAGCATTGCATTTAATTTTACATCCTAAGTGCATCCATACATGTATTTGCATAAAGAAAAATCTCAAAAACATTCATTTGCATATTCACTTAGTATCATCTAAAGCACATTCATATTAGTAGCAAATCCAATAAGCATAAATGATGTCATCACATATCTAATCTAACTCATCAAGAGACCAAGATAAACATAATCACATGTGCATCAAAATCTAAAAATGCATGAATCAGATATACATGTATAAATGTCATGGTAAAAAATAATGATCTCAAGAGGATCAAGATATACAAAGTGATCTTACAACTATGATAAAATATGGTACATCATGTCTGACTCCCACCCTCTCCCTGATCTGGCAGAGGAGGAGGAGGTGGTACAAATGGTGCTAGAGGAGGCGTGGCCCCCTCAGACTGTTGCGCAATCCATGAATATGAAGGTTCTCTCTGACCCTCTGGCACTACAGCATGGTATAGAGAATAATAATAGGTGGCTTGTGGTCCCTGGTGTACCTTCGTACAAGCCTGTGTGTCTCTCTTATATCTTAAGCACTCAACTTGTGTGTCTCTCATTGCTCTAACCTGCTCAAGCTATCTCTCTTGATCTGCTAGAAGAGCCTCTAAAGTGGTGATCTTGGAACTGAGCTGCTCTTGCTCATGCTCACACTATGATAGTGCATCTCCATCTTGCCCTGAGCCCCTCCCTATATCCTTCCCTGAGGTTCTATCCTATGGCCTATCCTACGGCCTCTCCTGCTGCTATTGTCTCTGCCTCTGCTGATCTCTAGTCAACAAAGGACCTGGATCCCTCTGAGGAGCAACAAATCTAAACTGAGTACGTCTGCCACTCCCACTACTGCTAGCCACCTCTCTCATACCACCCACAGCCCCTCCACCCCTATCATCTGCATCATCATCATCATCATCATTAGGACCTTGTCCCCTGTCTGGATGTGCATGTCTCCCATGTCTCCCTCCATCTCTGCCCCCATCCCTCCCCATAGCTCCTTTGTCCCTCTGGGCTCCTCCTTGACCTCTAGTTGGATGGGCCTCCATAGGATTATAGTCCAATAGATCCTCATTCTGAGGAACAACCTCTCCTGGATCTATAAAACGTGGCATAGGGTACTGTCTCATCTTTGCAAGATATCCTGTTGAACATCTAGCATCAGCTACATCAGGCCGTAGATCCTACGGTACTGCTACCATCTCTACAATGGCTCTCTATGTAGGCTCATAACCCAACTATCATCCCTACAGTGGCATCTCATCGCGTATATGTGCATACACCATAAGATCCTGGCATCTACCCTATACTCAGCCATACTGCCTCAGAACATGGGTCACCAAAAATTGCTCAATGATGTATCTAGTACACCCAATCAAGTACCCGCTCTAAAAAAATAAGGCATTTGGCACCTATCAGATAACCACTCCTCACAATCAAGGTATGGTCACCATAATACTACAGTAATATCATCTAAAACACGGCGCCAATACTCCACCTTGCCTATATGGGGCTGATGTATCCAACCAGAGTACATGTATACATAAGGTTGTTCTTCTACTTGCTGCCTATCAACTATCGGTCGTGTCACTGGAATGTGCTCCCAGGCCCAGATCTGAAGAACCAGGATACCAATAGTCATGCTCCATAAGTAATGGTACACAATCTCGTGTAACTCTTGATACATATGAGCCAGTATACAACTGCCCCATGCAAATCTCCATCTCGCAACTACCATCTGCTCTAGCATATTAACCTAGCCTACCATAAATCTGTGTTGTCCATGGTCTGGCATCAAGATACCTCCAATCAAACCAACAAAATATATAGGTAGAAGATCATAATGGTCGCACATGTAATCCCATGATGGGTATCGTCGAGTGATCGTATCATCTCTAAAAAAGTGTCAGGCAGTAGCAATCAACGTGGTAGTAGTAGAATCAAAATGGACCTCATGTCCTATCATCGGAACTCTAAGTATCTGCCACACATATTCTAGTGTGATTTTCATCTTGCTAGTGGGGAGATGGAAGGTGTTGTGCTCTGGATTTCATGTCTCGACCAGCACAGTCAACAACCCTCAATTTACCTGAATGTAAGGTATATCTCTCAATGAATATAAACCTACATGGGTGACTAACTCAGCCTCATCCCTGTCAATGCTTGCGCTAAAGAAAGAACGTGACTAGGATATGGAATATGGAAGGAAACCACCTCAAATGGAACATGTTCATAGATAACAATTGCACAAACAGCTCAAATCAACAATTTATCAAAGGCAACTAAGAAAAAACCCTATCAGCTAAGTATTTTGGTCATTAGACAGACAAAAATAGGCAAACTAGGCAACTCGACACATTAAACAACTAGATGCAACTCTATTTTTACGGGGTGTGATCCTCTTTATAGGATGCAATCCCTAATTTTTGGGATATGATGGGGAATCTGGGATGCAACGCTATTTTCATAGGATGCGACACAGGATGCCACGTGCGACCCTATTTTTACAGGGTGAGAAATCTTGCAAAAACATTAACCAACCTACAACATGCGACTAAAAACTCTAACGCAGGGTGTGATCCTGGATTTACAGGAAGCAACCTGGGATTTTGGGTAATTACAAGAAATGACATGGGATTTATTGGACGCGACACCAAATATGGGATGTGATGCAAAATTTAAATGCCTATAACTTGCACCAAAATGCATGAAAATAAAAATTGGAAATTTCAAAAGCTAGGTTTTTTGGTACTTACTAGAGGTGGGTAGTTAGTTGGATGCTGATGTCGATGGCCAAGCTCAAAATGATGCTTCTCCATGGGGACCACCATCTTCTCTATAGAGCTATCTAAATTACCAAGGATGAAAGTGAAAATGAATGAGTAAAAAGTAGACTTGGGCCTATATATTTGCCTTTTTGAGCTATTTAGGAGCTCCAAAACTCCTCCCAAAAAATTGAAACTCATTTTGTTCTCTTTCTAATCAACTAGGAACGAAATCGAATGCACCGACATTGTTCTACACAGTGCAGTAAAAAATTTACGATAGCTCCTAAAAATGCATAATTGCTCCATATGATCCAAAAATGATTCACAAGCTTTACACAATTAGTTTTTCGGGTTCTATATCATCAAATTGCACATTATTCATTAAAAATCCTGGTCATACATCATTTAGTCAGACTCAAAACTCACATTTCACATGATTAACTTGGTACCATTGTGTTTTCTCCAAACACACCTTCATTTCTTCACTTCTTCTAATCCATTCTCTCTTGCTCTAAACCGACCCATGCAAGTGATACATCATTTCAACAGAGGGATTTTATTCTTTCCTTCGATTTCATTCCCAAGGGGGCTTGATCACACTAAAATCAATCAAATTCTTACTCAAAATAGCATTAAAATGACTTCATTATCAAAAAACTAAAGGCACGATAGGTCCTTGACTAAGTCGAGACTATTGGATTGAAGGTTTCAGTTGTCACAAGTTGGATATCATATGTCTACTTTTCCTTAGATTCTTATTAAAAACTCTTGACAACTTTGTACTGACCTTTGTTCGATCAAGTTTGAAGCCGGTATTATCATTTTTTGGACGACAACCAAGTTCAAAATTGGTATCTTTAAGATCTTTGCTTATTGACCTTTGTTCAATAAAGTTCAAATTAAATTCAATCAGTTTAGTTCAATCAAGTGTGAGACTGATCTCATCAGGCATTTCATTTGATCATGAGCAAAATTCTCAAACTTTTTGAAGTCAACATCAAAAACTTTATTTGAATCAATGTACTAATCGCACATCAATTCAAAGAGGGGAAAATGTAACCACCCTAATTTGGTCTGCTCTGACCATAGACCCTATTTTCCCTAAGTGTGATCATACCCCCAATTATGACAAAACAATTCTTCGAATTACTCGCATAATTCATTCAAATCAAATTTAATCTCGTAAGTGATTTAATCACTAAATTACATTAATTGCCTTAGCCAATCAAATCAAATCAATTCAATTCCAAAAACATGGCTAAGGTAATTAATTAAAAGGAATTAAATAAAATCTTACACCTCATCACTTGTAAAAATCCAATCCCCTAGCCTAATTAATCTAATTAATTGGCTATAGTCCTAATTAGTTATCAAAAGCAAACAAAAGCTTAAATAATTAATTTACCTATTATTGAATGAATATATTCAATATATAATTTATTTCATGAATATTCCCTTTAACCCCTAACCTAACCTATCTCAACCACCTTAACTCCTGGGTTTGAAGTAATCCCAACCTCTTCACCCATGCTAAGCCTAATTCTAATCTTAATCCCATCCTAACCCACTTCCTAATGATGTCACATTCTTGAACTCTTGATTAGGAATTCAACTCATTCCAAAAAGTCCACATTCTCAAGCTCCCCTTCCCTCAAAATCTACTTTCTCAAGCTTGGACTTACACCCTCACCATGCTTCATTAATGCTCTCATAAATGCATCATTAATGCATATACCCTCACCATGCCTCATAAATGCTATCCCTCATTAATGCT
>MU226302.1:1331841-1344502 GCA_018584345.1 Thuja plicata
ACCCTTTGCCATTGATGTCAATGGGGGAGTATGTACTAAAAACAAGGAACACAAACAAAGAGCTAAACAAGGAACACATACAAGGAGCTTATACTCTGGGGGAGTATACACAGTCTAAGTAACTGCAATGGTGTAGATGAATCTTTGATAAGGATATTGAGAAGATTGTAAAAGAAAGAAGACACCATGAACAAAAGTTGTTTTTATCATATGTTGCCATCAATGTCAAAGGGGGAGATTGTTGGAGATTTGATTCTGAACAGTTGATTGATTGTATGTTTGTCATTAATGACAACATATAATACACAGCAGTACTTTTGTATGTACTTATCCATCTAATGACATGATGACTAGCATGGATAGATACATGTTGTTGACATGTTTACTATGCTATGTTCATACACGCAGACCCAGATATGAAGTTTCAGTAAAGATATGTAATTTTGTTATTGACGGTTACAGTTCTAGAGGAATAATGGTTTAAGGCCAACATATGTAACATGTTGATCAAGTTGTGCCTATCTTTAGGATATGCGTGTTTATATTCATGATGAGTTATGAGTTTTTTATATTAATCTAAATGCACCAAACATATTTCAAGAATATTACAAAGTTATGGTTAAATTGATGAAGCTTACTTAGTGAAGCGACGCATCTATTCAGTACGTACTTGCATGGTTGTAATTATGCTTGTGCGCTTAGTAGAGCTACAAGGATGTTAAGAAGAGTTTTCCTACAGGTCCCATGATCTCATACTTGGTGTATGTACTTATAGAAGGTCATTTGTAATAAGAAGAGTTGTGAAAGCCAGAGATTAGAAAAGCAGAGAAGAGTGTTAAAACAACAGAGCTATATTTATCATATGTTGATAATATAGATATTGAAGTAGAAGCTTTTAGAACACAGAGAAGATTGTTTAGTTCTTTACAAGAGGTTAAAGCATCGGTGCATAAAAGGAACTGATTAGACAGGCAGTGTCACAAATAGCAGTTCACCTTGTTGATACAGTGTGTATCAAATAACCATAAGGTTGTAGCCTTCACCACTTGGACAGTGAGTCCTCCACCCCTAATAGGGTTATTGTAAAAGACTCCTAACAGGGTCCAACCCTTAACTAGGTCACTATACTACTACATTGTAATGTACAACTCCTAACAGGGTTGGAAGATCTTTTAACAGGGATCACTATAAACAGTATAGTTCTTTGTAGGTACTAATTCCCACCGGGGTTTTTACCATTTGGTTTCCCTGTAACCAAATTGATGTGTTGTGTAATGTGTTATCTGTATGTGAATTTACTTTGTATCAATCTGGATTAATCAGTTTAAGATAAAGATTTAAAGTTGTTGATAACTGATTCACCCCCCCCTCTCAGTTATCCCTGAAGTATTCTAACAGAAGATATGTTAAGGAAGGTTTCTTATGTTTCACAGGTCATAGGACTCTTTGTGACTTCAGCTATAGCGTATGACATGGAGAAGACCTGTTTGGGGCCACCTTCAGAGATGTAGCATGTATTATGGATTACGAGCGTGGCTTACAGATCTTGGATTATATTTGATGAATTGTAATTGATATTTAATTTTTATAGTTATTGTGTGTATCTTAGCAAGGGTTTAATTAATTATTTGTACATTGGGAAAAGCCTAAATTGGCCGACCTAATTTATTATTATAATAGGGTATATATGAGAGAGATTTTTGGAAAGTGTGATAGTGGCATAGATAACGAAGTTTGGAAGTTGCGAGCTTGTTGGTGTGAAGTCTGTTGGATGTAGAGAAGAGGTTGTGATTCTGTTACTTCATTTGAACTGACCAAGAAAATACAGTTGCTATCAGAAATTTTAATGGATTATATATTTTCTATATACACTTGTATTTTAGACTATCAGTCCTGAGGGTGGATTTAACCTTCTTTAGGTAGTGAGCCCACTATTACACTTTACTCCTCATAGGGTCTATCCTTTGATAGGGACTATGTACTATAATGCATTAATAAGCTCCTAACAAGGCTAAATCTTTTAACAAGGATACTATACTCTCAGTACATTATTTGTGGGTGCTAATTCCTAGTGGGGTTTTACCTTTCATAGGGTTTCCTTGACAACAAAGGATTGTGTTATTTTGTTAGCATTTACTGTGTTATCATTTGGATTAAAGTTTTTGTTTATAAATTTTAATGTTTATTAATCTATTTCACAACTGATTCACCCCCCTCCCTCTCAGTTGTGTTGGTGGACTATTATTCCTAATAATTGGTATCATAGCTACTGGTCCTTAGAGAGAAAGCTTAACAACTTAAGGTGATCCTAAAGATGGAGTTCTATAGGAAGGATAGTCCAAATTTTGATCCTGAAAAATTTGATAGTTGGAAGAACAAGATGAGAACACACTTGATATGCTTGGGAATCGACTACTGCATGATTACAAAGAAGGATGTACATACGAAGGATGAGGATGAACTAGATAAGGCTACTGATTAAGAAAAGAAGAAATTTTCATATGACATGGTCGCAAGAGAAGCACTGATTAGTGTGCTCTCTGAAGGTGAATTCACAGAGGTTAAATATTTGTATTTTGCACATGACATTTGGACAAGATAGGAAGCACTATACGAAGGAGATAAGTTTACTAAATAGGGAAATTTATAGAACTGGAGGACAAGGATGGAAAATCTAAAAATGAAATATGATGAAAATATTAGAGCATATGTATAGAGAGTTACTAAGGTTGTTATTGGGATCAGAAACTTTGGAGGCACATAAAGTGAGGAAGAAGTGATCACAAAAATTCTTATATCTTTGACACCTATTTACAAGACTAAAGTGAAAGCTATAAAAGAGATCATACCTTTGACAGTGAACTTTAATGAAGAGATATTGATTGAAAAATTAACTACTTTTGAGGCCGCAGAGCTGGGAGATTCATTACCTAAATTTTAGACAACATTTAAGGCGACTGTGAATAAAAATAAAAATACTTTATCAGGAATTCCAAGCACCAGCAGAAGTGACTTGAGAGAAGAGCTTGGTAAATATGTTGATGAATGGGAACAAATACGGTAAGAAGAAATAAAGTTAGATAAAATTGTGGCCCTGATCTCTAGAAGAGAAAAGAGAGGTAAGGGTAAGTTTGAAGTAAATTTACCTTTGAAATGTTTTGCATGCAATAAGATAGGTCATTTTGCATCTAGATGTCCTACAAGGGTTCCAAAGAATAAATCTAAGTTTTATAAACCTAAGTATTCAAAGGATAAGGAATGTTACTATTCTAGTGAAGGTGTTTCTGATGATGATGCTATTGATTATGATGAGATTGGATTTATTGCTATCAAGGATGATAAACCTATTCATGAAGAAAGAGCCTTAGTGTCACACGTTAAAAAGAAATCTGAATGGGTCATAGACAGTGGTTGTTCACACCATATGACTGGTGATAGAAATAAGTTTGTTAAACTGAATAAGTATGATGATGGTGTTGTGAGATTTGGTGACAATACTCCTATGCTTATCATTGGAGTTGGATCTATTTCTTTGGATGGAAACACCAATACGAACAATGCATTACTTGTTTATGGACTTAAGCATAATTTGTTGAGTGTTGGACTACTTGTAGACAAAGGTTATCAACTGAAGTTCATTGATGGGAAATTCACTATCAAAAGTAAGTCAAGAGACTTGATCACGTCGGGTACTAAATCCAAAGGTAATGTATTTGAATTAATTAAATCTAAGGATTCTTGTTTTTTTACAAAGGTAGATGACAGTTGGTTATGGCATAAAATATTTTTTCATGTAAATTTTGATAATATTGTGAAGTCAAGTATGACTAATGCAGTTAGAGATCTACCAAATATTGTGAAACCATCTAACACCATGTGTAGAGAATGTGTAATGGGGAAGCATACTAGAAGCATTTTTAAAATCAAATCTTACTTAGTGAAAGGGAAGTTGGATCTAGTGCATAGAGATCTGTGTGGTTCTACAAGAACAAGATCTTACTACAGTGAAAGGTATTTTATACTTTTTGTTGATGGATTTTCTAGGATGGTGTGGGTTACATATCTAAGAAAGAAATCAGAGGTGTTTGAAAAATTCAAGATATTCAAAGAAAAAGTTGAGAATGAATCAGGCTTAAATATTTAAAAAAAAAATTGAGATCAGATAGAGGTGGTGAGTTTACTTCAGATTTGTTCAATACCTACTGCGAAGAGCATGGAATATACAGACAGACATCTGCTCCTAAGACACCACAATGGAATGGGATAGCAGAGCAAAGAAAAAAAACAATATTAGATACTACTAGAATTGTGTTACTTGAAGGAAATGTATGACATGTTCATTGGAGAGAAGTTGTTCATACTATTGTGTATACTTTGAACAGAATTCAGATCAAGAGTGGTATTTTCATTTTTTAGTCAAAGTATAGATCTATTATTGAAGGCTTACAATATCTAACTCACACCAGACCAGATATTTTGAATGCAAATGGAATTGTAGAGAGATATCAAGAAGATCCTAAAGAGACATGCCTTGCTACTGTGAAAAGAATTTTTGGATACTTGAAAGGAACAATAGAGTATGGGTTATGGTATGAAAAAATTGATGATTTTATCTTACATGTATATATTGATGTTGATTGGGAAGGTAGTGTAGATGAAAATAAGAGTACGAGTGGAGGAGCATTTTTCCTTGGAAAAGGGCTTGTTTCATGGTTAAGTAAGAAACATAATTGTATAGCTCAGTATACTATTGAGTTTGAGTATGTTCCTACTGTTATTAACTGCACTCAAATTATTTGGATGAAGCAGATGATGAAGGACATTGGAATAATTTTTGAAGAGATAGTGGTTATCTATTGTGATAAAAATAGCATAGTTAACATGTCAAAGAATCCAATAATGCATTCTAAGGATAAGCATATATAAATAAAGTATCATTACTTGAGGGACAAGGTAGCAGAGAAGGAGATTAGATTAGAGTATATCAGAACAAAGGAACATATAGTAGATATATTTACAAAACCTTTGCCAAAGGATGCCTTTGAGTATCTCAGAGGTATGCTTGGGGAGTGAGCCCCTCCTTATGAGAACTAAATTGAGGTAGGAATGCATCAGTCTAGTGGCCTTCAAAGCTATACCATTTTCTAGACTTGATGTATGGATCTACTCCTCAGGGGGAGTGATCGCAGGTACTGAATAGTTTCATTTGGGTGATTTTGCACCTAGTTGTTGGACATATGAAGATTTGAAAAAGCTACACATTGTAGAGGAAATAAGAAGATTTATGGCACCCTTTTCCATTGTTGTCAAAGGGGGAGAGATTCTATGAGAAAATCTCTACTGCTTTAGGGAGAGCTATGATGAGGATATTGAGAAGATTATATTGAGAGAGTGATTTTAGGTTGATGGATTTTTCCATATGTTTTCATCAATGCCAAAGGGGGAAATTGTTGGAATTGGTTGTTGATGTTGTTTTTGGCATTCATGTTTTGTCACTAATGTCAACATATGTTTCTATGGAGGCTGAACATACTGGTTATTATTGTTACTTGGTTAATTGGCATAAGTGTATGGGTATATTGTATGGATGATTCAAAGCATGTGAAGATAGGGATGTGTACAATAATGTGTTGTGGTCTTATGTCTAAGATTGTTTGTGTTAATATGGCATATTGAATAATTCATAGATGTTTTAATGAAGACTGGGTACTGAACGATGACAGTGACCTTTGACAGAGTTAGTCTCTGTGTTTTGAGTATAACTTATGAGTGATGTGGATTTAGGTTATGCGATCTTAAGGGGTGGAAGAAGATATGTTAAGGAATTTTTCTTATGTTTCACGGGTCATAGGACTCTTGGTGACATCAGTTGTGGCATGTGATCTTGAGAATACCTATTTGGGGATGACTTGAGAGATGTAGCTTGTATTATGGATTGTGAGTGTGAATTATGAATCTTGGATTATATTTGATGAATTTTAATTGATGTTTACTTTTTATAGGTACCATATGTATCTTAGCAAGGGGTTAAGTAATTATTTGCACATTGGGAAAGCCTAAATTGTCTGAACTAATTGATTATTGTAATAGGGTATATATAAGAGAGCTTTTTGAAAAGTGTGATAGTGACAGAGATAATGAAGTGTGGAAGCTGTGAGCTTGTTTGTGTGAAGTCTTCTAGATGTAGAGCAGAGGTTGTGATTATGTTACTTCATTGGAATTGACCAAGAAAAGACAGTTGTTATCAGACAGTTCACTGGATTGTATATTTTCTATTTACACTTTTATTTCAGAATGTAAGTCCTGAGGGTGGATTTAACCTTCTTTAGGCAGTGTGCCTAGGTAGTGAGCCCACTGTTACTCTTGACTCCTAACACGGTCTATCCTTTGACAGGGACTATGTACTGTAATGCATCAATAAGCTCCTAAAAGAGTTAAATCTTTTAACAGGGATACTATACTCTCAGTACATTATTTGTGGGTGTTAATTCCCACCGAGGTTTTACCTTTAACAAGGTATCCTCAACAAAAAGGATTGTGTTATTGTGTTTTCATTTACTTTTTTATCACTTGGATTAAATTTTTTGTTTATAAATTTTAATGTTTAATAATTTGTTTCACAACTGATTCACCACCCCCCCTCTCAGTTGTGTTGGTGGATTGTTATTCCTAACATGATCATACATCTTCTCACTCTGTTATACTGATTCATCATCTTCATATACTCACCCTTTCATCTCATCCTATATGTTCTTCTCTTGTTTTCATACATATTCTCCACATTTGTCAATTTCATATATTCCCTCTATATGAAACACATATTCTCCCCCTTTGACATCAATGCCAAAGATGTCTAAAAATTTAGTCATCTCTATTTATACTTGAGTGATCCTTATTTATTCTTTCCTCAACATTGTATTACAACATCATAATAAGACTTCTCCCCTATGGAGTAGTCCACCACTACATCAATTCATACATATGATATTCTGATAAACACATATGAACTGATGCAATCAACATCATCTTCTAATTAACTTCAAATAGGGGAATAACCCCTAATCTACCTCTCAGATACTCAAAGGTATCCTTTGGTAATGGCTTGGTGAATATATCAACAACTTTTTATTTAGTAGACACGTATTCAATCCTTACCTCCTTCTCTGGTACCTTTTCTCTTAGCAAATTATATTTTATTGCAATGTACTTTGTCTTTGAGTGCATCACTGGATTCTTGGAAATGTTATTGCACTAGTTTTATCACAATAGATAATAGCCGTTTCAGTGAATTTATCATGAATTCCCTCAAGAATCTATTTTATCCATACTCTACCTCTATAGTAGATTGAGAAATACAATTATGCTTTTTACTAGTCTAGGAGACTAATCTTTCACCAAGAAAGAATGTTCCACCACTTGTTCTCTTCTAATCATCAATATTTCCTTCCCAATCTGCATCAGTAAACACATTCAAAGAAAATCTCCATCCTTACCATACCATAGTCCATAATCTCCAGTCCCCTTGAGATATCTAAAGAACCTCTTTACCGCAACCATATGTGAGTCCTTTTGATTTGAGTAAAACCTTGCAACAATACCAACAACATATGCAATATCTGGTCTGCTGTGCACAACATACTATAGTTTACCAATCATGGATCTATATAGAGTTTCATTTACCTCTTTGGATTCATCCCCTTAGATAGTTTGCAGCCTATGATCATAGGTGTTCCCTTTGGTTTTGAGTCTTCCATGCCAAAAAAAATCAGAATATCCTTGACATACTTGGATTGACTGATGTTTATCCCTTTCTTTATCTATTGTACTTGAAGACCAGTAAAGAATTTGATCTCCTATCATGGAAATTTAAAATTCCTTCCTCATTTATTCTATAAATGACCTACTAAATGCTTCATTTCCACCAAATATTATGTCATCAAAAAAAATTTCAGCAATCAATATCATGTCTTCACTTTTAGATTTTAGATATACATTGTTAATGTCACTAGTTCTTGTGAAACCTATTTGAATAAAATTAAGAATGTAGTCTTTCATACCATGCTCTTGGATCTTGCTTCAATCCATACAATGATTAATGCAATTACATACCATGTCTTTACCTTTTTCAGTAGCAAAACCTTCAGGTTGTTCAATGTATACTTCTTCTTCTAACACACCATTCAAAAAAGAAGATTTGAAATCCATTTGATAGACTTAAAACCTTTATAAGAAACATATACCAAAAGTATCCTTACACCTTAAATTATAGAAATAGGTTCAAAGGTCTCACCATAGTCTAGTCCTTCTTCTTGTTCATACCCTTTGCAAACTAGCCTTGCCTTATTTCTGATCACTTCTCCTTTCTCATTCAACTTATTCCTAAAAATCCATTTAGTACCTATAACATTCTTGTCAGTAGGTCTAGATACTAAAGTCCATGTATTATTCTTATCTATTTGATCTAATTCCTCTTTCATATCCTTAATCCAATCATCATTTGCTAAAGCATCTTTAATAATTTTAGGTTCTAATTTAGATAGTAGACAAGTGCTTTCCCTTACCTTACTCATTGTCATCACTCGAGCATTTTTATCTTGAATAATTTGATCTTGTGTGTGATTAAGTTTCACATACCTTAGGAGTATCGGTTCTATTCTTTGGTTACCTTCACCATTACTCACCAGTAGTGAATCATTCACCACTTCAATCATTTGTAGTACTGTATTTGGCTCCATCGGTTGAACATAAATAAACTTGTCATAGTCTTCCAGTTCCTTCTTGTTTATCTTCCTGATTTTTCTCAAAAAATTCATTAATTCTAACATCGGCACTTTCAACCATCTTGTTAGTAAACTTGTTCAAACACTTATAAGCTTTAATTCTAGTATAATAGCCTAGAAATATCCCTTCATCACTCTTAGAATCAAATTTACCATTTTGTTCATCATTTTTTATGTAACATTTTCTTCCAAAATTTTTGAAATAATTAACACTAGGAGTATGACCATACCATAGCTCATAAGGTATTTTGTTTGTACCTTTCTTAAGTTGTACCTGGTTCAAAGTATAGATAGAAGTATTTATATCTTCTCTCCAAAATATTTGAGTCACTCCTTTTTGTATCAAAAGTGTTCTTGCACAATCAATTATGGATATGTTCCTTCTCTCTGCAATTCCATTTTGATGAGGTATCCTTGGTGTGGACATTTATCCCTTGATTCCATGTCCTTCACAAAATGTTGTGAACTCATGTGAGGTAAACTCACCTCCTATGTCAGATCTAAGACACTTAAGTGTTTTACCTGTTTCTTTTTCAACTCTTGCTTTATATACCTTAAACCTGTAGAATGCATCGTCTTTATCCTTCAAAACATAACAAAGATCATTCTTGAGTGGTCATCAACAAATAAGATAAATTGCTTATCTTCATAGTAGCTCTTAGTTCTCATTGGTCCACATAAGTCAGTGTGTACAAGTTCAAGAATGCTCTGAGATGAAGACTTTACTAGTAAAGATAGAACTAGTTAACTTTCCCAACTGACACTCCTTACACAGCTAAAGTAGGAAAACCTCTAACACATATTTTCTTACTAACCTTTACCATATTATCAAAATTAAAATGAAAAAATCTTTTATGTCATAGCCAGTAGTCTTCAACTTTAGCAAACAAGCAATGTTTATTATTAGAGTTCAATAAGAATAGGTTACCTCTATTCTTTTCACTAGTAGAAATCAAATCTCCAGATGTCCTAAGATCTTGTGAACACCGTTACTAAATTATAATCTGAAACCTTTTTTGTTAGTTGAGAAACACTTAACAGGTTATACTTTAATCCATCAGCCCAATAAACATCATCACAATTAGTGTTATCATTAAGTGTTATTGAACCTTTACCTCTTACCACACATGGAGAACCATTCTCAAATCTGAGTGCACCTTCATCAAATTCTTCAATTGAAATAAATTTTCTTTTGTCACCGGTCATGTGATGTGTACACCCACTATCTAATATCCAATCACCATTGTAATTCATGCTTGAAATTGATGATTTTTCCTCACTATTACCATCTACACATGTTGAGGGTTCTTCTTTGACTGCAACAAAGACTATCTCTTCCTCATCATCTCTTTCATCTGATTCTTCATCATTAACTCCATCTTCTTCTAGGTAGCATGCCATCTTTCTCTTGTCTTTGAAGTTAATGAATCTCTTGAGCTTATCCTTCCTATCATTGTCAGGAGATTTGTTGGATGATATCAGAATTGGGTAGTACTGATGTTGTTGGCATTCATGTTTTGTCATTGATGTCAACATATGTTTATGTGGAGAGAACATATTGGTTATTACTATTTTATGATGACTGACACAAGTGTATGAGCACTGTACGGATGAAACAGAATGAGCAAAGATGAGGATATGAAGAAGGATGTGTGATGACCTTATTCCTAAGGTTGCTTGGCTTAATATTTTGTATTGGAGATGTTACAAATGTTTTAGTGAAGACTGATTTCTAGACTATGAAAATGATGCTTGACAGAGTGATTCTTGGTTTTTTGGGGATACCTTACAGGCGATGATGACTTAGGTTATGCGAGCTTAAGAAATGACAGAAACATATTGAGGAATGTTTGTTTTTTATCGCAAGTCATGTGATTGTTGGTAACATCAATTGTGGCATGTATTCTAGAGGAGACCTATTTGGTGCCGACTTCAAAGATGTAGCATGCATTATGGATTGTGAGCATGGATTGTGGATCTTGGATTATATCTGATGTATTGTAATTGATGTTCACTTGTTTTAGGTACCTTTTGTATCTTAGCAAGGGGTTAAATAATTATTTGTATTTTGGGAAATCTAAATTGGCTGACCTAATCAATTATTGTAATAGGGTATATATGAGAGATCTTTTCTTTTGAAAAGATGTGATAGTGGAATGATGAGAAGGTAATTGAAAAGGCAGAGAAGTGTGAAAGATGCGAAGCTTGATTGGCTATTGGATGTAGATCAGAGTTTGTGATTATAGTAATTCATTGGAACTGACCAAGAAAAGATAGTTGCTATTAGACAGTTCACTGGATTGTATATTTCTTATATACACTTATCATATTGTTAATCCTTGAGGGTGGATTTAAACTTCTTTGGACAGTGTGACTGGGCAGTGAGCACACTATTAATCTTGACTCCTAACATGGTTTGTCCTTTAATAGGGACATGTAATATAATATTATAATAAGTGTTGGAAAGATTGCTACAATGTAGACAATTGTTATTTTGTCATTGATGTCAAACCTTAACTGGTGAGACTATTTTTATATTTTTGAGTACCATATCTATTGCTTGATGAATATTTGAAGAATAGGATAACAAGAAGACCGAGGAAATGGTTGAGTTATGAGTATACACTAGGGTGCTTGATCATTTGGAACTTTGGCAAAGTGATATGTTGTTTATCTTTCACTGACAGTTCACTAGAAGTTCGATGCTAAGCAAAGCAAAGTCAATGTCGAGCAAAGTGAAAGGTAATGATGAGCAAAGAAAAGATGATGCCAAGCACCAGTGAAATGTTGAGGGAGATAGAGAAAGTTGAGCTACAGCATTTTAGTAATTGATGAGATTTGAGATCTCTGACCGACATAGTTGATTTTATTAGGATATCTATTGTTAATTAAGATTGGTCCACACTCATTTAATGCATGGGAAACTATTATTATCACATGGATTCAATGTTTAATTAATGACTATATTGGAGAAGTAAATTACGTGTAATTATGGAAGGATCCATTGGTTCTGACCTAACCTAAGATCTACGATCTTGATTAAGTGGAAAAAGATCTATCTGGCCTAGATGAAGAGGTATAATATAACCTACAGAGGTTATTGTCATGTTTCCAAGTGTAAGGAGAAGTTGTATGCAAGAGTATTGCATGGTTAATTGACTAATTGGCAAGATCTAGCAAAGAAGGTTGAGCAGAGAAGTAGAGAGAGATTTCTTGATGGATTTCCAAGCAGATCTAAAGTTTGAGATGAAAATGGATGCCACTCAGTGAATTAACCTTAGAGCTAAAATTGGATCTGGATTTGCAAAGTAAGTTGTATGTATCAGATCACACCTGTTGATTACTTTCTAACCATTGTATTAGTTCAAATTCTTTAACTAGGTTGACCTAACAGTCATTGTATAAATCCTTTGAACAAGGTGACATTTAGATTGGAATGTTCAAATTCCTCTAACAAGGCCACTCCTGATAGGGTGATTAAATCCTTTAACCAGGTCACATTTTACGGTGTGTTTTGTAACCTTTAACAGGGTTGGCTCCTAACAGGGCATCACTTCAAAAGAGTGAAATTTTGGTAGCATATTACTGGTGATTTTTTCCATATTGGATTTCCATGTTAAATCATGGTGTAAAAATGTGTGAATGTTTATGTTGTGTTTTACTGTTAAGTTTCTGTAAGCTTATTTCATTAGTATAGTAAACAGCACACTTTTGTTGTTTATTGCTGCCGAGCATATCTGAGTTGTTGAAGTGGTATAAATTTTTATACGGACACATCTAGACCTAAGGATAACTAATTCACCCCCCCCCCCCTCTTATTTATTCTAATTTCATTCTAATAATTGGTATTGGAGCTTTGTTCTCTTGAAATAGTTTGAAGG
>MU226302.1:1355517-1368046 GCA_018584345.1 Thuja plicata
TTAAATAAAATTCTTCTAATTTATTTAATTAAAAGAAAACCCCTCTTTTAATTAAATAAATAAAAATCCCCACTTAAAGCACTTTATTTGATGAAAAAGGAAATAAATTAAATAAAAATCTCTTTTTTCACATATTCCTAAGTGATGGGCTTTTTGCCTCTTAATCATAGCCTTTGATTTTTGTCTCTTACTCTCAACCGTTCACTTTTGTTTATAAGGAAACCTCTCCTTCTCATTTGATATATATAGAATTTTTAGGTATTGTTATGATGTAGGTTTGGAGAGCAATTTTGGAGGAGGATTTGAGCACTCAATCTTGGATATTGCAACTTCTCTCTTCTTGTCTTCTTCTTCTTGCATCCATGGCTATTCATGTAGATTAGATTCATATTTCCTTTCATAGATTAATCATGCATTGTTATCATTTAGATTAATTTCCTTTTATGCATTGCAATCATATAGAATAGATTTCATTTTCATGAATTGAATCTCTCATTTCATGGTGTACTTGCATGGGCACAACTAGGTCAATCTGAGGGTCTCCATCACAAACCTTTGCACTCCATGACTAGGGAGCTATGAGTCGATATTTGAGGTCTCATTCTTGAGAAACCTTGGATGGAATGACCCATAAAAGTGTGACACATTTTCATCACACATTTTTGGCACCCACCGTGGGGCAGAAGATTCATTTTCTGTCACATAGCTATTTTTCATAATTTATTTTCATATTTTTTTACTTTCTGCAAGGAAATTTTGTGCGACATTTTGCAGGTTTGCAGGTGATATTTTGTTGGATTCTGTGTTTTCTCGCATGGCTCTATGTGAATCTTCATGTGGCTCTGTGCGAATCCTCGCATGACATTTGGCACTAGGCTGTGATCTGAACTGGTTTGCTATTTTCTACATTTTTCTACTGTCTGTGCACTTCTTCACGCGAGCCTGTGCACTTCTTTGTGCGACTATGCACATCTTCGCGTGGCACTGTGTGAATCTTTGCGTGATACTATGTGAATCTTCACGTGGCACTGTGTGAATCCTCGTGCGAGATTTCACACCAGAGATCTATTTTTCATTCATACATTTATATATCTCTTTTTTTTGTGCTAACCACTAATGTTTACTGTTTGTGGTGGTTTGTGATTTGTTGTTGCTATTATTGTTGCTGATTTGGACTTGCTTGGATAAACAACAAAATGATTCGCATTGCATTGGATTTGAGGTATTTTGTTGATCTCTATAACATTTAGATTTTGGAAATAAAATGAACCTCTCATGTGTTTAGCTTGAGTGTTTCTTGCTTTCATAGATCACATTTCCAATTGGTTCTCTAAACATGGACCTAGATTTTCTTTCTTGCATATATGTTTCACATAGTAATTAGGCCCTATGAACACTATTTGTGGCAATCTTGAGAGAGTGGGCTTCATTCGCTTGTCTTACATGTGAAGCTCCTCATGATGATAGATCCCCTTGTAGGTAGGGAAGGATTTGTTTGTAGCTCATTGGTCAACTTGGTTTGGGCTTCAACTTTTGGCAATACTTTTTCTCTTTGGGGAGATTGGTGTCATTTGTTGTTGTGTGGACCTTGGATGAGGTGATTTCAAATTAGTGGGTCAATTAATCTTGTTTGCTATGTTTGAGTGAGGTGAAGAGGCTAGAGGATTATGCTCTTTTCCCTTGTGGGAAAATCAGAAACTTAAAACCCTTGAATCTAAACCAAGTCCCCATGTGGTCCATATTGTGAGTCTTCCTTGTTAGAGAGGATTAACCGTAGTGGACATTCCTTTTATTGGGTAAACCACATTGACAGAACCTCAAGCGGTAATAGCCATTTTTGCCATGGTAGGAACAACCGCTATATAAATGTCCTTGTGCAAGAAATCTCCATGGGTGTAGTTTCTTGTGGGTTGTCAGATCTCCTCAGCAGCTCCTGATTGATTAAATTCTTGGACTGTGTCAAAACCTCGGTGCGTCGGGATTGGATTTCACCCACTTGAGATTGCAAAAGTTGCAAAGTCAAGCCATTACTAAGAACCATAGTGCAACCAACTTTTTATTCTCTAGGACTATGTGCGTGGTTTGAAAAAATTTTGAGAACATACACAAGCAAAATTCTTATGGAGTAGAAATAATATGACACTATCCATGTTCATGTGCAAGGTTGCTTTGTCCCTTGCTCATTGTTTGACAACATTGATTGCTTGAAACTGCCTGATTATTTTTCTGCATGCCTGATTGATGAAAAAAATCTATTAATGCATCTATTTGGTCAATTAAAACAATCAAAAACTGAGTTATGTGTCCTTTCCTCACGCGAGAAAACCATTTCTTCGCGTTGTTCACTGTGTTTCCTCGCACGGCTATCTGAGAATCCTCGCGCAATATCTTGCCAATTTGTTGTTATCTTGTTACACCAGTCTAGTATTTATTTGTGCTCTTGTTCATTTTGTCATGTGGTCCTATGCTAATCCTCATGTGAGAAAGTGTTTTTTCATGTGAAACTGTCTGCCAGTGAGTTGTTTGATGTCATCTCACGCTTGCTTGATTGCTGCTCTATCATTTTCAATTTTCTGGGTTGATCCGGGTCAGATTAGATTACTTACCCCGCTCTTAGAAGCTTTTTTAGCTTTGGATTCTTTTGTTTTGACCTCTTGAATTAGCAATCTTTTATTTTACAAGTGACCCTGCTTGGGAGCTTGGTGAGCTAGAAACCATCCTTGTTGAAAAATTAAACCTTTAGATTCTTTGATAACACACTTGGAGAGTTTTGGTAGTCTCTTGTCCTTCCACTTTCATACAAATTCAATTTCAATTAATATAATTTGGGTAAGACCATCCTCCTAATCCATATGTTCTAGGGTATTCACTCAAATTCATTGGGCACCTCTGTGGCAGTGTTGGCTTACGCCTTTTGCAAATTTTCTATCTTATCACTTCTTTTTGGACAATTTAGTGTCTTTTCTATCCTAGTTTGGTACCAATGTTTCTTAGGGTAATCCTATCAGCTAGTACCTTTTATTTCATGCCAGTTACAACAAGATATCAAGTTAATCAGGGAAAATGACCTCAAGTGGTTTTTAACAAATTACCTTTAGTACAAACTTGCCAAAGACATAAGGGAAAGGAACCCATATTTGATCAATCGCCTTGGAATACTTTGGAAGTGTGGATTGATTCTAAGAGTCATCTTAGTGAGTTGGGTATACCCTTAGCATCATCTCACTCTTCTATGGATATGAGTTACATAATGACTCAGAAAGAGAATGAAGCCAGGGATAAACGTTATGATGATATGTTTGCAAAGAGTAGAGATGCTATTTCATTTAGTGGTTCCTCTCATAACTATAGACCAGCCTCACCCTGTATTTCAACAAGATATTTAGATGCACACTAAAGGGCTGAGAGAGAGAGAGGTAAGAGAAATGCTTATGATGATGAGTTATCACAACATGAGAACCAAGGAGATGAACTTTATGATACTCATGTCAATACAACTTATACCAACAACTTGTTTCAAAATTCAAGACCAAGCTCACCTCTTAAAACATCTACCAATTACATGAGTGACAGACTCAAAAGGATTGAGCATGAGAAGAAAGCATTCCAAGATGAACAATTTCATAAGGAAGAACAAATTAGACGCCTAGAGATGGAGAAACAAACTTTGATGGAAATGGAAAAGAAATCCTTTCAAGAGGAGCGAGATAGGTTCTTGGCTCAACAACTCAATGATCGATTCAATAATATGCATGTTAGTGGTGGAAACAGTTCTCCTCCATCCACTCCTCCTAGGACTCCACAAAGTAGGAGACATTCAAGATCACCATCACAATCTCCTATCCCTAGAGGAAGAAGGATTTCTAGACATGATCATTATAGGATACAAACTCCTCTTAGGAACTCAAGGCCACCTTCACAACATGCTCATTATGGTTCGCAATATGGGGGTAGTAGCTCGAGCTTTGATCGCACCTCCCAAGATTTCATGAAAATGCAACAAGAACCACTTTTTCAACAATATGTGGAGAAATATGTGGATCAAAACAATGATAAGTTCTTAGAGAGCCTAATCAACAAGGGTGCTAGGGTCCCTAACAAATTTGATGTGGATAAAAAGATTAAGAAGCAAGGTTCCCAAGAGGAGAAGCTCAATGAAATGCAAAGAACAATGGACAAGATGTTCGCACCTAAGAATTCTTTCTCATTGGGCTTGATTTGTCCTAATCCTTTTGATAAGAGTTTTGACATGAAAGAATTTCCTAGAAAGGTTGAAATTCCTCAATATGACAAATATGATGGGAGTGGAGATCCACATGATCATGTGCGCTAATTTTATACCACAAGTTTTGAGTTCCATCAAGATGACTCTTATCTCATGAGGTTATTCCCACGAAGTCTTAAGGGACAAGCAATGGAATGGTTTACTAAGATAACTCCCCCTGTTAAGACTTTCAAAGAGCTTGTTCACAGATTTTTTCAACACTTTGCATACAATGTTTCAAGATCTATCACTTTGATGGACTTATGTAGCTTAAAGCAGAATCAAGGAGAATCCTTTGTTACTTTCTTGCAAAGGTGGAGGAAAAAATGCTCTTGCTATTCTAGAACTATTCCTAGCAATGAAAAGATTGACATTCTTGTTAGTAATTTGGTCCCCGAAATGCGGTATGAAGTTAAGAAAATGGTTTTTGATTCATTTGACACCATGGTTGAAACCGCATGTAGAATCAAGGATGTTTTAAGAGAACAAGGAATTTTGACTAAACATGGAAATAACAACAACAATGGTCAAAACAACAACTCTAACAAAGATAAAGGGAAGAACCAATATTGGAATAGGAACAAACAAGTGGTTAATAATGGAGTTGTGGATTCATCCCAACCTAAAGATCAACATGTGCTCCACTTATCTAGTACTGTTCAAGCTACGAAGCTCAATACATCCACTCAAAAAGAAAGTAAGTCGAGCTACCAAGGTAAACCTAAAATTGAAAGGCGTCAATTTGCAAAACTTGGTGAGTCATATGAGAAAATTTTAAATAAACTTATTGATAACAATCTAGCACATCCTCAAGATGCTACGCATTTTCATATACCTAAAGTTAAACCACATTGGTGGAAGGAGAAATCCTATTGCATATTTCATAATGGTATTGGACATGACGTCGAACATTGCTGGAAACTCAAGCATATCATTCAAGATCTAATTGAGAATGGACAACTTACAATAGATGGATTGAACACCAACGCCGATCATAAGGCATTCAAGGAACCTTTGTCCAAATATGAAAAGGGGGAAACCTCTAAAGTTAAGAATGGAAAAGCTCAAATCAATTATACTTACACAGATGCAGAGAATACTATCAACATGCTCGAATTTGTAGAAGAAAATGTCAATATGATGAGTGGAAGAGATCCTTATGGTTATGATTTAGATGAAGACTCTCCTATTTTTGATAAAGAACCTGTTGTGGTGCTAAAGGGTCCCAACTCTAGAAGGTTTTCTCAAGCTCTTAATTCTATTACCTGAAGTCAAGTTCATGTTGTCATTAGAGGACCCAATTCAAACTAGTCAAGTAAACCTAAGAAAATGGCATCCAAGCTTGTCACATTGAAACTAGCTATCAATCCTAAATTGATTTATAGCCTTGTTGATCAGTTACAGAGAACCCCAGCTCAGATTTCAATCTTTGAGCTCTTAGAGTTGTCCCCAAGCCATAAGAAAATCCTTGAGGATGCTTTGTGCACGACAAATGTCCCCAACAACTTAGATATTGATCAATTCCAGAATATGGTTAATCAGATTGCTACCCCTCATTACCTTACATTTTCAGAAGATGATGATAAAGCTCTGAGCCATCCACACAATCTTTCCCTTCACATTGAGGTCATGATCCATCGCACCCGTCTCAGGCACATGTTGATAGATGGGGGTGTTGGGCTTAATATTTATTCTTTTAGTCTTTTGAAAGAATTGGGTTATTCTAAAGAGGTTATAGATATCAGAAAAAGGATTACTATCAAAGCCTATGATGAGGCAGAAAGAAGTTCTAAGGGGTTGGCCATCCTTCTTGTTAGGATTGGCCCTGTTCAAAAGGATATTGTATTTCAAATAGTTGATGTTGGACCCCTTGTGTATAATATCTTACTTGGTAGACCATGGATTCATGATATGCAAGTAGTGTTATCTACCTATCATCAATGTGTTAAGTTCCCCTACAATGGAATAGAGATTTGTATACCTGGGGATAACACTTTATCTGTTAATTCAATTTTAGTAGGGGCTCATGTTCCCCTCCATAGAGAAGCAGAAGATTTTGATGCCACATTGGCTGAATGTAAAAATAAGCTTAAGTCAGTAGACATTGCTATAGGGGGGTATCAACTAAACTCCCTCACAACATTACCAGTTTCACCTCGGTCTTATGGAAAACCTTCAAAAGAAAAGAAGCCTTCCTCTTTAGCTATCACTTTATTTGGAAAATTTGTAGAATTATCAGTGCCTATTCAAGAAGAGAAAGAGGAAACATTTGTTAGAAACTGGATCTATAGAGAAGAGAAATACATGCATAATGAGAACTTCTCTCCCTCCCCTAAGGCTTATGGAAGAGGGTATACCTTTGCCAAAAAGATGGGCTATCCTTGATATGGACCTCTTAATCACAATTTGGATGCTAGGTCTGAACCTCTTGATCATGCTAAATTTGGACGCAAGTCTAAGAAGCCAGTTGGCCTAGAATTTGAGAATTACAACAAGCACACTAATCCTCTCTTTGAAAATTTGGATAGTGACGATGAACCAGAGTACGTACCTAATTTGACAAATCAACAAGATATGTGTGAAGATTGGGTCCCTTCCACTAATCTCCTTTGGGGAGATTCAAATATTTCATTCACCCATGCATTACTTGCAACTTTAGAACAAGATGAATCAGATATAGAAGATCCTTTGAGAGAGCGTCAACGAAAGAATCTTGTTCATTTAATGGAAAGAGAAAGTGCTACTTTTAATGAAACTAGACCTTCTATATCATGATGTCCCAAACCTTCATGGTGTAAGCATCCTAGTCGCAATTGAGATACAAGTTCAAATGAGTATGAATGGGACTCTTTTTCAAAGCCCTCTATAGTTGATAGAGATATTGATGTTATTCACACTTTTAGTTCTCAACTTGAGGTAGCCAACAAGTCATGTGTAGGTTTAGAGGTTTTGAACCCACATGTTTCCTTAGTGGACAATTCTTCACTTGTTAGGATGACTCCTAATTTGGGTAGCTTAGAGGGATACTTGACAGACTCTAATTCTTCAATCACTAGCAATAATATCATTCATATTTATAATCTTGAACCAGTCGTTGACTTGCCTCTTGTTCATCCTGACCTCATTGATTGGTCCCAACGCTATCGAGAACCTAATCTTTTAACATTCCAAAATGATTATGAGATAGCTCGTTATCTAAATGCCATTGAACCTGTAGTCTCTTCCACCAGTGAACCGGCTACCAGTATGACAGAGCTAGACATCAAGTACCTTAGTCACAAGATAAAAAGAAAAGAAAATTAAAAAAATTGGTGTTCTGATGGCGAAAACCACTATGTGGCGGTGTCAGAACTGAAAAAAGTAAAAATAAATGACGTATCCAAGGGTGAAAACCTCTCTGAGGCACCTAAGGATGAGGTACTTGATCGTCTCCCGAGCTATTTTAGAGATCAATCTTCAGTGCTTATTGAACCAACACAAGAAGTCAATTTGGTTACAGATGAGGCTCCACAAATAGTACACTTGGCTGAGTCCTTGTCACCTCAATAAAAAGAAGATTACACTAAGTTATTACAGAAAAAGAAGATCAGTTTTGCATGGACTTATTCAGATATGCCAAGATTGGACATAAATCTTATCATGCATCATTTATCCATAGCTCCAAATGTCAAACCATTTAAATAGAAATTGAGGAAGATGCATCCTCACATAGCTCGTCTAGTCAAAGTTGAATTAGAAAAACTCCTTGGTGCAAAATTTATAAGAGTTATTGCCTATGCTGAATGGATATCAAACATTATACTAGTTTCCAAACATGACAAATCCATTCAAGTTTGCACAAATTTTAGAGATGTCAATAGAGGCGCATGCCCAAAGGATGACTTTTCACTTCCCAATATAGACATGATAGTGGATATGACTGCGGGTTATGAGATTTATTCTTTGATGGATGGTTTTTCCAGGTACAATTAGATTAAGATAGCTCCTGAAGATCAAGAAAAGACTGCATTCACTTGTGCATGGGGTACTTATTGTTGGAACGTTATGCCTTTTGGATTAAAAAATGTAGGAGATACCTATCAACGAGCTATGACAATAATTTTTCATGACATGATGCATAAAAATATGGAAGATTATGTGGATGACACCTTGGCCAAGTCTAAACAAAGAGATACACACTTAGATGAATTGGAATTCATTCTAGATCGCATGGAATAATTTCAACTAAGGTTAAGTCCTAAAAAGTGTGCATTTGGAGTCACCTCCGGAAAACTACTTGGCTTCGTCATTTCAGTAAAAGGAATAAAGGTGGACCCTGAAAAAGTTCAAGCAATCATAGATATGTCACCTCCTAAAAATATTAGTCAAATGAGGAGTCTTCAAGGACGTCTTCAATCTATAAGGAGATTTATTTCACAACTGGCGGATAGAGCTCAACCTTTCAATAAGAACTTACATAAAGGAGTCAAATGTGTTTGGAATGAGGATTGTCAAAAGAGCATAAATCAAATCAAGAAATACTTCACAAATCCTCCCATTTTAATGCCTCCTATCCTAGGGAAACCAATTATTTTATACATTTTAGCAACAAAATCTTCCTTGGGGGCATTACTAGCTCAACTTGATGAAAATGGGAAAGAAAGAGCAATATACTACATCAGCCGCATTCTTGTCTCATATGAGGTTAATTACACTAGCATTGAGAAAGCTTGCCTTGTTATTGTGTTTGCTTCCCAAAAGTTGCAACATTACATGCTTGCGCACACTATACACCTCATAGCAAAAATAGATCCACTCAAATACTTGCTAAGGCTTCCCTCACAGGTAGAATTGCTAAATGGATGATGATACTTTCAGAATTTGACATAGAGTACATTGAGTGTAAAGCAATCAAAGGACAAGCCATAGTAGACCAATTGGCTTATTTCCCATTACAAGATAATGCGCCTATTCGAGTTGACTTCCCAGATTAGCACCTCATGTATATGACTAAAAGAACATGGAAGATGTTCTTTGATGGATCTTTTATGCAAAATGGTTTAGGAGATGGTGTGTTGTTTGTTTCTCCTCATGGGTACACAATTCCTAAGTCCTACAAATTATTGTTCCCATGTACAAACAACATTACTGAGTATGAAGCTTTAACAAATGGACTTAAGATAGCCATAGAATGGAGAATCACAGAGTTACACATATATGGGGATTCACAGCTAATAATCAACCAAGTTAATGATGAATATCAAACAAAATATGAGAAAATGGTACCTTACAAAAAAATTGTTGATTCCTTGAAATGATACTTCACATTTGTCACATTTCAGCAAATCCCTAGAGCAGAGAATAAAGTAGTCGATGCTATGGCTACACTTGCTTCACTTCTTCAGTTAGAGAAACATGAATCCAGATTTGAATTCTTGGTGGAAGAGCTACATCACCCTATCTTTGACTACCAAGAAAGCCATGTCATTTGTACCCATGTTGGTCATGAGTCATCCCGTTATGGTGTCATTTACTCATATCTTTGGGATGACATTATACCTGAAGCCTTTAACTGATCTGAACACATAAACCTTACCTGAAATGCCTCTCGCCATTCCCTTATCGCTGGTGATTTGTATAGGAGGGGTCTAGATGGAACACTTCTTAGATGCTTAGAAAAGGAAGAATATGACCAAGCGTTAGTTGACATTCATGAGGGCATCTGTGGGGGACATTCCAATGGTATTTCCATGGCCTGAAGGTTGCTTAGGGCGGGGTACTATTGGCCTACAATGCAGATTGTTGCAGTAGCTTTTGCAAAGTCATGTGAAAAGTGTCAAAAACATGGTCACCTAATACATGCTCCAGGTAGGGAGCTCATTCCATCTATATCTCATTGGCCATTTCAGCGCTGGGCCTTTGATCTTGTTGGGCAGATTCACCCCAACTCATCAGGTGGACACAAGTTTATTATCACTACTACTGATTACTTCACTAAATGGGTAGAAGTTGTCCCACTTTCTATTGCCTCTGGCAAGATAGTCTCTCTATTCATTCTGAACCATATCATCTGTCAATATGGAGTGCCTTCTAAGATTATCATTGAAAATGGAGGCCAATTCAAAAATAAGGACCTTAAACAACTCTACAACAAATTCAAGATTAAACAACATTGGTCCTCTATTTACTTCCCGCAAGGAAATGGTCAAGTAGAGGCATCAAACAAGACCATTCTTAAAATTTTACATAGAACAGTCTGTAAGAATGGTAGAGATTGGCATTTATAGATAAATTTGGCTTTGTGGGTCTATAGAATGAGTATTCCTACTCCTACTGGGGCTACTCCTTTTGCCCTTGCATATGGCACTAAAGCAGTGTTACCTTTGGAGGTTGAGATTCCTTCACTTCAATTTTCTCTCCATGGTCTAGTTACAAATGAAGACTACTGCGCCATGAGATTTCAAGAGTTAGAACTTCTAGATGAGAAACGTCAAGCATCATTTGACCATATGAGGGTTTATCAAAAGTGCATGTCCAAAGCCTTCAACAAAAAGGTTCTCCCTAGAGAATTCCAAGTGGGATATCTTGTCCTATGTGAAAATCCTAAGAATCAACAGCATAGAGATCAAAAGGGAAAATTTGAACCTAATTGGCTTGGACCTTATATTATTACAGCAGCTTTTGGGTCAGGTGCTTATTTACTGTCTACAAAGGAGGGAGAGCAGCTCCCTAAGCCTATCAATGTCTTGCACCTAAAGAAGTTTTATCCATGATGCCCATTCTATCTGGGGGCATCCTTTGTACATAATTATTGATCCTGAAAAAAATCCAAAAAAGGATATATTGTCAAAAATTCTAAAAATCAAAAAATGTCTTGAAAAAATGATCATCTTAGTGAAAACCTAGCAATAGGCGCTTTGATGTATCTTCAAAAAAAAAAAAAATTCAAAAATTCAAAAAATTCAAAAAAAAATGGAAAAAGTGCCTTGGTGAAAACCTGAAAATAGGCACCTTGGTAGCAAAAATTCAAAAAAATTATAAAAAATTCTGAAAAAAAAAAGAAGAAAAAAAATGAAAAAAATGAAAGACAAAAAATTGTAATAAAATCCAAGTGGTGAAAACCTGGAAACGGGTGCTACTTGAGGCCTTTGCACCCTTGTTTCTTAGCGCATGTCCGCAACACTTAGCCTTTCTCCATCATGCCTTGTCCTTGTTGCCTTGGTTTGGAATTGGTCTTTGTCTTTGTCTAGGGGGCATACCTGTGTTAGATTTGGTCTCTTGGATGCGTTAGTCTTTAGGACACCTCACAAACGGTGTTTTTCAACACCACTCCAACTGTATTTTTCAATACAACCCTTGACATCGAGTACTTTTCAACACTTATCGGTTTGATCTTACCCCATTTTGTCATGTGGTCTTACCTGCTTGCGAGCATTCAATCCTTATCCTCAGACTCAGTATCAGTTAACACACTTAAATTTTTAAACGCAACACTTATGCTTGAGCTATGTCATGATCTTTTCTTTGTGTGCTAACTATTATTAATTTTTGATGAGTGTCCTTGTATCATAAGTCTCTCCGTGATGCATAGCTAGAGGACTTGGGGCATGGGGCATGTTTTTATTTGCTTCCTACTTTATGCTTCATTGTTTTTGCACAACCGTTATGTTGGTTATCCTAGCCTTTATGCCTTGATGCGAGCATGGTTTTGCTATATTAAATTGGGTAAGCTAACATCATAGTCATCTTGACCTTTATGTCTTTGATGCTTATGTTATAATCTTTCCACATTCCAAACCAATATAAATCACATTCATATCTTCATAGTTGCACTTGTGACTAGTGATGATTGTGTGATTTTCTGATGTCCGTTAATAATGGCCCAATGATGAAAATAAGTTCCTTAACATTCTATAATGAATGATGAACACAAATTCCTATGTTACAGCCGCTCTATTGCAAGTACACCATTGCATTTTATGTAGCTTGCATTGTTAGAATTCATGTTAGTTTGCATTTTTAGGCTGCATTATGAGTTTGCAAGGGTTTTCCTTCATCTTTCTTATGGACTTTTAATCAACTGTGGTCATGTTTGATCTTCATTTCCTTATCTTCTTTCGTGATCTCAATCAAAATTTTCTATCTTAAACAGTTGATTGTGTATGCACCCTAAAATGGTCGCCTAGACTTTAGGCCCCATTTATTATTTTATAAATTTATCAAATTTTTGAATCAATGCTTTGGAATATTTTCAATTCAAATCAATTTCCTTGATCAAATTGTAAT
>MU226302.1:1373250-1385919 GCA_018584345.1 Thuja plicata
ACTCCTTGGGATGTACCTCAATATATAGAAGACTATTAAGTCCTGCTCGGTTAAGAGACTTGATGCTTCAATGGTTAAACTGAAACACTATGACCTATTCATATTGCAACTTTGAATTGCAAATTTTCAGATCTATTTAAGTGCATTACCTCTTCAATCACTGTATCAATTCAATTCTTTGTGCTCCATACTTTCTACTTTGTGATGCTATGATTCACTGTTTGTTGGTGTCTGTAGAATTCCTTAGCTCTTGTTCAGCTTGATTGATTAGGACTGTATGAAGTTATTCTTCATCAGTTTCTCTTCAACATCCTCTTTCTATTCACTCCCCTTAATCCCATTTGTAAATGAATTAAGCTTGTCTCTTATATAGACATGATATTTATTATTTCTTGATTCTTGACTCTTGGCATGAAAAACAATCCAGCCAATTAGATTTAAAGCATAACTCATGATTTGTCTCGTAGATATATTCTTGCCAACTGTACAAATCATCTTTAAATCAATCACTTAACTCTGGTCGAATAAAACAAAGAAAACAACTAGTTAAGTCTATCTTTAGCTCTTTCTAGCTAGATATTTTGTTGTTTTCTGAACTCCCTATTCTGTCGGTCACCTCTGTAGTTATTTTTCAGTGACAACTGACAATTCCGTCGGTGAGACTCGAGTTAGCTTCAGGATCTCCGTCTGTCAAGCATCATTGGAATTTTACTCGTTGGGCAACCTTCTGACTTTGCTCGTCGGGCATGCTGTGGCTTTGCTTCATCAGGAAACACTATACTTTATCTCATTAGGTATCACCGTGACTGTTCTTCTTTGCTCTGACCGTCGGTGTGTACTCCGTCAGTGTTGTTTGTCACTAAGTGAATACTTGACTTTTATGCATTTTTGAAAGCATAACCTTTGTTCCATTGAATCTCTGAATTCTTTTGCATTATGTACATGACCGTACAGATGATATCAAGTTGACCTCAATGACAATATAATACATTAATTGATTTAATGCCTTGCATTATATTCAACTTAACATTATCAAACATTCAATCAATTACATGTCATCAAGCATTAGATAGAGCACTTGCAATTTCTATCATTACAGAGTTATGCTCCAACTTTCTCCTTATTTTTTCAACAAGTAGGATGCTAAAAGGTTGAGAATACTTAGTTGTGAGATGATCCAATGCTTTCTCTCCAATTCCTCACAGATGCAACTTCATCCTGCTTGCCCATGTAGAGAAATTGTCCTTAGTGAACTTAGGTGCTTCCTTCTTATACATCTTCAGATATTTTCCCTCATGCTGCTAAGCTTTCACAGTCAAGGGACCAATTCTCTGATACCAATTGTTAATATAGGTCTAATTACTGAGAGGGGAGGGGTAAATCAGTAATCAACAAAGACTAATTTTGACCTCTTTAAACTTTATGCACCAAAACATTCAACATTAACTAGTATAACTAAAACTTTCAAAGCATTAATCCACAAGTAATCAATCACACATTGTAAATACCATATTTTTCTCATGGAAAACCAAAGGGAAAAAAACTATAGTGTGAGTTGGTACCCACAAAAGTTGTACTCTTTTGGAATACGTCATGTTAGGAGCTTACCATGTTAAAGGTTAAAACAAAACTGTTAGGTGCTACCCGGTTAAGGGATTTGCCTTTAGATATTTTAGGATCTTTTTCCTATTAGGAGAAGCCTTGTTAGAGGCCTTAGAACATTTAATTTGAATGCCTCCTTGTTAGAGGATTTACAACAAAGAGTTTTTAGGATCTACCTTGTTAAGGTATTTCACTATTACAATGGTTAGAAAGAAACATATAAAATGATCTTTGAAATTGCACTACCTCTACATGATCAAAACCAATTAAGATCTATACTTATTCTCCATACTCTATACTCTTCCTTAGCTTGATCACACTTGATTCCTTCATTTTCTCTGTCACCAAATCCTTCTGCAATTCCTCAATCAGCTCTCTTTCTTCTTTTTCAACATTCCAATATATAGATTTACTTCCATCGACTTAAAACAAATCCTAGATCTGAGATATGAACAATCTAGATCACATTAGGTAAGATACAATGTATCTAACAACTCATAAACCATTTTTATTTGACCGTGTCGACTTACATATGGATTTTACCTTGGTAGTTGAGCCATCTTCAAAAACTCTTTTGACCAAAAGAAACTTCTTGAAAAATCCACCTCAAACGCATACCTCAAGCAATGTGACATCAAGTAAATTCCACAAATCATGGAAATAACTTACTACTTCACATAAAACATCACCAATCCTATTGCCACTTCAAATTTTCTCATTGATTCACAAATCTTCATGACTTGTTCAAGAACATTGTCTCGTTTACTTGTTCATTCTATTAACACCACTTCCAGTAAACTTAACTAGTTGCACCAGTCAACAATATGAGTCATGATTGAAAACATAGTATCTTGAAATAGAACAAAATCATATCCTATGACTGCTCTATTAAATAGTTTACAAATTTGAGATAACATTCAAATCACTTGCAGTATGTCACTGACTGTTTTAGCAGTTACTGTTACAAGTAGTGGTTGTCGTTGCACCAAAAGATTGACCTGTTAATTCCTGATACAACCACTGGACTTATAGAATCCAAAGGAGGTTGTTAAACCATGTCATAAATCCTGTGAGGAACACTGACCCACTGCCAACAATCCCCCTCCCAACATTGCTCGTCGTGGCCTACGTGATTCAAACATGTGACCAACCACTTGTTACAAGTAGTGGTTGTCGTTGCACCAAAAGATCAACGTGTTAATGCCCGATACAACCACTAGATTTATAGAATCCATAGGAGGATGTTAAACCATGTCATGAATCCCACGAGGGATGCTGGCCCACTACCAACAGTTACCCAGTTTGATATCATTCAAACATAACCAACTCAATACTTCATATCAAATGTCATGATGGAAAATTTAACATCAAAACACATGACATATTCTTCCATTAGAATAGAAACTCTAGAAACATATTGAAACTCATGCTTCACTTACCCAATATCTGGTAACATACTGAAAACACTAAGTCAATCAATTGACATTAGTGACAACCAAATAATTGATTCACCTATCATTAAATATGTACCAATTTTAATCAATGCAATACTTAGCATCACTAGATCAGTTATGCTAACACACCTTAGTAGCTGAAAACAATAGTTAAAAATAGATATGAACATACATTATGCAGACAAAAATGGAATGAACACCTCAGTAACTCAAAATAGTAAAATTTGAATGCACATAAGTAACTGCAAACATGAATACAATGAAATAACTTTGAATGCACATAACTAAATGGAAACATGAATACACTGAACTAACGTAAGTAATGGATACACTAAACCTTGGCTTAAATTTTGAAAGCACGACATAAGTAACTAAAAATAATATAATTTGAATTTGAATGTGTCTAGCTAATGCATAGAGTAAACTCTTGATCGATATATGAAAACATGAAATTAGTAACTGAAAATTGTAATGTGTGAACATGTAAATTATTAATGAAAATAGTTAAAAATAGATACGAAGATACTTTAAGGAGACAAAAATGGAAATGAACGCCTTAGTAACTAAAAACAATAAACTTTGAATGCACGTAAGTGACTCTAAACATGAATACAATGAACTACTAACTTTGAATGCATGTAACTAACTGAAAACATTAATCCATAGAACTAACGTAAATTAGTAATAAAAATGGTAAAAAATATAACGTAACATACATTATTAAGAAGAGAAAAAGGAAAAGAAAACACTAAATAAATGGTACCAACCTCAGCAGGAGCAGAATGTTCCAAAGCAGCTCTAGATTCTGTAGAGAATAATGAAATCAACTCTGACTACAAAGAATGAACAACGCACAAACATGGAATTTTTTGTGAAAAAGATGAAGGAATTTGCTTATTATAGGAAGCAATTCATTGATTTTGTGGTTGGTCAATTTGAATTCAAATTAGGGTGGGAAAGAATCGGTCATTTCAGGCAACGCTTGCACTTGATTTTCACTTTCTATGCATTAAATTTATAATTCATCTGATGGCTTCATGAATTCAAATTTGTATATTGTATTTGCATTGTTTATTTTCTCTATTGGTGAGCCTTACACCATTAGTTGTCCATGCATGTACAATTTGCAGGTGGAGTTATTACTTGAGGATGTCATTGTAGTTGTGGGTGATTTTGCATATTAGAGCATTGCACATTCAAATGTATTTGTATTAAAACATATTATGCACCAATAGTTGTGCATGTATGTAGGTGAATCAAAATATCATGCACCAATAGTTTTGCATGTGGGTACATAAATTGAATATGTGGTGTACATAAATAGAATATATTTATATTGTGGGAGCAATCCGTTATAATTGTAATTGTAAACTATACACTATTTTTTAAATAACAATGTAACCTTAACTGTGCAAGTTGATGTGTATTAGAAACATTATTATACCAATAGTTGTGCACTTGTAGTGTTTTTTTATGAGTGACACGGTGAATAGTTATTGGGTATGTATGCAATTGCTTTTGGCACTTTTGTTTTTTAGAAATGTCTATCAACATAATTATTTTTGGGGCCAAGTATGACAAAAACGTCACGGTTATTGGACCCCCTAACAGCTACTGGGCAGTTCCCCTATATTTGTATTATTTATTATTTATTATTATAGATTATGCCCTTTTAGTAGATATCAAATATTTAAAATATCTAGCATATATAATGTGTGTGTGTAGTGGGAATGAGCAACATATTTTAAAAAAAAACTAATCAATTCGAAAGACAAACCAAATCAAGATAGCTCAATAAATGGATAAAATCATAAAATACTAATTTCTAAGTTTTTATCTTCTATGCATATATAAATTCTATCAGGATAACCCTTGCATCTCTTTCTCATGCAAGTGCTAGTTTAAAACATCAACATTTTATCCATATGGATAAATAAAAAATTTACTATATACTTTATCCACTTTTATTAACACAATCCTCCACTCTCTTAACCAATTATTATTGAACTTTACATAATATTTTTTTGTATTAAAAAATGCATGAAGAACAATACAAGGGAGAGTTGTTGATAAAAAACCAAATAAGAATAATCAATCTTAATACTAAAATATGTCCACACAAACTAGCAAGTAAAATCTATCCAATAAGTAGAATGCCTAAGCAGCAAGTAAGAAAAGACATCAAATGGAGCCCTCCTGATTCACATTATAATAAACTAAATTTTGATGGTGTGTGCAAAGGTAACCCCGTAAAATCAGGTGCAGGTTTTGTTTTAAGAGATAAAAAAATCCATCTTGGAAGCAGCCCATTGTAGGCTTCCATATGTCTCAAACCACGTGGCCAAGGCCAAGGCTATTTTATGTGGGTTTTGACTGGATATCCAACTAGGAGTGAAAGACTTGCACATTGAAGGCAATTCCCTTTTAATTATCTCCTACTTATCTGCCAAGGCTTCAGTATACTGGGAAATTCAATATGTTCTACAAGAAGTAGCCAAACTCCTCCCTTGCTTTTTATCATATATTATTTTGCACTGTTACAAAGAGGCTAATAGATTTTCTAACTGGTTGTCCAATCAAGGGGTTAATGAGGATGAGGTGGATTGGGAGGAAGATTACTCAATGTTCTAGTGGGATAAACTACCAAATTTCTTACATGATGAATGTTGACCAGAAAATATGTCAGGGCTTTAAGGGGTTCGAGCATGGGAAATTAGCGATCACATGGTAATATGTTTTAAATTATACTTAAAAGTATTTTTCTGTCAGTATTACATGATGGATATGATGTGTAGTGGGATGTAGTAGATTCTCAATTAATTCCTTATACAAAATACAACACCCACATTTTTTTATGCTTAACATAAGTTGTTCTCCCGTGGTAAGTTTTCATGTGTTCTGAGGTAAGCATAAGTCATGGCACCTAGTATAGTGTTGGAGTGTCCAAAAAGGTACGAAGTGTAGATTTAAATCTCTGAGGCATTAGATTTCACTTGGTGCAAATTTAATGTATATAGATTTAGCCGATCCCCAGTTTTGTGTGAAATTAATGTGGCAGGCTATCCATTATGCTGGCTTAGATCATAATGGGCTATTTATTCTCCCCATTTTGGAATTTAGTTACGGTATTCTCCACTCTCTTCCCAACAGCTAGGTTTTGGTAGGTTTTTTGTTCAGTAAGTATGGATTATCAATGGCTTAATCAAAGGATATCTATGCTAATGAAAGACTGGGAACGACCATTGTTGGGCCCATATTTGGGAAGCACATGAAAGTAGCTTTCAAACAACTCTTAGGTGATGTTATGGAGGCCATTAGGAATATAATTGGTGATAAAATTATGCTTCTTGATGCCCCTAGGCACATCTATCACTCGTAGGTAGTTTTTGTCTTCCTCTCCAACTGGTACGACATGATCCCAGACTACAGAGTTTTTATACAGGTGGCGACAAAGCTCCTGAAACTAGAATTTGAAATGGAGACAGATTTACACGTGGCAATTAATGGGTATTCTCTTCGGGGATCAAAGGATTGGATTGGGGGCCTCTTCCCCTACCCACCTCGAGTATAGGAAGGAATTTGTCTACATGTATGACATCATCAAACTGGCACTGGAAGGATGAGATCTGCAACATCTCAGGAGGGAAATTATAAAGTTCATTGATATTCTTCCGAACAGGGTTGTCACAAATGTATTCCTCCTCTTTGACAACTTATCAGTGGTGCTAGAATTTGTGGAGAACACTATAATTGTGACTTCTCCCCATATATCCACACGCTCATCTTTGGCTGCATCGTCTAGGGCTTCTCAGGTAGGGAGATTGTCTTCCAAAGGGAAGGGTAAATTGGGAGGTACATAGATCGTAGTTGAAGGATGGGTCTGTTTTGAATGTCGATAATCTGTTTTGATTTTGTGGGTGACTGATATGCCTGGGATATTTTAGTTATGTAAAATTTTAATATTTGTAAGTAAACTTTTCTACATGTTCATATCGTTTGACCTATAAGGTCTTTGTAATATGTTGTTGTTGTCTAAATTTTTTGGGCTAGGATGGGGGGTTTTCTTCCCTACTTCTTTCCCCCTGGAGCTCCATTGAAGAAGTTTTAAAATAAATATATAATATACTATAATGGCTCTGCCATTTTTGCCTGAAAAAAAACTAAAACCTATCCAAACTAACTAACAAGTCTTCAAACTGAAATAACAAATAAACCTGTCCAAAAGCCTATAGAAAGAGTTATTTAAAACTAAAAAAGAAGACAAATTACAATCTAAATTTAAAAAATCTTTGCAGAAGTCTAGAATATATTACATTTTCTTTATGTAGATGAAGGAATCAGAGTTTGATCTTGTCTAAAAAAAGGTTGTTATTAGCTCGATCCCTTTTACCTTCTTGCAATTGAAAAGCAAGTGGCACAATTTGAAATAATATGTCAGCGTAAAACTTTAACATTTTTACTTCTTGATGAATTGAATGATTAGAAAATATTGCCAAATATTTTCCTTTCCAAATATTAAATAAAACAATATGCCTCCAAGAATCTACCGCTACATTATTATGAAGACCATATCCCAAAATTGTAGCTTTATAGTTCAAACCTGGATTTAAAAAATATAGGGAAATGATTAACAATAGTCTTCCAATTTTTTTAGCATGGATACAATCCCAATAAATGTGTTTAATACTTTCATGATGTTGACAAAAATGATATTTGATTGGTTGAACTATCATACATTTCAATCTATCCCCAACAAATACTTTGAAATGTAGGGTTTTTCAAGCCAACATTTGAATGTAAACCACAACTTTAAACCTCCATATTTGAACACTAAACTTCCTCCACATCTCCAATTACATTTCTTATTCAATCTTATATATTATAGTATTTCATTTCACATACTTACCACCTCTATATATAATTTAAATCATCGCTCCCCTACAAAAATCTAACATAATAAATTGCTAATTGAAGCACCCCAACTACCCAAACAATTGTTTGACCTTATTTCATGAACCCTTATTTTTTTGTTTTATAAGGAGTTCATTAACAATCAATATGGGTTCACATGTTCTTTTCCAATTAAATTTTGGGTTATTAATTTGCTAAATGTGGGGAGTACATTTTCATCTTCCTATTGATATTTTCTTCTAGCTCGTGGAGTTTGCATTTTACTATCACTATCATTAATGCTTTCAGCTTGTAGGGTTCTGATGGATTTGGAACAATACTATGCTTGTACTACTAGTTTGCAGCCAAATATCCCTCCCGAGTTATTGATTTTCATGATGGTTGGTGTGCAATGGATAGTACTTTATCAATATTGGGCCGCAAGTATCTGTATTTTACTGTGTTCACGGTCTTCTCCTTTTTTACTAGCTCATCCCTTTATCTGTACTCTTCTGATTAGTTTCTTGTCTACAATTGGTATTGGGCCTATGCAAGTTCCTGTGGTGTTTATCATGGTGTATCTCAATTCTCTTTCTATTTGCAACATTAGTATTATGTTGCAGATGTTTCTGCTATCAAGGTCAGGGTTGATGCGTTGGAATGTGTTGTAAATGTCCTCCTGGCATCAGCAATTCATCTAGTCAAATGTAATGACCCTTGTTAGTTTGTAACCTTGGATCTCTTTAAATACTTATCATGCTTTTAATTCATATAAAATAATTTATCATTTCAACCTAATTAAATGAAATAATGATTTAAATAAGCCTTGCATTTCCTTTAATGACTATATTAGGTAATTGATGATCCCAAGTCCAACTTATTACCTTGTTGAATTGGATAGGAAGATTTTGGGATGTGATCATTCAGCACCTAGAGACTGATGACATGATTTTTTCCATTAGTATGCAAAGAGAAAATATTTGTTATGAACATCGGTTACACTACATCGAAAGTCAGGTTTCAGTTTAAACTGAGAATGCAACCTGAAGATGATACAGAGGAACCCGACAAGAAGGTTACACTACAAACTGAAAGAGAAGAAACATAGGAACCCGACAAAGCAAGGGAAACTGATAGACAGTTCAACAAAGGAACACTAAAAGATAGTCAAACTGATTTCAGAGCAAACTAAGCATCAGACACCGAAAGTCAGTTATATCTCGAGAAAAGTAGTTCTGACTTTCGCGTCAGATAAAACAGTTATATTTTATATTTAGAGTTTTGATTTGTTTTAAATCCATTTCTTGAAGGACAATAAACATTATTGTAATTGTTTTAATCAGTCTAACTGATTAAAAACATGCAAACTAGGAGATCAAGGTCAAGTTGTAAACCTTTGATCATAGAGTTAAGTTTGTAATACGTGAAACTAAATTAGGTCAATCTATGTTATAAATAAATGTTGTAATCATTCATTTGAGATGGATGAGAGGATGATTGTAGCCAATGAGCACATCTATGGATCAAACTGAGAGTTTCAACAAACAGAACAACAAAAGATGAATTTGGTTATCAAGAACCAAGAACCAAGAATACTGAGTAATAGAGGTATTAATCAATCACATTAGGTGTTACATTTGTACATGTAAACTTGAATGGATCTATAATCAGAAATTGTAGATTGCATACACTCAGGTCAATGAGTTTTTTTTTTTGCATTCTAAAAAGTGTAGCAAATAGAAGAAATCCTTTCAAGAAAGGTGGATTTAACAATCCTATTGTAAATCTCTTAACCGAGTGCACACTAAGCAGTGTTGCTAAAGCTCTTAAGAAACTAGACCTTAACTAGTCTCCACATAATACTCCTAACAGGGTATATCATCAGAAGTGATCAAATTGTAAGCCTTGACCGGCCCCTTCCAATCTGCAGTTGGTGAAGTTTTTGTGGGTGCCATCCCCACCACAGTTTTTACCTTCTAACAAGGGTTTTCTATGTTACCATATCTTGTGTTATGTGTTATTTATTTCATGAATGTCTACATACAATTAAGATTATGAATTGATATCACATGCATAAAGAAAGAACAACATATATGATTGGTAAAGCAAAGATTTGATTACATAAGGTTAAAGGTTAATTAGCTAAAAAATTTAGAGGTATTGATTCCCCCCTCCCCTCTCAGTACACACTTCCCATTATTTCCAACAATTGGTATCAGAGATAGATCTCTTATTTGGAAATTTTAAAGACTTAAGAGAAAAGATCATACAATGGAGAAGTACAGGCTTGACAAGAGTATTGAGAATCAAAAGCTAGAAATTTAGATCTTCTATGAGTAGTATAAGGAAGATAGAATCAAGATGAGACAACTACTAGATGAAAGAAAGATTATGGCATCTTTCTGTAATGAAACAAATTACCATGAAGAAGAGATACCAGATCTATTTGAGTCTTCAGGATCTACAACTAGAAAAGCATCAGACACAAAAAAAAGCATCACAAGTCTGAATGAAATTAATCAACATCCAAATGGACAAGTAAAATCTCTGCAAATTGGTCAAGAGACACAAATGGTAATAATGATTGATGTCATGAACGATGCTAGACAAGCTGAGAAAGAAAGAACACTAGCTATTGATGACAGGGGGAAGATTACTGAAAAACTACAAGAGAAAGAGACAGAAATACAAAGAATTATAGAACATCATCATGGGATCAAAAATTAGATTATTCTTATGAGTCAAAAGGCAAACAAAATGAATACATAACTCATTGAAATAATAGAAGCTATCGGTGAGCTAAGAGAAGAAAATGAAAAGTTGAAACAAAAAGTAAGAATTTGGCAACAACATAATGAAATAATCAAGAGAGTTGAAGAAAGCAACAAAAGGATGGATGATTTTCTAGATGGACAAAGGAGAGCCAACAACAACACTAGACTAGGCTATACCAAGAATGGAGAATCACCCAACCAAACTGATCCAAATAATGTGTACACAAATCAAAGACCAAGAAAGCTGACACACAATCACTATGGAAGGAAAGACCACACATCAAATGTATGCAGGAGAAAAATGAAAGGTATTCCCAAATCCACATCTTCATTCATAGGAGTTTTTTATAAATGTAACAAGAAAGGACATAAAGCATATGAATGCAAATCTGAGGTGAAACAACCAAAGAAGGAAACCTACATGGACAAATACTGTCCTACTTGCAAAATGCATAGGCACGCATCTCTTGAATGCTAGAAGAAGAAAAAGAAAGCATGGAAGCCAAAAGAAAATGAAAATGCCTATCAACCAAAAATAGTTGGTAACTGGTGCAGGAGCACCCAATCCTACTACAAATTCACCAGACATTCTCATGAAGTCTAAGGTTTCAAACTAAGACCCTTGAGACCTCTAGTCATGCTTAGGATAGGAATTAGTATTGGGATCTCATTGTAAGACCATAGTCACAAGTTGGCATTTTATGAGCCCTTGGTCTAACTATTGGTCAGTTATGATCCAATACCCTAGGCTTAGGTATTTTTTGTGTTTTATTTGTTTGTATCCATTAGGATCATCAAATTAAGGATAAGACCAATTCTGGTCACTAGATTTGCAATATAGCAAAATTGCCAAAAGTTGCTTAAAAAGTTGTCAACAACTTTCAAGCAACTTTCCCTAATGTTGTCAAAAACTTGTAACAACCCTCCCAAACGGCTAATTAGTTTCAAACTCACATGTAACCATTGGGAGAATCCTATATAATCCCTCACAGTTGGGTGATAGGATACAACATGTAATTTGGCATTTAAATCAATAAAATAACCAACTTTCTCTGTAGATTTTGAGTTTCAAAATGTTGTACAGATAGGTACAGGTACTAGGGGATAAACCAGTGACCCCAAAGGTTGAAGCATTGAATCATCTTTCCAATGCACTTGGTCTCATAGTTTGATCAGCCCTGGTTTGAAAGATATCGGGTTTTTATTGACTGTGCCCAGTTTTTGGCTTAAAATCAGGCATTGTGATAGGGTCTGATTGTTTAGGCACATTCCACCATGGGAAATTGATGCCCCTTGGTGGAATAAAATTAAATTCAATGCTCTTTCAGATTATGCAGGTTTGGAGAGTGGATTTGCAGGGGGTTGAAAATGCCACAAAGCCCTAGGTGTATGGCTTCATACATGCACCTCACAGCGAATTAGGACAGTCATCCTAAAACTTGGTTGGAGATTCACCAAGGTCTGAAAACGTGGATTTGGGGTTGTTTCACATGCTCTCACATGCCTCCATTATTAATTTATGCTTTTGCATAGGGGAAAGGGTACTTGTAGTGTAACTTGAGCCCTAATTAGGCCTATTGGTCTAGTCTAAATGTTGCAACAGCAGCAGTCATCACTCCAATCCACTCCTTGGTGTTAAGAAATATTTTGTAAATTCCAAAAAGGAATTAGAATATCTGACCAAAATCTCCCCTCATTTTGGAGCATTTTATCTTATGCCCAAATTTCCTCCTAGAAAGGGCTACAAGCAGATTTCTAGTCTTGTGCAGCAGCATAGCCTTGTGTGTTGTTCAATGGTGAAAGAACCATTGGAACTAATGAAATGAGACCTAAACAGGCCAGGACCTTGTTCATTAGTCACCCCTGGTCTTGGTACTCACTTCTTGGGGTCTAAGTAACCTTCTCCTTGTAGTGTCCTCTTGGTAACTTGTTAATCATACCACTTAATA
>MU226302.1:1391353-1409819 GCA_018584345.1 Thuja plicata
GGTTGTGATAACCTTCACTAGTCCTATTTTGATACTTGTGATAAGTACATCAACACTAGACCTTGCACATTGGGTGTTAAGGAGTTCAATTTTCACCAAATTGCTCATTGTTGGGGAGGCTTCCGCTGACCACTGCTGCATCAGTAACCAATATATTTTGGATTAAAATACATGGGAAAATTGTATAGCATGTGGAAGATTTGGTCACATAGCTGCAAACTATATGAGACAATGGACAAGAAATTCTAGGAGTTTGAATAACCCCAAAATGACATGTTTACACTGTCATAAATTTGTTCATCTGAAGAAAGACTGCAAAGATCGAATGATAGAGACCATCATCTTTCCCAATGGCAATACCATTGAAGACATTAGGAAGATGAGAAACAAAATGTAGAGGAAATCTACAAACACTGATGAAGTTGGACCGAGCAATTCAATTGGTGCCACCTTATCCATTGGATCTGGTGACATCACCACCCCCACCTAAGCAGATCAGGTAAGTATGGAATTGCATTATACCAAGTTATATTTTGCATCAATTCCATTATGCATAGTTAAAATACCAAATCAACATGATTAAAGATGCACTATGGTATTACTTGTTATAATTTTGTGAAAACAATTTCATCAGTTAATACATACCAAAATACATCGGTGTACATACAAAGCTAAGTTGTCTATACTTATCGAGAATCATCGGTTAACACATAAATGCTAAGTCACTAGTGTAAACCGAGATCCATCGGTAATCATGTGAGTTGACAAATTTGTCTTCGCCATACACCAAAATCTGTCGGTGAACGTAACAAGTTAACAGCTACCCCGAAGCATCATGTTGCCACCAAAAATGTTATTATGTATCACCCGACAACTCTGTCTTCACACATCGAGAAGTGGTTAAGCATTAATAACTTGACTTAGGGAAAATTCTATAAATAGACGATGGAAGGGTTTCATTTTTCACCAAGTGATTAGAGCGAAGAGACAGAGTGAAACCAGAGCATGAAGCGACAAGATTGCAGAGTGACTCCAACCCGGTTCACAACATTCCAAAAAGATTCCTAACAGCTATAGAGGTTGAAGTAAGTAACAGAGATAACTGAGAACTCTACTTTCATTTACGGGAAAAAGCCCTAATTTCATAAACAATTGGCAGATAATATGCCAAAAGAACTTCAGGATAGATTATTGGCAAGATGGAAATTTGCTTTACACTCTGAGAAAGAGATTAGGAAAAGAGCCCTAGTATCTTTCATGCCTCCCGAATCTAAAATGGAGGAAATTGAAGAAGTGATGAAGAAACACTCCTCGAGGTTCTCACCAAAGTTAAGAGCCTGCCAAGTGCTTCAAGGACATCTACTGGAACTAGATAGGAAGAGTGAGGCTGAATGGAGAAAGATACTTGATATGCCTAAAAAGGATACAAGTCTCGAGCCAAAAATTGCTCTTACCGACAAACAGAAAAGTAAAGATGGCCAGGCCGAATATATTATTATCATAGATGAAGATGTTAATGAAGAATCATCAAACACACAAGCCAACAAGGATATGGATATTGCAAACAAAACATGGCCGGATAATACAATCATTGATATTATCAGAGGAGATCATGCAGATGAAGTACAGAGAGATGAAGATGTCAATGTTGTTAAGGACCAAACCAATGAATAGGACACTACAACAGATTCAGCACAGGTAGACACACCAGGACAAATACCATTGTTGATACATGCTATCAACATTATCTCAGATAAGGAGAAGTTACCTGAGAAGGAATCAAGCACACCCAATGATAAGGGTAATGATGAACAAAAAGATACATCTAATGAGAAGAAGGATACAACCGATAAATATGTAATCATCGGTGGAGAACAAAAAGATGGATATCACACCGAAAAAGATGCACAAATAAAAGATATAGAAGAAGTGTAAAAAGAGAAAGGTGAACAAGATAAGACAGTTGATACCACTCCTAAGAACACTGAGGGAGATGTTACAGATACACCGAAGATAGATAAGGAGACATCCTCAGACAACCGAAAGGCAAACTTCAAGTAGCAAGAAAATGGTACAACACCACAGAAGCCTTCCTCTAGCACATTAGACCAAGCAGAGAAACTTGCAATGGTTTTGCATACAAGTGCACCACAAAAGAAGAAGAAGAAAACCAAGAATAATAAGTTGGAGGTCACACTTGATGAGATCATAGAAATACCAAAGTGTGATCCAACCACATTGGACTATGAATCTCTTATTGAATATGGAGAGATATGTCAAAGGAAATCAATGCAAGAAAAGCTAAGAAAAGAACACAAAGATTCTCTAGTGCTGGAAAATACAGAGATATCCTACAACAAATATTTCATGACATTGATGTTGATCACAATGCCCCCATTCTTGATCAACTTGTCATTCTCATCGATGCCATCACAACACAGAATATAGATGCATAAAAGGCTATTGAAGAATGAGCAGAACAAAAGATCCAATATAAATTGGCAGAAAAGATCAGCCAAGAAGTGGCAGAAAATAAGGTAAAGCTTTCAGAATTAACACATGAATTAGATCCAATCATTACTGAAGTTGTTTCCTTAATTCAAAAGCTATGCACTTTGGAGAAATTCACAAAGGATAATAATGATAATATTGCAAAGATCGATTCTGATCTAAATGCAAGTGCTCAAAGTCTAACCACGGATGGAAATGCAATCAAATTGCATTATGAGAAGATAATTAAAATCAAAAGGTTAAGACAAGAAATTTGGGAAGCAGAATCACAATTCAGAGAAGAGGTTACCGAGATACAGGTTCAAATTTTCTCGAACCTCACACATCTGCAACAACACATAAGTTTGGCAAGGCAACTAATTGCCACCCCTGAGATGTCTGTAGTAGACAACATCTACGACGTGAATGCCAAGATCACACTAGAGCATATGGTTCTTGAGCATCTCAAGGAGAAATGGGAGAAGATGATGGAGGAAATGAATACCTCTCACTCTCATATTTTTGATCAGTTATAGGTATACACCTTTGCTCTTACTATCAAAAAAGGGGGAAAAGGGAAATGATATGTACATAGAATATAGTAAAAAGGGGAAAAGGAAGAGATAGTATAAAGACAAGTGTACATACACATATACTATACTATATCGACATATGCATAGGGGGAGTCATGAAATGACTAAGTAATATACATAGTGTACATACTATAAATCTTTAGTATTTTGCACATATCAGTTTTTGATACTAATGTCAAAGGGGGAGATTGATGACATAAGTTTTTCCATTAGTATGCAAAGAGAAAACAGTTATTATGAACCATCGGTTACACTACACCAAAAGTCAGGTTTCAGTTTAAACTAAGAATGCAACCCGAAGATGATATAGAAGAACCCGACAAGCAGGTTACACTACAAATCAAAAGAGCAGAAACAAAGGAACTTGACAGAGCAAGGGAACCTGATAGACAACTCAAAAAAGGAACACTAAAAGATATTCAAACTGATTTTAGAGCAAACCGAGCATCAGACACCGAAATTCAGTTATATCTCGAGAAAAGTGGATCTTACTTCCACGTCAAATAAAATAGTTATATTCTATATTTAGAGTTTTGATTTGTTTTAAATCCATTTCTTGAGGGACAAGAAATATTATTGTGATTGTTTTAATCAGTCTAACTGATTAAAAACATGCAAACTAGGAGATCAAGGTCAAGTTGTAAACCTTTGATCATAGAGTTAAGTTTGTAATATATGAAACTAAATTAGGTCAATCTATGTTATAAATAAATGTTGTAATCATTCATTTGAGATGGATGAGAGGATGATTGTAGCCAATGAGCACATCTATGGATTAGAATGAGAGTTTCAAGAAATAGAACAACAAAAGATGAATTTGGTTATCAAGAACCAAGAACCAAGGTTGCCGAGCAACAAAGGTATTAATCAATCACATTAGGTGATAAATTTGTACATGTAAACTTGAATGGATCTATAATCAGAAATTGTAGATTGCATACACTCAGGTCAATAAGTATTTTTGTATGCATTCTAACAAGTGTAGCAAATAGAAGAAATCCTTTCAAGAAAGGTGGATTTAACAATCCTATTGTAAATATCTTAACCGAGTGCACACTAAACAGTGTTGCTAAAGCTCTTAACAGAGTAGACCTTAACCAGTCTCCACATAATACTCCTAAAAAGGTAGATCATCAGAAGTGATCAAATTGTAAGCCTTGACCGACCCCTTCCAATCTGCAGATAGTGAATTTTTTGTGGGTGCCATCCCCACCGTAGTTTTTACCTTCTAATAGGGGTTTTCTGTGTTACCATATCTTGTGTTATGTGTTATTGCTTTCATAAATGTCTCTATGAATGTCTACATACAATTAGGATTATGAATTGATATCACATGCATAAAGAAAGAACAATAGATATGATTGGTAAAGCAAAGATTTGATTACATAAGGTTAAAGGTTAATTAGCTAAAAAATTTAGAGGTACTGATTCGCCCATCCCCTCTCAGTACACACTTACCATTATTTCCAAAAGAGACCATTCGCAATATGATCCCTCAAGGTTTATAGGTCCAAGCCCAAACTATTGGGACGTTGCCCCACCCTATTTTGGTACATAAAGCTATTGGTTGGGTTTACACAAGCCCCTCCTCGGAGACATCCTTATATTCCTTCCCTTCAGTTTGGCGGGTGATAAGTCAAAGTATGGACAATTATATATATATATATATATATATATAATTAATTGAATAATTTAATAATGCATATCTTTGATCAAGTGCACAGGAGAAGTGTACCTGGTGTAGAGATATTTACATATGAATTGTCACAATGGAATGATTATTGATAGAATCAATGTATCTTTGTTTGTAATCCCAAACCTTATATGTCTTGAACTTTACAACTTTGATGTGATGCGTAAGTGGTTGCTCAATGTTGAATTTTTCTATTCATATATTATTCTAATCTTTTCGATGCCCTTCTGACATGATATGGAGTAACTAATTATATCTTGCACTTGAGATGAGAAGTCACATTCCAAGAGACATGTCTTTGTGATGAATCATCAACATCTTCCTTCCTGTGCTAATCACATCCCTTTCAATATTAATGCTATTACGTTAATTGGTGTTTGACTGTTGATAATCAGTTTAATTTTGATTAGCGATAGAGTCCATATATCATTTGCTCTTCGTAATTTCCCTTGCACGATAGAATTGTTTATTGTCGTCGCTAGATGCTAATGATATAATTGTTTGTAGATTTTTCCTAGTTTCAATTCAATATATGTAATGACATTAATAATGTATTGATAATGTTTAGTAATAATTATTAATTAATAATAATTTATAATTCATACTTATTTATTAATAATTATTTATTTATTATTTAATACTTATGTATTTATTAATAATCATTTATAATTAATACTTATTTATTAATAATCATTTGTTCATTGTTTAATACTTATTTATTCAATTACTCAACTGATGTCTAATCAATATATTTTTAATTGATTTATTTAAATATTTATATATAAGGGATATCATAGTCCACACCTCATAAATTTGCTTGTCCTCAAGCAACTTAAGGTTTGGGTGTTCGAAAATTCTGCTCATTCCCAAGTTGCATCTTCTTCTGGGAGGCCTTTCCATTTGATCAGGTATTCTAGAATAGTCTTGTTTCTCAATTTCTTCTCTCTCATGTTGAGAACCCTTCCTAGTTCTAGGATGAGTTTCCCTTCATCATTGAGTGGAGGTAATTCTTCACATGGAGTGATTTGCTGTCCATGGACCTTCTTTAATCATAATACATGGAAGATATTATGGATTCTACTATCCTTAGGAAACTCTAGTTCTTAGGTAACCTCCCTAATTTTTCTTAGGGTTTTGTAATGTCAGTAGAATCATGGTTTTATTTTTCTTCCCCGCTAGTTTTAATAGACCATTCCTTATAGGGTTGTAGCCTCAAGAAAACCCAATCTCCTACCTCAAATGCTTGTTCGATTCGGTTGCACTCAACGTAAATATTTTGTTGGTTTTGTGCATGGTGTAGGTTATCTTGAGAGTTCTCATAATGTCCATATTTTGTTGTGCAAAATCTCTGGCTCCTAGTACCCTAATTTGTGGAAGAACTAAGCTCCCAAAAGAATTTGCTTCATAACTGTATAGTGCCTTGAATGGACTCATTCCAATAGATAGGTGATGTGTCATGTTGTAACCATACTCACCAAGGTGTAACCATTTTACCCATGTGTTTTGTTGTCCAGTAATATAGTTCCTTAAGTAGCCTTCTATCCACTTATTCACAATTTAGGTTTGTCCATTAATTTTAGGATGATAACTTGTGCTAGGTGTCAACTCAGTGCCTACCAAATAGAAGAGTTCTTGCCAAAACATGCTTAAGAATCTACTATCTCTGTCACTAAAAATGTTCCTAGGTAATCCATGTAGTCTAAAAACTTCTTTGAAGAAATTTTTTTCTACTTGTGGTGCTCTGTATTTGGTGGATATAGCCATAAAGTGTGGATATTTGGTTAAGTGATCCACTACTACATATATATAATCTTTTAATTTCACTTTGGGGAGGTCCACTATAAAATCTATGGAGATACTTTCTCACTTTTGATCTGGCATTGGAAAAGGTTGAAGTAGGCCTACAGGATGAGTTTGTTCTGCCTTATTTCTTTACATGTCATACATTCTTAAACATGTTTAAGTATATCATTCTTGATTCCTTTCCGTGAGTACTTTTCCCTTACATGTTTGTATGTTTTATAACACCCTTGATGTCCTGATAGAGGGCTATCATGAAATTATTTAACGATCGTTGCCTTCATTTTCGAGCCTAGAGTGAGGTATATCCTGACCTTATATAAGATTATCCCTTCTACCACTTTATACTCTTTTGGTGGTATATTTCCTTCCATGATGTTGTTGGCATGGGAATCTTTAGCCTATTCTACCATGATGGAGTGCTTTCATTCTGTTGTAGTGTCTATAAGAGTACATATGTGGGGCCTTCTAGATATTGCATCAACCACAACATTGTTTTTACCCTTAACATATTCTATATCAAATTTGTAAGCTTGTAATTTTCTTACCCATTTTTGGTGACATCCATTAAGATATTTATTCTTTAGGAAGAATTATAGATTGTTGTGATCTATTTTAACCATGAATTTACCACAAACCAAGTATTGCCTAAATTTTGCCAATGCATGCATGATTGCTAACATTTCTTTATCATAGATAGAATAATATCTCCCAGTGGGGTGGAGCTTCATGCTTTCAAAAGCAATGGGGTTTTTATTCTACATGAGAACTCCACCTATGCCTTCTCCAGATGCATCAACACTGTAACTCAAATGGTAGGGAGAAATCAGGAATGACTAGTACAAGACACGAGCTCATTATCTCCGACTTGAGATTTTCAAAATCTTCTTGGGCTTGTTCATTCCATCCAAAAACTCCTTTCTTGGTTAAATCTGTAAGGGGTGCTACTAATTTTGAGAATCCTTTCACAAACCTCCGGTAGTAACTGCAAAGTCCTACAAACCCTCATAATTGAGTTAATGTTCTCATTTTTGGCCATTCCTTAATAGCCTTGATATTTTCTTCATCAACACCTACCCCTTGTTCGTTGATTTTGTGACCTATGTACATAATTTATTTCAATCCAAATTCTCATTTTGAAGCTTTGGCATAAAGTGGTTCTTGTTCCAAAATTTCCAATACTTCATCAATATGTTTAAGGTGCTCCTCCCAAGTTTTATTATATATGAGGATATCATCAAAGAATATTAACAAGAATTTTCTTAGTTATTTTATGAAGGTATGATTCATACAAGACTAAAATGTGGCTGGGGCGTTGATTAACCCAAAAGGTAAGATGAGAAACTCAAAGTGACCATAATGGCATCTAAATGTTGTTTTTGGAATATCCTATTTTCTCATCCTTATTTGGTGATACCCTGAGCTTAAGTCAATTTTTTAGAAATATTTGGCCCCATGGAGTTCATCGATGAATTTGTCCACTATAGGGATATGATATCGATTTTTTATAGTCTTTTTATTTAAATCTCTATAAGCAATACACATTCTCATCGTCACATCTTTCTTTTTTACTAGCACCACCGATGATGCAAAAGGGTTGGAACTTGGTTGTATATGACCCATCTCTAGTAGTTCATTTATGGTTTTTTCTATCTCCTCTTTGAATTTTTTTGGGTGGCGGTAAGGAGTAGTAACTACCGGTTGTGCTCCCTTTTCTAATTCTATGATGTGTTGAAATCCTCTTTTGGGGGGTAACCATGAAGGGATATCATCAAAGACCTTCTTGTGTTTCCTTAACATGGGAATAATGTAAATGTGAACAACCTTCCCTTGAGGGGTTGATTTTTCAAGGATCAAGCATTGAGCTTCCCATTCCACTTGCCCCTTTCTAAATATTCTTTCCATCCTTTAGCAAGAGAGTACTTTTGGAGACCCATTAGGTATCCCTTTTAATGTTACTTATTGTCCTTAATGTTGGAAGAAGATTGCTAAATTTGGCAAATCAAACCAAAAATTCCCCAAGAAATATATCCATGGAGTGCCCAATATCATGTCGGAATCTAATGGTACCACATAAAAGTCTTCTTTGATGGGGTGTTGTCCTATGAGTACCTTTAATTGGGGTACCAATTTTGTGCACTTATCCAAGGCCCCTATTGTTGTTGCTGCCGAAAATCCCCTAAAGTCCTTAGTCTTTAGTTTCCTTTTTGCCACTAACTCCCTACTTATGAAATTATAAGAAGCCCCACTATCTACCAAGGAGATAATATTTTGTCCCTCAAGGGTGTTTTCAATATAGAAGGGGTGGTGTTTGGGATTTTGAGTACCGATAGTGGCTATAGTTACTTGTTCTTCCTCATCATACTTAGCCTTTTTGTTGGCCTCATCCTCTCTTTTATCCTCCAAAGTTACTTCCAGTTTATAGATTCAATTTTTTTATTTGGGCTTGGATGCCATCTTTCATTGCACCTATAACATGTTTTATTTCTATCCAATTTACTCTTATGGAAGATATGCCATCTCCTCCATGGTTCTTGACATTTATAGCATAAGTTTTTTCTTTTAAGTTCATCCTGCTCTTTGAGAGTCTTGTGGTGATTTTCTCTCTCAGAAAAATGCCTTACATGATCATTTGGACTTTTATCATTTTTGGATGATGATTCCACATTTAAAGTTGTCTCTATGGCATCGTTGAAGGTGGTTGGCTTGAAGGTGACTGCCAACCCTCTAATTGATTCTTTTAGTCCATCCACAAATAGATAAGATATATTTCCTCATCTATCCCTGTGACCCCTGTCAAAATTCTTTGGAACCTCTAGACACATTCATCTAATGTTCATGTTTGTACTTGTGTTAATTTCTTGAAATATTTCTGTGGATGTTTCCAGTCAAATCTTTTGATCAATTTTTGTGAGAATTCCTTATACGATGTTATATTATTATATCCTTGGGTGCGGACCCCATGGTGCCACCAATCATGGGCTACATCTTCCAAGTGTAGTACAACACATTGAATTGCATCTTCTTCTGACATAGGATTGAGGGTCAATTAAGTATTTAATTTTAACAACCACCCCTAGGCGGTAGTTCTATTGGATCCGTTGAAACTTGGAATGGTGACTTTATTTGCCTTGTGTTTCAAATCCTTGTTATGTTTCTCCCTTTCCCTACTAGGAAATTCTGATTTCTTTGCTTCACAATATTCTCTAAAAGACACGTCTCTTTTTATTTCCAAATCTAGTCTTGAGTACATTGCTACTAGCTCTATCGTGCTATGATGAGTTTGATTGTTCCCTCCTTCCTCTCTTGGCACATTCTTTTGGGGTAGGAAGGATGGGTTTTCAATTATTGGAGTGGATGCCCTACTATTATGTTTTTATTGATTTGTATTGGCATCCCTTCCATTAGGATGTGATCTAAGTTCATTGATTGAAATGGTCATATTTTTTAGAGCTTCCATTTGTTCCATTAAGGGTTTGGTTATTATTTCCATGAATGATCTCATTTCTTCGCCAGTGGGTTCCATAGTCCTATTTGATTTTGAATTAATTTTTACTAGTTTTCTCTTTTCTCTTTCTAATGCCCTTTGAGCCCTTTGGCTAGTTTGCATTAACTATTCCACAAGATGGCAGGAAAGGTACTCTGATACCATTTGTAATGACCCTTGTTAGTTTGTAACCTTGGATCTCTCTAGACTACTTATCATGCTTGAAATTCATATAAAATAATTTAGTATTTCAACTTAATTAAAATAAATAACGATTTAAATAAGATTTGCATTTCCATTAATGACTATATTAGGTAATTGATGATCCCATGTCCAACTTATTACCATGTTGAATTGGATAGGAAGATTTTGAGATGTGGCCAAAGCGCCTAGAGACCATTCCTAATAGGCTCCCTCAAGGTTTACAGGTCCAAGCCCAAACTATTGGGACGCTGACCCCCACCGTATTTTGGGATAGAAAGCTATTGGTTGGGTTTACACAAGTCCCTCCTTGGAGACATGGAATGGTTATTGATAGAATCTTTGTATCTTTGTTTGCAATCCCAGACCTTATATGTCTTGAACTTTACAACTCTGGTATGATGCGTAAGTGGTTGTCAAATGTTGATTTGTGTCCATTTATATATTAGTATGATATTTTAGTTGCCCTTATGAAGTGATATTGAGTAACTAATTATATATTACACTTGAGATGAGAAGTCACATTCTAGGAGACATGTCTTTGTGATTATTCATCAACGTCTTCCTTCTTGTGCTAATCACATCCCTTTCAATATTAATGCTATTATGCTAATCAATGTTTGACTGCTGATAATCAGTTTAATTATGATTAGCGATAGAGTCAAGATATCGATTGCTCTTCGTAATTTCCCTTGCACGATAGAATTGTTCATTGTCTCCGCTGGATGCCAATGATAGTTGTTTGTATAGATTTTTCCTAGTTTCAATTCAATATATGTAATGACATTAATAATGTAGTGATAATGTTTATTAATTAATAATCATTTATAATTAATACTCATCTATTAATAATAATTTATTTATTAGTAATGACATTAATAATGTATTGATAATATTTATTAATAATTATCAAATTAATAATCATTTATAATTAATACTTATTTATTTATTAATTAATAATCATTTATAATGAATACTTATTTATTAATAATCATTTATTTATTGTTTAATACTTAATTATTCAATTACTCAACTGATGGCTAATCAATATATTTTTAATTGATTTATTTAAATATTTATATATACAAGGGATATCACATCAAAGGTGGTCCTTGTTGCGTTTTATCAAATGTGTGGTCTGTTTTCTTTCCTTTTCCCCTCATCACATCTATTTATGCTTCTTGATTGGTATTACGACAACATGGGAGTTTTTAGTCAATGATAGTTCTCTTCTTCCTTTCCACAGGGTGAACGTTGTGGTCCCTTGGTGCTTAAATATGCTCTGCAAGTGTTTCTTTGGTGGTGGCTTGATTAGTGTTGAGATCTGCTTTGCAAGTGTTCCTTTCTCTTGGGTGTTGTTTATGGATCAAACGTTTGGTGTTGACTGTGAATGTTTGGAAGAGTCATTGGAAGAGCAGTGCTCTAGATTATTTAATGTGGATGATGAAGATTTTAAGCAAGCTATTATTTATCTGGTGCAACATAATGTTGGTGGCTCTCATCTCCATGATGGGGTGATATATAAAATAGTTTTTCTGCTTTGCTTCAAGTTATTGTTGGCAAGTGATGTTTTTGGTATGGTATGAGAAACTTATGGGTTGTCATTTATGACAACACATCTGATATATTTATCACTTGGAATGAAGTTCAGTTTTGGAGATACAGTCTTCAAAATTACTACGTAGAGAAGCATAAATACATAGTATAACAGGTTTTGATAGCGAAGATCGAGTATGATGTTTTATGACTAGCGAGCTTAGAGGAAGATACTACAGAGTATCTATGACCTTCACCTAAGATCAATTTGGTTTTGGTGATGATTACAGAGAGTTAGAGAGATTTGAAGACATGCGCAAACAATAGAACAACGTAACAGAACAATTGAACAAGTAGCGATGATTTAAGGAGTATGTCGTGGAATCCTGGCAAGCTAAGTTGGATCATGATTTTGGATAACCTACATTTTGGTTATGTAAGAGCACCGACTTTGAATTTTCTCTTTACATTATTAATTCTATTTTGTATCGAGAGCCAACTATGTGATAATAATTAAGAGAGCCAACTTGATGATGAAAAATATATATACATGAAGACTTTTTGTAAGGTGAAGACAATATATGATAAAAGGAAGGATATGTATGTATGCAAATGGCAGATGCGAGAGCATAGGCTGACATAGATCATTAAAGAGCTATGACTGGAACTATCTAAGCATTGAAGATGCTTGTTTTGTTCATTAACGAGAACACTTTGTAATAGAAGTTTTTTTTGTAAGAGTTGTAAGCTCAATTGGCCCCTAATAGGGTGTTGTATACCTTTAACAAGGTTGTTGTTCCTTTAACAAGGAAATGTAATATGTAATATTCATCTCCTAACAGGGCTAGGTCTCATAATAGGGACATTATACTTTAGTGCATGCTTGTGGGTACCATCCCCACCGGTGTTTTCCCTTGACCAGGATTTCCTCGACAACAAATAATGGTGTTATGAGTTCTATATTATTTGTTTATGTTCCTTTCATTTTAGTAAGCTTATGGTTTATATGGAATTGGTTTAAGTTTAATTTAAAGTGATGTAATATTGATTCACACCCCCCCCCCCCTCAGCATTGCTCAATCCTAACAATTGGTATCAGANCCCCCCCCCCCCCCCTCAGCATTGCTCAATCCTAACAATTGGTATCAGAGCTATTGTCCCTTGGAGAGAAAGTCTAACAACTTAAGGGAGGTCAAGATGGATTCAGTAAGTTTGGAAGAGAAATTTGAAGCGACACTTGAAGACCTTGATAGAGAAAAAGCAAAAAATGATGACTTGAGATTCAATCTAAGAAGAGCTGAAGGATTCATCAAGAAATTGAAAGATCAACTTGAACTTTCTAGAAATTAGAGATAGGATCTTATGGTTCAAATAAAAGAAAATTCAGACAATGATAATTCATATCAAATAAAGCAACTTGAACAAGAGAATGATACTCTGAAGCTTAATAATGAAGCAATGGCTAAAAAGATTCAACAATAAAAAGATGCTAAGAACAAGACTGAAGAAGCTTTGAAGGATGCTAATATTATGATGGGACAAATGAAGATTGACCTTGACCATTACAAGAACAAGTATATAGAAATAGAGAAATATAATCAGATCATAAAAGGTGAACTTGTTGAGACAAAGAAACACATTGAGAAACTTCACATGAGCAGTGACTTGATCGATGAACAAAGAGACAGACAGAAACCTAAAGGTGATATGACTGGTATTGGCTTCAATGAAGATGAATGTTCTAAGATTCACGAAGAGAAACCTGATGCAAAGACTGAATGAGAAAAACTTATTCTTGAAGAACCTAGAGAACAAATCAGACCTTTCTGAGGTAGATGTTTTGGATATAACAAGTTTGGATACATGAAGAGAGATTGTAGAGGCAATAACCCTTTCAAATATTTTTTCTGGTTATTGTTTTAATTGCAATACATATGGGCACAAGAAAGCAGAATGTAGAAAACCTGATCAATCTAGATATAGACAAGATTACACCAAAGAAGAATCAGCAGCTAAGATCACATGTTACAAATGTAATAACCTTGGACACATTGCAAGGAATTGTAAGTTTCAAGTTAATTAGAATAGAAGACCTCCTATATGCTACAAATTCAACAATCTAGGTCATATATCAAAGTTTTGTAGGTATAATGGAGTAAATAACAGAAGAGTACCACCTCATATGGATACAAAGAAGAATGACAGTGATATTGGTAATAGTCTTGCACAATACAAGAGTGATTTTCACAATTGTTTTAAGAAAGTAGAAGATAAAAACAATGGCAAGATATGGAAAATCAAAGAGTCAAGTGAGATATTGGTCCAAGGAGAGATAGTAGATGCTACTGGATCTTCGCCTGATATGAACACATCGACCTAAATGGTTGATCATGGTCTTAGGGGGAGCATTGGATGAAGATATCAGAATATATCCAGCCCCTGATTTTCAGGAGTAAGCTCCAACAAGCTTAGTTGTGATATGTGCAGACATCATAGAACTTATATCTGAGAGTGCAACATCAAAAGATGCATATTCGGTGATCATGGGATTTGTAATTGACTGGATAGTATACGAAGTTATGTATTGGGTAATGTGCCTTTTTTAATGAACGATGAATAAAGGACATCTGAGATACCTATTTCTTTACCATTTGAAGAGCAGCGACCTAAGAAAAGCATAGATCAAAGAGTATCTGACTATCTAATAACTATATTGCATGATTGATCGAAGCAGGAATTCAAAATTCAACGTGATTAAGGTATTTACATCATCTAACCATACATAAGTTATGGATGCACCTTTGATTTATGATGTTGTAGATCAACCTAGATACAAATTCAAGAAACATCCATTTAAGTCTTGTAAAGATGACCCTGAAGGAGCATTTTCTCAGACACCACATGACGTCTTGCATGTAGAGGATATTAGGGCTTACATTCATTACAAGTATGATATATTGGGTGTTGATGAGATTTCTACTGAAATGGAATATATGACTGATAATAAGAAAATGAAAGATGAATTCAAACACATAGATGACCTAAGCATTATGAAAATATTGGATCTATATGAGTTCAGCGAAGATGAATGAATGGTTCATAATCTTACTTAGTAGAGTTCATGATCAATTCATCTAGATAGGATAACAACCTGTAAAGATCTGTAGTTAGTTGATTCATGAGATAACTGGGTTAGAAAACACTGGAGTTATCCCTGTGGCTGAGAAGAACATAAAGAAACAAGTTGAAACCCTAACACATTCTAAATGAGACAAACGAGCTATGACAGTGAATGATATTTTCCTACAAGATGTCAAACTGATTGCGATCATACTTGGATACAAATTCTACTATAGCATTAGACCTAATTCAGTTTCTGCAGGAGTCATTATGATGGCTTACAGGATGATAAAGGAAAACACTAGATATAACTTATGCGAAGTTCTGGCACAACAATTATTGGAGAATGTAAAGCTAATTGAGAAGCATAAATCTAAGACTTTTAGATTTGGCTCACTCCTAGTTCATATGTATATCCACATTGAGCATAAGTTTCCAGGCATGCACCCTAGAGCATGGAGAGAAGGGATACCCACCGGTATTCAAACATCACAGAGCTACCGAAGGCAAAATAACACATGGATTGATGGTGAACTGTTTGGCATGATCAAGATTCTTTAGAGGCATTTGAAAGAAAGATTCAGAATTCCTTAAGAGTTAGTTGATAAATACAAGGATATAATTTGTTTCATGGTTGAAACTGATTGTGTATATTTTGAGGCAATTGTAAATAGAAAGAAATGGTGTTACCCTATGGGTTATGAAGTCAGTTCAGAAGTTCTAACTATGCAGATTGAACATGCTTTGGCATCTGAAGTTGATACATCGGAGGAGAGATGGGGCACATATGAAGAAAAATCAGCTAAAGTCAGAGAAGAGAAAACTAGAGGTATGAGGAAAAGAAAAGTAGAAAATATTATTGATGACTATGGAGCTAAGGCAGGTTTAACCAAAGAAGAAATGAAAGAAGTAAGGAAGAAGATACTAGAAAGATCTTCTGGGTTGGAAAGTACTGCTACTGCAACCCTTCCACCTCTAGAGATTGAGGAGGTAGCTAGTCCATATTCTACAATAATTGATGTAACCACCCCTTCACCACCACAGAAGACATCACAGGAAGAGAGAGTAAAGCTTGTACCTTGGAGAAACACAAGATCCACTAAACTAGATTCACCTCCTAAGGAACAAAGGACTGAAGGAGTAGAGAAGAAAGCTGAAAAAGAGACCACAAGTGGCAGACATGTATGGAAGCCTGATTGAAGATGTTGGAGAAGAGAGCTATTGAGAAAGGAAAGCTTGTTTCAATGAAAAAATACTATGACAGACATGAGGAATATGATAAACTAAAGATTAAAGACATAGTGGTAAATCACTTACTTGTTTTCAAGAAGAATCTACTAGAGATAGATGGAAGTATACCCGAGGATCTATATGGTAAACTGGAGATAAGAAAACAACTAGCACTTATTGAAGATGAGGCTATAAGAAATCAAGCTATTGATGACATGTTGCCATTAGTTTCAGTATAGGAGAGAGAAATAAAATTGGGAGCACTCAAACCCTTGTTGAGAACCAAAACAAGATTAGTGAAAATTACGGGTAGGAAATATGAGGAAGTCTTAGAGGAGACTCAGAAGGCATTAGATCAGATACTTATGATTGATATTCCTGAGAATACTCCACCTCCTAAACATACCATGCCTACACCTATAGGAATTGGAGAATGCTCTAAGGCAGCTGAGGTAAGTGTTGAGAAGAGCGAAGATGTCATGCAACCAGATTTCTATGTTTCTGGCGTGCTTGTGACCCTTGACACTTCACTTGATGAGAAGGACCCATTTGCAAGAAATATTGACAACTCAGTGGCAAATGAAGAGGAAGAACATGAAGAGGAAGAACAAAAAGAGGAAGAGTAGAAAGTTGAAACTGAACAAAGAAATGAGTCAGATGCAACAAAAGATGAAGAGGCAAGAGTTGAGGTAAAACATGAACTGGCACATCTACTACTCTATTGTTGGCAAGTAAGGATAAAACCTTAAACTCTGATGTTGACAGTATGGATGAGGATGAATTGATTAGACTTCTTTCATCGCATTCACAAAAGCAAAAGAAAGATCTGAGAAGAAAGGAGATAAGAAGACTAAGGTAATCACTAGAGTAGTCAATACTATGAACAAACTACTCCCAATACCTATTATTTTTCAAGGAAAGGATAAAGCAGAGAATTTGAGTTTGGTACTAGATGATTTTGATAGTCACTATGAGTCTTTAGTGAAGATCGCTGGAGAGAAGGCAGAGAAGGGTTATCAAGAGAATAAGTTGAGGAAGTTTGCCAGTCTATTTCATGGGACTTGGGCATTTTGAGAGCAGCTACATCAAAGGCTAGAAGTTGTGTTACACATGGAAGAATATTATTCAGCTACTGCATGAACCCTATCATACACATTCATAATATTGAAGATATTATTGCAAAGGACAGGGCAATTCTGAACAACATGATGGACAGTTGTGAGACCTCCTCACAATCTATAATAGAGATGGATAGAGAGGTTACAAGGTTTCTTGACAAGTTGAATGTCTTGAATATTGAGAAAGGGAGAGTGATGGAAATATTTGGTTTGCTAAAGAGCCTAATCACTCCTAAGCTATCAATTCTTGAAGTTCATCTATCTGACATGAAGAAAACTGCAGAATCATTAACTATCTCTATGCCCACAGAGTTAAAGGGAGCAGAGACACCATATTATGCACTAAATGGACTAATTCATGTTAGTCAGTTATTGGTAGAATCATGGAGTGCATAAGTGAAGATCTTGGAAAATTCCTTTCAATATAATCTGAAATTGGTGAGCACGCACTAATTCTATATTTTTGTAAATTTTTAATGCACCTTTGTCATTGTTGTCAAAGGGGGAGAAGAGAAGAAAAATGAATTAAGGAGAAAAGTGCGCGCGCGCGCGCACATACACACACACAAAGAGAAAAATAAGAAACAATGAGTTGGGACACTTAGTCATTTTTTTTAAAGTGTTGCCATCAATGCCAGAGGGAGAGATTGTTGGCAAGTGATGTTTTTGGTATGGTATGTGACACTTATGGGTTGTCATTTATGGAAACACATATGATATATTGATCGCTTGGAATGAAGTTCAATTTTGTGGATACAATCTTCAAAATGACTAAGTATAGAAGCAAAAATACAAAGTATAATAGTATTGTTTTGATAGCGAAGATCGAGTACGATGTTTTATGACTAGCGAGCTTAGAGGAAGATATTATGGAGTATGTATAACCTTCACCTAAGATCGATTTGGTTTTGGTGATGATTACAGAGAGTTAGAGAGATTTGAAGACATGCACAGACAACAAAACAACGTAACAGAGCAGTTGAACAAGTAGCGATGATTTAAGGAGTATGTCGTTGACTTCTGACAAGCTAAGTTGGATTATGATTTTGGATAACCTACATTTTGGTTATGTAAGAGCACCGACTTTGAATTTTCTCTTTACGTTATTAATTCTATTTTGTATTGAGAGCCGACTATGTGATAATAATTAAGAGAGCCAACTTAATGATGATGATGATGATATATATATATATATATA
>MU226302.1:1409935-1493208 GCA_018584345.1 Thuja plicata
TTGACTGAGATCATTAAAGATCTATGGCTCGAACTATCTAAGCATTGAAGATGCTTGTTTTGTTCATTATTGAGAACACTTTATAACAAAAAAATTTGTTGTAAGAGTTGTAAGCTCAGTTGGCCCCTAACAAGGTGTTGTATACCTTGAATAGGGTTGTTATTCCTTTAACAAGGAAATGTACTATGTAATATTCAGCTCCTAGCAAGGCTAGGTCTCCTAACAGGGACATTATACTTTAGTGCATGCTTGTGGGTACCATCCCTCCCAGGGTTTTCCCTTGGCCAGGGTTTCCTCGACAACAAATAATGGTGTTATGAGTTCTGTGTTATTTGTTTATGTTCCTTTCATTTCAGTAAGCTTATGGTTTATTTGGAATTGGTTTAAGTTTAATTTAAAGTGATGTAATACTGATTCACCCCCCTCTCAGTATTACTCAATCCTAACAGTTACAGGTTGCCTTGAATGGGTGTTGGCGATGGGAAACCATGTGGTGACTTCACACAACTAAGGAATGGTTGTTGAGTGGATTGAAATGATCAATCCTAACATTATCTCTGGCAGACTTAGCAATTTTTTTGATTTAAGCAAAGATGATTGTCATGAGAAGATGTTGGTGGCGTGGGAGCTCTTCAAGCTATTGGTGGCTAACGATAACTACAATTATATGAGTATATTTCATGGCAATAATGAAGATTTCTTTGCGTGTGAGGATAAATTTGCTTTATAGGACTACTTCTTCAAGCTTGCCCTCTTTGTCTCCAAACTGGATGATCTCTAGATTTAGCTTGACGGAGATGCTCCTCTTTCTAAGATCTTCCTCTATTATGTTGTTTGATCTTTTGCTTTATGTTGTTTGCATATTTCGGTGCAGTCATCTTTGCTATCTTCTCTTTAGTTGTGTTCTTTGTAGTTGGGTGGATTCCCCCTCCTTGAATATTTCAAACACATATTGTCTGTATTCCCCCTCTTATGTGGGGCTGCTCTTTTGTATTCTCATATGTACTATTTATTATTCTAATATATTATACGCTCTATACATTTTGTCATTAAAAAAAACACAAACTAACATCAATATAGGTTGACTGCATAGGCCTCAACTTAGGAAGAGATGAGAACGGCTTCGGTCCCACACAAATTTCATTAAATACATAGGTAGAGCTCATCCTTAGCAATAAGGGGGAAATAAAATCGATTATCCATACCTACCTGATCATAAAATATTAAAATATAGAAAGTCTTCTTGTCTGAAATTTTAAAAAAATTAAAACGCGTAGGGAAGACAATTTGAAAAATTCAAAAGACCCTCCATAAATCTGACAAATAGTTTTCAAACTAAACCTCACCTGAAAAGGAGAAAAAATAGGTAGAAACCAGCCTGCCTTGCATCTGCACAGACTATACAGGCCAATAGATTTTGAAGCCCCGGTCTGCCTGTGATTCGAACACGAGACCTGAAAATGGCGAATCTCACAACCCACATTATCGCTTCGTTCTTTATCTTCGCCCTGGGCGTGTGGCACCTTTTGTGCTCCTTCAAAGCCCACCTGAAAAATCCCAACAATTACTCTGCAAAATTGTGGTACCCCATTTTATCCAAATTCAAAACCCTAGAACTGTATTTGCAGCTCGCTGGAATATTGCTCGCAATTTTCTACTATCTCGTAATATCTGCCGATTTCGACCTGATGATCAAGGGCAGCACGCCGGTATACCGTTTCGTAACACTGCAAACTGCCGCCGTGCTCTGCATCTTCCTGATCCTCGTCGTGGTTGTTTTGGTCCACGAGAACACCCCCTTTCTGGCCGGAATACCGCCCGCAATTTTTTTCTTAATAGCCGCGTTAGGGTTCGGGCTCCAGTGGGCGGTATTGGAGCGGGGATCTTCCCTTACGTCTACTGTTGAGGGCGAGTGTGAGAAACTGCTGGGAAAGGCCGCCGGTTTTTGCTGTGGCTGCTCGATCCTGCTGGCGTTTCAACCTAAGATGTTTGTGGCGGAATTAGGACTGAATTCTGGAGTGGTTTTGCAGGGTTTGTGGTTTTTTCAGTCCGGTTTGTCCCTGTATGTGAAGGGTTTCATACCAGAAGGTTGCGAACGGCTTCTGGACGTTCCTCGCGGGGTGGAGGGTTCGATGAAGTGTGAACTGGAGGATTCCAAGTTACGTGCCTTAGCTCTCCTTGATTTCTTGTTTATTCTATATGTGATCGCTGTGGTTGTTATTGATTTAGCCGTTTGCGGTTTTGTGGGGAGGGTTTTGGGGGTTAGGAAGCATGGCGGTTATGAACCATTGGATACCAATCAGAAGGTGCAACCGTAGTGTTGAATTTGGACCCTCTCAATTTATTTGTTGCATAGAATCTGTGAATTTGGACCCTCTCAACCGTAGTGTTGAATTTGGACTCTCTCGAATTATTTGTTGCATAGGTTTGTCTGAGTGTGTGCGTTTTTTAACAATTGTGTACGTTTTGAATTTTAAGTTTCTGGCTTATTTGTTGATTGCCAAGTTCCTATGTAAATTTTGTACATGCCGCTAATGCGGAAAAGTTTCTGAATCATAGAGGGGCCTGCAAGTAAATTAGTATAATAGCTTACATATACGATGAACTGAAAAAAACTTACATCAAAGGAAAGAAACTTATGGAAAACCCGCAAACAAAATCAAAAGGTATGGATGTCAAATCTTCTACAATGCTTATATTTTTATGGTGTGGTTCAAAACAGTATTTGATTTCTTTAAATTTGATTGTGATTTGAACGGAAATGTAGTCTCTTTAGAATTATGAATTGGGGAAGCTTAAAGTCTCTAAAATTAACATGTTTAATAGGGAAATTGTTCAATAATCAGTGGTATGATTCAATCACGGGGAATGCATTGTCTCTGCCTAGAGCGACATTTTTGCCATATTCAAATAAAGATTAGGTGGGAGTTGCAGCATCATCCATGGGGAGGTGAACCCAGTCCATCCTAATGGCAATTACAATGGCTTGACCGCCAGATTTTGGCCTGCTGGAATTGGAGAGAGCTGCAACGTGTTACATTTTTTTCTATAGTATTTGATGATCCTTCTTTATCTGTTGTAACTTTGCTGCTTTTATCCCTCAATGATATCAGATTTCCACAATCTATGGGAATTATTGTAATTTTTTCTGGGTAGATTGTGTTGGAATTTTTTCCATTAACTTTTCAGATCACAATTCATGATCTATGATCAGGATGATAAGAGAGCATAAGGAAAGTAAAAATGACTCTTTTATGCTTTATGTACGAAATTACAGTAGCATCCAACATTAATTCTCCCTCTCTGCTCCCCAATTTCAAAGGCCATATGGTCCCATGGAACACTAGCTTTCTGCTACATTCAAATATATCAGATGAACAATTACCAAATCCTCTGCTGTCAGTGGCTATGAAACCTGTAAGCTTTGCTACCTATAACTGCAGTTCTACCCTGTTGGAGCAGCGGCCAGAATTATTGGTTTGAAGAAGAATTTGCTCATAACTTCCATTAGTAGACTCTAATCGCAGTATTTTAAAATCCCATAAGACAACTGTAGGAGGACCTCCCTTAATGGAACTGTCATTTTGTAAGAGGCATTAGCAATGCCCTTTTTATTGGATCTGCTTGCTATTGCACATCAAAACACTCAACCCCAGAGGGTCGAAGGTGCACAAGACATGATATATTCAGCTACATAAGCACATGTAAGGTGAAAGAAATTTTGAAAATCTGAAGGTGGAAGTATAGTGAATTGTGTTTAATGCGTAATTTACAATTTAGCATATTCAAAAGGTTTTGTTTGGCTGTAGAGAGGTGTATTGGAGGCTGCCAAATTTAGGGAATTTAAGAATGGTCAAGGAGTTTCTGAAAAAGGCTAGAAAGTAAGAGACATAAAAAAAATTATGGCACTGGGAATTGTCACAGAATCTGTTTGTTATCTTTGATTCATTTGTTTTCTGCATATCCTTACAAAAGAAGTTTGAATTGAATGGAAATTAAATAAGTTCCCTCTACATGCAAGACTACTGCCCTTTATCCATTTCTTTCAGTCTTGATCTTTATAATCCCTCAAAACCACGGCTGAGCAATTGTATAGTTCCATCATAAAGAAAAATTGGACTCAACAAACATCTTTGAATTAGAGAAATTTGTTGTAAAAGTTGAATTTTGGAGTCAATTAATCTGTCGTCTTCTTCTTTTTTCCAGATGACTTCCTTTTTATTCATATCTACAGTTTCAGACATATTATGTTGTTTTAATTGAAGTTTGTTCCAAATAAAAAGAGAATTCAGGAGGTTTTCAGCATGAGGGTTAGTAATCAAAACCATGTAAGTCAAGTTTTGCTTATTGTGTATAAATTATATACCACGTACAGAAATCGTATTCCTAAACCTGCTATAGCTGCTTGCTGAGGTAAGTGCTAAATATCTAGTTTGCTCGCAAATATGATTGTAACTTGCATTGAGGGGGGCCTTTGTATCTTTCCAAATGGTATTTATTTGTCAAAATGGTATCAGGGTTATAGTCATGAATTTTATAATGAGGTCATGAAGCTATATATAATCATTGCCTGATGAGATCAGTTCTCGTGATTTCTGGATAATATTGAATGTTTTAATCCATTCAGTTACCTCAAGGCCTAGTTCGTTCCCTTCAAGCTAAATTATGATCTTGAACTCCTGGTTTCATTGTTTTTATGTTACTTATGAGTTGAATATTTTATATTTAGCAGTAGCTTTCGTTGCAGCTACTGAATCAAATCCCATCTAACGTCATTCTCTTCTCAGAGAATGTTTTTCATATTTGTTTCGCCCATGCTAGCAGAGGAAATCACGTATACTGAGGATACGAGGGTCATTCATGATCTGATTAAAGAAATTTTGAGTTCATTTTGTTGTATCCATCAAAAGTTTTATGTCAGGACAAACACATAACAGTGGGGTCTCATTGAAGGGGTTGCTGCTGCAATTTTTAGTGCGTCCATGATCCCATAGAGTTCATTTGTTTGTAAAATTGTAAGTCTAGGATCTACACCTGCAATTGCAGGGAAGCAAGTTTGTAGGATGAATCTAAACTACTAGTTGTGGTGAGGTGCGTGAACAGCAATCTCTACTGTGCCCGTGGTCCCATGGAGTTCATTTGTTTGTAAAATTGTAGTTTAGGATCTACAGTAGGGAAGCAAGTTTGTAGGATGAATCTAAACTACTAGTTGTGGTGAGGTGCGTGAACAGCAATCTCTACTGTGCCCGTGGTCCCATGGAGTTCATTTGTTTGTGAAATTGTAAATTTAGGATCTAAATAGTGGAGTTCATAGCAGATGTATTTTTAGCATTTTTTTTGCCAAATAGTGGCTGTTACTTTGTACCTATTTTCTAATAATTCGTTCTTTTTAGAGTCTATACATCTGTTAATAATTTCAATGAGGAAATTTTTAAACGAATCACTCGAGCTAAATAGATTATTGAATATTGCAAGCATTGCTTAATAAAGTCAACTGCTGGCTGACAAAATCACAAACAAATTTATAAAAAGAAATGGTTTAGTCATGTTTTTCATTAATTAGCCAAAGTAGTATTTTTTCAAATTTACCCAATAAATTTCGTTTACAAAGCAAGGTCAATTTTTTAGGGCAAGGATTATTACCCTTATGCTTTAACTTTCTATCAGTATTATGAGAATTGTAATAGTCAGTCAAATAAAATAAGTAGGAGATAGTTTCCACAAGACAAATTATATGATTTTGTTATTAGGATTCAACTGTGTAGTTTTTGAGTCAAACTGATTGACCCATATTTCACGAGTGGTAGTTCATAAGAATCCATCTCTCATGAGAATGAATGGTATACTTAATACTCATTGCATCTAGGTCATGTTCATAGAGGTGAAGCATTGGGCCTTTTTGAAAGGTTACCCATCCCAGTACTTACCACAACTCAAGTGTGCTTAACCATGGAGTTTCCATGGAGGTTAAACCCTCTAGAGTCCATCTAATATTGGACACTCCTCTGATTTCAGCAACTATCATCAAAGCAATGTTATCCACAACATTTAAGTGAGAAAGAGGAGGCAAACTACTATCACATATCCAACCTTGATTAAGTTCTTGTCTCACGTGAGCTTTTAAAACCCTTTCATACCCTCAACCATTAGGATGAACAAATAGGGCGATAGAGGGTCACCTTGATGGATGCCCTACAAGGTGTCAAACACTTAGAAATAATCTTATATACCACACTATAGAGAGACTGATTTATAAAGATCCTTATAATTAGCTCCTTTGGGATAAGTACAAGAAACATGGAATTGAATGCTCTCAACAACTACTTGTTTCTCTATGATTATTGGACCACCTCCAAAAGGTCAAATTTGATAACCTTCCAAAGTTTTTGAAAGAATTGAACTAGGAAACCATCAAGCCCATGAGCTTTTCTTTTCTTCATCTAAAAGCAACACCTTCCTTTTCATCCAAAGAGATGGAACTACAAAGCATCTTATTCAACTCATTAGTCAGTTGATACAATCCCAAATAAGATTCTCTTCATCCATTACTAAAGGTGAATCCTCTATAAACAAAGCTCAAAGTAATATTGAACATCCCTCATTGTCTAACGAAAAGATTTAATTGAACACCTTACAAAGACACAATAGTAGAGATCATATTCCCACGTCTTGTAGCCTTGATAGAGTTAAATAATAATGTTTTGTTTCTATCCCCCTCATGCAACCAATCAATCTGAGGCTTTTGTTTTTACAAATATCCTTCACACAATTCCCATTTCGTCAAATTCGTAGATTTAAATTCTTATATAAGGGACCCTTCGATATAGACATGTTCTCTATCCTTTGGATGATGTGATGTAGATGATTCTAGGTAGCCACCTTAGCTTAAAAGATGTTCGCAAAACACTTCCTATTCTACTCCTTAAATTTATACTTCCAAATTATAACTCTTGAAAAAGAAAAAATATCATTCCATATGCAGACATAACTTTGCTCGACCATTCTGCCCGCTTCCCGCTTGGGGAAGATTTTGAAATGCCTCCCGCGTCTGTCACTTCCCGCCTGGTAAATCCCTGCCCTCCCGCTGGTGTGGGTTTTGTGCGGCCTAGGTTGCTACCGGTGCCCTTTGCTGCGATTTCCTATGCAGACGTGGCAGCTTTTGAAGCAGGGATTAATGGTGCCTTGTCTTCTGGGAGTGGGGTTTTTCATTCTCCTTCTGTGAACCCTGTTCCGGTAAAGGCTCTTGTAGTAAATTTGGATTCTAATATAGTTGATATTTCTAATAAGGTAGAGGATTTCTCTTCTACTGCTGCTATCTTTAGATTTAAGGGTTATTGGCCCTCACTATCGAGCTTGCATGCTTGGATAACCATTTAGTGGGAATCCTATTTATTGGATAATGTTCAAATTTACCCTTTGGCTAAGGGTTTTTTAATTGCTAAGTTTGAAAATGCTGAAGATAGGAATACTATCTTGTGTGATAGTTGTTTTTCTTGGGAGGAGCGTTTTCCCATGATGGCCAAACCCTGGCATAAGGATTTTGATCCTCTTACTGAGACCTTTAATAAAATACCCTTATGGGTGAGGCTTCCGAATCTTCCCATCCATCTTTGGCTGGATTTTGTTCTGGAATTGGTGGGGGAGGCTATTGGGGTTTTCCAGATGGTTGATCTAGTTACCTCTGACATTTTTCATTCGACGTATGCTCGCATCCTAGTGGAGGTTGACATCTCTAAGGGTCTCCCTGAGACGATTACTCTGGCATCCCCTTTGGGCTCTTGGGTCCAAAAGCTTGATTATGAGGGTATCCCGTTCAGATGCAGGAAATGCCACATGACTGGTCATCTGGCTGCTCGTTGTTTGTTTGATAAGGTTAAATCAAAGAAATTGCCTTCATGGTGGTTGGGGGATTCTGACCACCATTACACAGTTTGTAAATCTTAGGAGGGGGGTTTGGCTGGTAGCTCCTCTCAGGAGGTTCACGATAAGGATGGTATTAATGATGTTGTTTCGGGGGATGCCTTTACTCAGCCTAGTGTCCTTTTGGGTGTTGCTGTTGCTCCTAGCCGGATTGTTGATGTTGTCTCTGGTTCACCTATCCTTCATGTTGGTGCTGCTGCTTCTGCTGTCCCTGTTTCTGCAGGGGGGGGGGGGGGTTTGGGGGGGGGNGTTTTGGGGAGTGGTGGAGGTACTATCCTTGTCCCATCTATGGATGTTGGTATGGCCAGCCCTGTCTCTCAGGTTTTAGCTGTTAATTCTTTGGCTTGGCAGAATAATGTTGTGAAGGTGGAGGATGGATGAAAAACGGTTAAAGGAAAGAAATTTAAGTTCTCTGCACCTTCTTTTGACATGAATTTACGATCACAAAAGGCTGGGTAAAAATGTAAATCTTAATAGCCCTTTGTTGGTGTGCTGGTCCAGTCTTTGTTCCACTATGTGGAGACTCTTGGTTGTCTCCTTTGACTTGTGTGGTGGTGCCTCACAGTTTTAGTGTGTTCTTGCAATTTGCTATCTTTCGTTGGCTTTTTTGTAAAAGGTTTCGGGTCCTTTCAAAACCTGTTTTTACTTAATTAGAACTTTGCTCGACCATTCAACCATAAGGTCTTGGAACAAAAATTGATGCAAACACATAAGTTGAAACTCAAAGGGGATTTTTTTTGTGGCACCTATATCAATAGCTAACAATTTGATAGGTTAGTGATCTAGCCTGCTCCAACCCAAATATCTACAATAGTAATCCAATTGTTGCCAAGCCAAAAGCTATAAAGTAAAAACCTATCCAATCCATTTGAGATAGAGTTCATACTACTCTTGTTACCCCAGGCATATAACTTGTTGTCACATGAAATTGAACCCTACTCGATTGGATCCAACATTTTAGTGGCATGATGGAAAAGACTTTGAAGTGTTGGGGACCTTGGGCGAGGGGGTTAATCTCAATAGAAGGTTGGCTTCCTTTCTAATAGCTTACAAGAGGGAAAGGAAGAAGAGAAAATTTAGAAATGAGATGGGAGGATACACTTGTTGGTTGTTCCAATTGATTACCCAAATAAGCCCTATGAAATAACCAATTTTAAATCTATAAGGATTTGGATCAATGACCAACTTGACATGATGTGATTAGGGACAATCCTCTTAACTTTAGGCTATGTAAAACCTAGGTGGGTGAACCTAAACTAATACCCTTGTTGGTTTCAAACAATGGATAAACATCTACGCATGACACCTCAACTTAGAGACATTTTGTCTTTACTGGGTAGCTATCGAATTCCACCATTAAAACTAATTTACTCATCAACCCAAGGATTTTTAACTTGAAATGGACAAGACAGTATGTGCACTAAGAGCTTTCCAGAGCCATATTATTCTAACTTTAAACAATTAAAATACTAAACTGTATATCATAAAGGAAATACAATAAATGACAACCATTATCTTCTATGAATGAACTCAACTCAAACTTATGTTGAAACAATATTTCTTCAACTAGAAAGTTAGCTACTATATTTTTTCTTGGCTGCAGGAATAGTCACAAAATTATAGTTCTAATGTTGAAGGGATAGTCAACTGCTAAAGTACAAGAAATAGAGTACAAACATCTAAGATTAATCTACATAAAGCAAATAAGTAGAATCCTCACCAAGCCCCCCCCCCACTTTGGATGAGTCTTCTTAACAACTAACTAGAATCTTAGAGAGAAAACATCCAAAATGGCATTATCCACTCATGTTGATAACACAAAATAACTAAACTTGATGTTTATTCAGAAAATACTTTAACAGTAAAGTGCAAAAGTATAGTACTATCTCAACCAACCAGTTTCTAAGTTGGGAGAATTTATAGAAAATAAACATTATAACCAACTTACTACTTCAACCACTCAATTTCTTACAACTAAGAAGAGGGCTTTTATTAAAAACATGAAATCAGGAGCAAGAAAGCAAAACAAAGCAAGACTTTGTTCCAATAATTACTTCACATCATAATTTTCCCTATATTTGCTCTGTCATCAAACATGGTAAATAAATAAGAAGATAAATGTTCTTCTAACTGATTGAAGGAATCTTATGTAGATGCAATAGCTAGAATGCCACCCAACAATGTCGATTCCTTCCTCCATTGTTGCCCTTAACCTGTTCAAAACAATTCCCATATTTTGGCGATGACGTTACTCCTTCTTAGCTTCCCTTGGACCTTTTCAAATAGTTGCATCATCGAGGTTAGCACACGTAGATCCTAACACATTCATCATTATTTAAATTATAACACTAATCACAATTTATCCATGAACATACACTTATGTTGCATTCATTTAGTGTTCATGGTTTTTATAAAAAAAGACACAAGATATTACAAGATAGTTCAACAACATGACTTAAAACAGGTATCAAACCACAAAGTTCATGAACTTGAAAAGGTAAAACAAAGTTCAAGACAACATAAAAGTTTGTAATAAAAAAGACATAATCAAGGCTCATCATCTACCCCCAACATAAGCTCCTGGCGGTCATCCAACAAGATGATTTTGAATCTCATCCCAGGCTAACAGTCTCAAGTTGCCTACTGTTGTTTGCCCCTTAGTCTTTGCAATCATATTCCAATAAAACCCTTGATCTTTCTTCAAATTTTCCCACAGGGGTTTCTCTTGGTTGACATCATAAAAAGTGATACTGTCCCAATGTGGCATAGGCCCACCATAACAGTGATAGCTAGAAAATTAATGGAATATACTTTTCCTGTTGGTTTTCTCTCAACTATATATAAGTTGCCACTCTACGAAGGGTTGCATGGTAGTTCTGCAAAGAGTGAGGTTCAACCTGCTTTAGATTATCTGACAACCAATTATATCTGCAATCTAGGTGCCCAAAAATTGTTTTAATTGAAGCACCCATCTCTTCAAGTTCTTTATGATTATCTTCCCTTAATGTCATGACTCTATCCTTCTGATCAAGGTTATAGATTAACTTGTTCCATTCATAGAAAATCCGGTCAAGGTCATCAACTTCAGCCTGAAGGGGTAGGGGGACAATCTGTTCCATATCCTCATACTCTCTATGTTGTTTACCTCTGTTATTTTCATTTTGCACATATGACATAAAGGCTCTCAAACGGATATCCCCAATGAATAGCAACAGATTCCATCATGAATCAAAGGGAACATCATAGTTGTGTAGATAAAATTCACAAAGTGAATTCTTGTTTTGAGGAGTGGTTGTTTGATAGGAAAACACAAAAATCTCTAGGGGTAACAGGAGATAAGGGAAGTCCCAAAAGCTCTGTAAACAACTTATAAGAAAGATGCAATTCCTTTAACTATAATACACATACCCTAGTAGGTCACGTACATTCTATAAGTCGTCGTACTATGGTGCTTACAGTTTCTATTCTTTCTTTCAAGTTTGCAATTTATTCATCCTTTTCTCTTAGCTCTTCTTGTAATTGTTCTTTTTGTTTCTTCCATTCCCTTTCTCTTTCTTCCATCAATTGTCATAATTGCAATGCAACATAAGCCCATGAGGGTGAGGATGGTGTGAGTATATTTACTCTAACGAAATTTGATGTTGCAAGGTTTTCTAATCTAGCTGTAGTCTATTCCTCATCAAACAGTTTCTCTTCACTTAGACATTTATACCTTTGCTCATTTTCAGTATCAGATCCCAAATTAAGTTCAACTGTATATTACCCAAGTGAGCTGAAACTTCTTTGGTATCCTCTAATGAACTATCTTCCTCAGCTTGGTTACTGTCTGTGTCTCTCTTTGATGTTGAAGGAGTTTTCAATATTGGAGAGGGTATGGTTGTTATCTATTCTCCAATCTATTTCCCCCCTTCATCAGGTAAAGTATCCTTTGTTTCAATTGATATTGGAATGTAGGTGGCCTTGGTTCCCTTTCTCCCCATTGGTTTTCCAGGCTTTCCTCTAAGCCTATGACTCCTAACAATTTTCACAGAAGTCTTTTTAACTACTTTTGTGAACTTTGTTGTTGGCTCTACAGTTTTGGCCTTTTTAGTGGCTACAAGTTGCTCAGCCTCTATAGCCTTCCTCTTTGGAATTCTAGGGTTTTTAGGTTAAGAAATCTTAGCTTTACCCTTCTTAGTGTTCTGTGTTTCCTTTTCAACTGATTTCCTTTTTTATGCACTTCTAGCCCTAGTAGATTTTCTGTATATCAGGGTCTTTGCTAGGGTAGAGCTAGGATTATAGTTGGTTTCTTTACTAGACCTAGTTGAAGGAGTTACTCTCTTAGTAGTATTTTAATTGGAGGATTGTGTAGGGAATGGCTTTGAAGATGAAGCCCCCTCTATCAATTTAATTGTACCCTCAACCCTTTTCATTCTTAGGGTTAAAGGTTGTTGAGCGGGTCCTACATCTACTAGTCCAACCCCTTTAATGTTGAAGAAATCATTCTAACTCATGTCTGGTTGTGTTTCTTCTAGGTTTTTTTTCAATTAACAATTGATCAAATAGAGGTGAGAGACAAATTGAACACTACCTTTATGCACTTTGTTTGTCATTTGCTTGAGCATATTGTAGAGAAAATTAGGCACATTCATGAATCAACCATGTTTGAGGTGGCTTAGAAGTTTGAAATGAACATTATGAAGCTAAGACTTTTGACCCTCACATGTCAGGTACATCATAATGTAGGTTGCTCTATAAGCCATTCTAGTGGCAAAGACAATCTTTGTGTCCTTTGACTGCTAACATCCAACATAGGGTCACCTGGTAGTGTGAATTCATCCCTGGGTGATCTTGCATCCCTGTCTTCTGGGAATGTCTCCCCTGTTGCTAGCAGTCCTATTATCTCCACAATTCTTTTTCTCTGTGACAATTATTTTCAAGCCCTTGACCAATGCTTGGTCATTTCTTAGAGTCCTAGCAAACTCCAAAGCCATTTGGTCATTGAAATCGTGTAGCTTCATAAAATAATCAAGCCATCCACATCTATATATAGGCTCACATTCCTTGTCTTGTAAAATGAGGTCATGACCCACTGGTTTGTGGTGAATTGGAGGGCCTCCCATTTCTATAAGTTTTCACTCTGCAAATTTCTTTTTCTCTACACAAAATTTCCTATAAATGCCAACTAAAAAATCCTCCTTCAAAAACCCTTCTCTCTGAACTTCAGAACCCCTTTTCCTTCAAATAATTCTCTCTTACTCTGCAACCCAAACCCTTCTCATGCAACCATAACCCTCACAATTTCTTATGAAAGAAAATATGATATAAGCTCAAGTCACTTCGAAAGGTTATCACAAAAGATTACCGTTGCATGTGTATAATTGAAGTACAAAAATAAAGAGGCACAATGAGGTGAATCAAATGACTTGACATCATAAACCTTGAGATATATCAACTTTTGGCAAAACAGACTGTAAACATGCATTTAATTTTTTTTTGAAAAAACATAAAATTAAGACGTGACAAATTTTGAAATTGTCATAAGTGAAAGGATAGAGAATATTGAATGCAATACAAATATATAATTGTAAAAATAATTAAAGTTGTTATTTAAAAATAGATGAACTAGAGATCTGGTACTTACCTCACAATTATAACCAAGGTAGCGCGCTATGATGAGTTATTAAACATTTGAACTAAAGATTTGGAAAATTGAATGCTCAAAAAATGATGGTGAGGCGAATGTGACAGAAAAGAAAATGGAATGAGGTGGAAGTGATGTGGAATGAAAACAGAAATAATATTTCCATGTGGACATGGAAACTTTATTATGGAAAATATTACATGTTCATCAAACACGTTATGAGCCCTGAGGATCATCGTGATCAACTGCAAGAAGAGTATCATTGTTGGAGTCTGGAAACTACTTCATAAACTCCTCTTTGCTAGTTGGCTTATGATAAAGGTGTAAACGGTGGCCATTGACTAAAATTTGAATTTGAAATCAACTATGCTAATTAGCTCGACACCTCCATTAGAATAGACTTGCTCAATTTCATAAGGACTTGGCCATCTAGTTTGGAGTTTCCGCAAATTGTCCTTATACCTTGAGTTCTACAAGAAATCCCAATCTCCAGGACTAAATGTTTTTCTCTCAATGTATTTATCATGCCATTTTGTTCTCTATTGCTATATTAATAATTTGTGTTGCAAAGTTGTTTGTCTCATCTCATCCAATTCACTTAGTTGTAACACTCTCTTTGTTTGTCCTTGTGATAAAATCATGTCCAATTCTAATGTTGTTTGGAGTGGCTTATGTTCAAACTCAATTGGAATTATTATTGTTTTACTATACACCAATTCAAAATTTGTAAACCCTATTGTAGTATTGCATGTTGCTCTAAAGGCCCATATTGCTTCTGGTAAGCGAGTTGCCTAATCTTTCTTGTGCAATGTATTGTTTTGGTTAAAATGGCCTCAATTTCTCTATTAGTTACATCAGGATGGTATGAGGTTGATTTCTTATGCCTTATGTTATTTTCTTCTAACAATGTTGCCACAAGGTTAGATGTGAACTATGCTCCTTGATCTGTCACAGTTTCTATAGGCACCCCATACCTTGTAAAGATCTCTTCATACATGAATTATGCAACCTTGTTATTCTAGCATGCTTCATAGCCTTGACTTCAACCCTTTTTGTCAAATTGTCAATGCAAACCAAGATATAGGACTTACCATTTTAAGGTGGATCAATGGTACCTATAAAGTCCATACCTCACTTATCAAAAGGAGTAACAAGGTCACATGTGGATGCAATGGAATTTCCTTAGATCTTGTTGGCCTTCCCATCCTCTGGCATCTGTCACATTTTCTAGTATATCTAATAGCATCCTTATGTAGAGTAGGCCAATAGTACCCAATGTTGAGAACCTTAATGGTTGTCCTTTTAGCAACAAAATGCCCACAAAATTAGCAAAAAATTATCTTTTTTGGAGCTTAATCGATTAATTGTGTGTTTTGAGTCTTTGGTGCACTTGCACATTCTATTAGATTGAAAAATATTTTTAATTTTTTAGAGAGACCTATTTGGGGAAGTGCTTCTTCATCAGAGGACGATCGCAAACCGGTAACCCTTCCGACCAGTACATAAACAAGACATGGTCCAAAGCCCTGAATGTCTTAGATCTATCCAAGATCGGGCGAGGTGTGTTGATGATAGTCTGGATCAGGTGAATATCCCCAAGTAGCCAGCATGGTCAACTAGAGACTTAAGAGTCTCACACGCATACAAACTAATTGGGTAGACACCACAGACCTTACTACAACCCGGTTAATTAAAGACCCACCTGGTTCACCTCTGAATCAAGTGTATTATTATAGTGCAAGGGGTTGCAGAATTTCCCCCAATATTCCCATCATATGTGTCCCATTGTGTTGGTGAAAGAGAACTTCACTAGCACGGAAACAATACTGGGATAAAATAAAAAACATGAGCACCTACAACGTACATCTCTGTTTCCTAGTAGTGTGACAATGGTTGTGTGAGATGACAGACATCCAAGCAATGATCCTATATCATTACATTTGAATCCAATTTGACCATAGATTAATATGACTGTCTCTATTTTTGTTGTGATTGACCATGTGAAAACTTGAAGCTTGAAAAACTTGTTGAACATACACTGATCGTTTATTCTTCTTTTCTTTTTTTGAGTTAGTTCTGCAGCTACACTGAGTTTTGTGATGTTGATTTTGTACACATCTCAAACATTGGTCCTACAACATTTTCCTATCAGTATCCTATCAGAGAAGCAATCTGATCTAAAAACACAGGTCTTGAAACATTACACTTGGCTCTTATCTTAAAAATTTAGTGATCAACATACCCTTGCATATTCATCTAACATTTTTAGCATCATTCCTAGCATAGAACCTTGCATAGTCATTTCCTTTTTGAATAGTCATCATTATAGTCTGGAAAAATTAAAAATCCCAAAAACATAGCTTGCATTTCCTAGAGGTTAAGTTTTCCACCTTTCAAAGTCGTTTTTAGATTAGAGGGTGCATTTTCTTAGGACATTCCAGTAGTGGTCTTGCGTATTATATTGGCTTTGTCAAAATTCAGTCACCACCTCTCATAACCTATCATTATGGTTAAAACTTGTCTTAGAAATACATCATTGCCATTATTAATCATCTTTGTCCTACCCTTTTGAAGTCAAGATTGTTTATATAATCATTTAGGTCTTTCCTTAGAGGGTTTACCTTTGAAGTTTTTAGAATCTCTCTCAGGTCATATTACCTATACCTTAATAATCATTCTAGACATTCATTCCTAGATTGCATCAACATCTTATTATTAGAAAATAAAAATAGGTTGCATTAATCCTTTGCATATGTCGTTCACAAGATCCCAAAAGACCAAAGGCAGGATGGATCCTGACACAGAACCCAGACATGATCCCAACATCAAAATTGGTATTCCTATTCAGAGTACCCTACAACTGGATTTCAATGATCCAGAGACTACTCAGGATCATTAGAAAATACATGTTAGCATCCCATAATTACCTCCCATCCCCCCACCAGAGGATGAGTTCTCATTCAAGAACATCAGAGCTAAGTACAATGACAGTGAAGAAGTTAACAATGCCATAGAAAATCCTAGGGTAATGACTGTCATGGGGTCCCTATTGGCAATTGGCTCAGATACATACTTCAAAATGCTTGCACAAAATGGTGCCAAACTACTCATCAGAATTGACACCTACGCCATAGTAGAAACCAATGCCATGCCACCATCTTGACTTGCTTCCAAAACACCTCTCCCAATCAATTTCATTTTACCTTCTAAAAACCCCACTCAAAGCACATCCCAAGTAACCACGTCTTCCACCACACTAGAATTCCAATACAAAAACCCTCTTTTTGCCACTTTTCCACCAATGACCAACACCCTCATCACCACAACATCCCCTTCCATAATGACCTCAAACCATCCATCGGGTACATCCAATATGGCCCCACTTGAAGGCATTATATTTTTCCATTAGTATATGTAAGGAAAAACATGATCTACACTATCAGTTTACACTACACCGACAGACAGGGCACAACACTACCCGATATCAAGGTTACCCGATACTGCCAAGTACAAAGCATCCCAACAAACACTAGTTAGTGTTACCCGATGACAAAAAGGACAAAGGAACTTGATGAAACAACAAAGAGAGGAACCCAATAGATGAAGGGAACCCGACGATCAGTTCAATGAAGGAACACCGACAGACTTTCAGTTCAACCCGACGATCAAGAACCGATAGTCAGTTACATCTCGCAAAAAATGGATATGACTTTCCACGTCAGATAAATCACTGAAGTTTTATATTTAGCTTCTTGATTTGTTTTAAATCTATTATGTGCGGAGAAAGCAATGTAATTATTAATGTTTTAATCAGTTTAACTATTTTAAAACATGCAAACTAAAGGATCAAGGTCACGTTGTATACCTTGGATCAAGAGTTAACATTGTAATGCGTGATTCTAGAATAGGTCAAATACTTGTATAAATAGATGCTCAATCTATTGTGAACATGTTTTTCGATGATGATTGTAGCCACTGAGAGCATCTAAGGATCAGATAAGAGAATTCATGCAGAAGGACGGAAAAGGACCAATTCAATTTCAAGAACAGAACACAGGCTACCGACAAGAAGGAAAAGGTATTAATCAATCACTATAGGTGATATTCATATTTTGAGAGCTTTAATGGATCTGTGATCAACAATTCTAGATTGCATACAGTTAGGTCAAACATATTGTACTCATCAGTACACTTAAGAAATCATTTCAAGAAAGGTGGACCTAACAGTCGTATTGTAAATCTCTTAACCGAGTGCACACTTCATTAGTGTTGCTAAAGCTCTTAACATAGTAGATCTTAATAGGTCTCCACTTTAATACTCCTAACATGGTATATCATCAGAAGAGATCAATTGTAACCCTTTACTGGCTCCCTTCCATTCTACAGATAGTGAAGTTTTGTGGGTGCCATCCCCACCGCAGTTTTTACTTCTTAACAGGAGTTTTCTGCGATATCATATCTTGTGTTATGTGTCTATTACTTTCATGAATGTTTCTATGAATGTTGCAAACCATTAAAGATTATGAATTAATATTACATACATAAGAAAGAACATCAGATATGGTTGGTAATACAGTAAACAATGATTACTAATGATGAAAGGTGAAAAGTATTAAAAGTTTTAGAGGTACTGATTCACCCCTCCCCTCTCAGTACTACTTCCCATTAATCCCAACAATTGGTATCAGAGCTAAGTCTCTTCTTGGAAAGCTTAAAGGCTTAAGAGAAAAGATCATACAATGGAGAAGTACAAACTTGATAAAAATATTGAGAACAAAAAGCTTGAAATTCAGATGTTCTATGAACAGTATAAAGAAGCGAGAATCAAGATGAGAGAACTGTTGGATGAGAGAAAAGGCATGGCAACTCGGAGCAATGAAAAATATTATCAAGAAGAAGAGATTCCAGATTTCTTTGAATCTTCAAGATCAAATACAAGTAATGCATCAGATACATCAGAAGAGAACATCACAAATCTAAAGGAGATCAATCAACATCTGACAGAGAAAATAAAGATGCTGCAAATCGGTCAAGAGATCAGATGGTAAGAATGATTGATGTGATGAGTTCTTCTAGACAAGATGAAATAGAAAGAACACTAGCTATTGATGACATGAGGAAGATTACAGAGAAGCTACAAGAGAAGGAGTTAGAAATTCAAAGACATGCTAAGCATCACCATGAGATTAAAAATTAGATTATTCTTATGAGTTAAGAAGCAAACATAATGAGTATAGTACTCATTGAAAGAGTACAGGCTATCGGTGAACTAAGAGAAGAGAATGAAAAACTAAAATATGAGGTTAGAGTTCAACAAAAACATAATGAAATTATCAAAAAGGCTGAAGAAAGCAATAAAAGAATGGATGATTTTCTTGAAGGACAACGAAGAGTCAACAGCAACAACAGTCTAGGTTTTACCAAAAATGGAGAATCATCAAATCAAGCCAATCCAAGAATGTCTATGAAAATCCAAGACCAAGAAAGCTTACATGCAAACACTATGGAAAGCAAGGCCACACATCAAATGTATGCCAAGGAAAAATGAAAGGTATTCCTAAATCTACATCTTCATTCATAGGATTATGTTATAAATGTAACAAGAAATGACATAAAGCATATGAATGTAAGTCTAAGATGGATCATCCAAAGAAGGAAACCTACATGGATAAATATTGTCCTACACGCAAAATGAATGGGCACACAAGTCTTGAATGCTGGAAAAAGAAAAAGCAAGCATGGAAGCCTAAAGGTCAAGAAACTCCCTATCAACCAAAGAGAATCGGTAATCAATATGTATGGGACTACAGTGCATGGAAAAATTGTACAACATGTGGTAGATATGGTCACACTGCTGCAAACTACATGAGAGCATGGACTAAAAGGTCTAGATGATGGACAAATCCTGAAATGGCATGCTTACACTGTAATAAAGTTAGTCATCTCAAGAAAGACTGGAGAGACTGAATGACAGAGACAATCACATATCCCAATGGAAACACCATTGAAGATATTCAGAGGGCTAGAGACAAAATGTGGAGAAAAGATTCAAGCAATGATGAAGTTGGACCAAGTAATGCAAATGGTGACACCCCATCCAATGGATCCGGTGACATCACCACCCCCACTTAAGCTGAACAAGTATGGAACTGCCCCACACCAAGTCATATTTTGCATCAGTTTCATTATACAAATTGATAGATTGTCAAAATCTACATGAATAAAGATGCATATTATGTTACTTGTTACAATTCTAAGAAAACAACCCCATCAGTAAACACATACCAAAAATCATCGGTGAACATAAAGGATGAGCTATTTTACACTTATCGAGAATTGTCGGTCAACACATAAAATGGCTAAGTTGCTAATGTAACCCAACACACATTGGTAAGAAAGAAAAGTTATAAAGTTGTCGTGACAGAACACTGATATCTGTCGGTGAAAGCAGAAATCTTAACAGCTATCCCAAGCATCATGTCAACACCGATAATGTTATGTAAGAGTCTTCTCGATGAACTTCATCTTCATGACCTGACGATTTGTTGAGTATTTATGACAGACTTAGGGCAAAAGTCTATAAATACTCGACGGGAGCACTTCATTTCTCACACGCGATTTGAAGAGAAAGAGCAGAACGAAAATAGAGCAAAAAGAAAGCATTCAGCAGAGCGACCTCGACTCGATCCAGCACACTCCAAACAAATCATTCACAAGGTTCACTAATCAAAGTAAGTACCGAGTGCAACAAAGAACTCTGTTATTATTTTCAAGAAAGTCCTAAATTTGAAATATGATGGCAACCACCTCAAGAACCGTAAAGATTAAGAATGACAAGAAGAATATGGTTAGGCTGATAAACAACAACACCTGTGTAGAACCAAAGTACAAGATATGCCTAGAGATTGCATCACAACCCAATGAATCTGGTGCATTTTTGAAAATTCCACCTAGGGTTTTTCTAATAGAGGACATAAGGTCCTACATTCACTGCAAGATCACTGAAATAGGTGATCTGGAGATAGACCAAGCTTACCAGAAGCTGTGTGATGTAGAAGGGAACTTGAAGGAAGAGCACAAACACTTAGAGGTTAAAGGGATAACTAATGCCGTATATTTCCTGAGGGTTTTCAAAACCGACTGGATCAGGTTAGTTTTGAGAAGAATGCATGATCAGAAGTTGTGGTTAGATCGACCTAAGAAAATCACTAAGGATGTCCTTCATGTTGTAACTAGTTATCCAATAACTGACAAGCCTAAGGTACACAAGCATCCCTCCACGCCAGAAGTTGAAAATCTCACAGAAGCTAAGTGGGATAACAGAGGTCTTAAGCTTAACACCATCACCGACAAGGAACTGAGGTTCGGTGCATGTGTAATTGGTTACAAGATATTTCAGGCAAGCAGGCTTAACAACATTGCATCAAAAACAGTAAGCACAATCTATAAGATAGTGACAAAGGGAATACAGATGGATCTGTGTGAGATCCTATTGAAACAAATTGATGAGAACATGACAACGATCAAGTCTGCAAAGACTAACACATGTAAGTTCGGTTCACTTATCATGTGTATATTCTTCTACTTTCAAGAATACTTTCCTTCAGTAGGAAAAGTAAAGTGGGATACTACCAAACCAGTCATATTGAAAATTAGTGAACTTATTAAGTCACTAGGAGATAATTTTGATTCAGTAATGACTGCATACTTCCTTGAATTCAAGGAAAAGATGATGGAAAGAGTGAGGATTACTGAGCAACTAATTAAAAAACATAGTGATGAGATATATTTTATGGTGGATACAGATTTTACACACATAATACCGGTTGTACCAAGAACATCTTGGTTAGCCCCTCTTGATTATGAAATTAACATAGATCAAGATACCAATGCAATTGATGTATTGATCAATGAGCCAATTGACAGAAAAAACCAAGGTTTGGCACTATGAAGAGGCCAATTCAAAGATAAAAATAGGCCTAGTAATCAAGAAGACTGTCAACAAAAAGAACAAGATGGTTAAGAATCTTGAAAAGATTCTATCAGTTAATGAGGAGGAAAAAGAACAAATAGAGGAAATCGATGAACATGGTACCATCAGTGAAGGGAAACATGAGCAGAAATCAGATTATGAGGCAACTGAGTCTGATACACCTCCACCTCCTACAAAGAAACAAATAACAAGGAGCCAAACAACAAAAGACACTACACCTCTAAAGAAAGGTCAAGTGAGGACCTATAAGAGGAAGCAGCATACATAGAAACAAACTGTGAAGGCTACACCTAAAAAAAAGGAGGAAAAGAATGGTTAGGAATAAAGCTAACATTGAAGATTCCAAAGAGGATGTAAGTAAGAAAAGTTTTCTTACTAGAACAATTGATGAAATTGCTGAGTCAATTGCTACTACTGGTACAATGACTGATAGAAAGATCAGACAATGGGATAAAATTGAGCCTGAGGACCAAAACAATATACAAGATGCCATAATCATGGCAATGGTCAAGTTTAAATATGTACCAGTAGAGTTTATAGGCCAAATACCCAAAGAGATGGGTAATAGAATCTCACAACAATGGTCATATGCTCTACACACTGAAAAAGAACCAAGGGAGAGGGTACTTGTCACACTTATGCCTCCCGAATCAAACATGGAAGAGATCAAGGAAATAATGAAGAAGCACTCAAGCAAATTTGTAGCTAGGATAAGAGCTTACAAAGTGCTTGAAGATAAGTTTATAGAGCTGGACAACATGACCGAGACCAAATGGAGACAACTCTTAGATCTACCTGCAGAGTCAAAAAGTCATGAGAATCAATTACTTCTCATCGACACACCTCATGTAGAGGAGGAGAAAGTAATGCAAGTCCTCAACACATTGCTCTGGAAAATGTAGATAATGCTGAGCCAATTGACCTAGACAAAGTCATGGATGATCTTGACATTCAAGACATCACTCAGTATGATTAAGATAAAGATCCTTAGAAAGAAGATGATGTAATTTTTATCTCTTAAGGATCAAATCATGCAACAAAAAATGGAGACCCAAGAAAACAAATAAATGGATGTTGCTGATGAAATATGGCCGTACACATCAATTATTGGCATCACAGGACTAGACCTTGCTGATCAACTTCAAAAAGATGAAGATGTCATTGCTCAACAGGATCAAACCGATGAGCAGGACACAAATCAAGATGCATCACAAGTAAGCACTCAGGATAATATGCTAGTGTTGATAAAGGAAATAAATATGCTAGAAGGTAATGTAGAATATAATGCTGCAGATTCAAGCATACCCGAAGACAAGGGTGATGCAAAGACAAAGGACACAGTCGATGTAACAAAGGAAACAACTGCAGAATAAGTTGCCACTCATGATCAGAAAGAATCTACTGATCATAATAAAAAAGAGAAAAGCAAGTAGTAGAGGACAAGCATAAAGAAAAGGGTGAAGAGGCAAAGATAGATTCCTAGGAGAAGAAAACAGAAGAAAAATCTGTAGAGACACCCAAGGTTGATGGAGAGACGTCTTCACCAAATTGACAAGTAAACCCCGAGCAAAAAACACAAGAAGAATCTTCAACAAAGCCTTCACCGAGCACCTCTGAAAAGTCAAATAAACTAGAAATGGTAGTTCATACATCTGCGTCCACGCAAATCTCAAGGATGAAGAAGAACAAGCATAAGAATCCAGTTATTGTAGATGAAATCATTGAGATTCCAGTATGTGATCCTAGGACATTGGATCCTACTGAATTGACAAAGTATGCACGACTTTGTGAAAGGAAAGAAATGCAAGACAAGTTGAGAAAAGCCACCAAAGAGGCAAAGGTACTTGAAGTAGTGTAAGGAATACTTAAACAAATTGTACCTGATGTAGATATTGATCAAACAACCCCAATGCTTGATCAATTAGTGGTTCTCATAGATGCCATCACATATCAAAACATAGATGCTAAGAAGGCCATGGAAGATAGACTTGAATAGAAATATGAGTTCAAGTTAGCTGAGAAGATAAGCCAAGAAGTGGCATTGCAAAAGGTAAAGCTTTCTGAACTGGTTAACACAGTAGATCCAATAATTTTAGAAGCTATAACCTTGATACAAAAGTTATGCACGCTAGATCAAATCACCAAGGAGTATACCGAAAATATAGCACAGATAGATGTTGATCTTCAAACAAGTGCATAAAGTTTCACGAATAGTGAAGAGGCAATAAAATTGCACAATGAGTAGCTCAAGCAAGCTCGAAAGCTAAGACAAGACATTTAGATTGCAGAGAAAAAGTTTAGAGATGAGGTAAATGAGCTTCAAGCTCAAGTCTTATCGACACTCTCACTACCGCAACAACATATGACAAAGGTAAGAGAACTAATTGCCACCCCAGAAATGTCTATCCTAGAAACAATTTATGATATGCATGCATGAATAGAGCTAGAGCACATGGCACTAGAAATCCTAAAAGAAAAATGGGAGAAATTGCTCGAAGATATCAAGAACACCCACTCACATATTCTTGACACATAGTAAGTTACACATTTTTGTCAGATTTTTGACAACTTCTAAGTTGTACATTTTTGTCATGAGTATCAAATAAAGGGGGAAATGATATGTACAGTCAATAATAAAAGAAAAAATGAAGGATGAAATGATTTGCACAGTCAGTCATTTGAAAGAGAAAAGAAAAGGGGAATGTATAGTGTAAAGGAAAGTATAGATGTACATATACTTATACTATATTGATGCATATAGTTAGGGGGAGTCATATAATGAAAAGGATATATATATGGTGTACATACTAAACACTTTAGTATTATGCACATATCAATTTTTTGATACTAATGTCAAAGGGGGAGATTAAAGGCATTATATTTTGCCATTAGTATATGCAAGGAAAAACATGATCTACACCATCAGTTTACACTACACCGACAGACAAGGCACAACACTACCTGATGCCAAGGTTACCCGATACTGTCAAGTACAAAGCATCCCGACAAACACTAGTCAGTGTTACCCGATGACAAAAAGGACAAAGGAACCCAAAAAAACAACAAAGAGAGGAACCCAACAGATAAAGGGAACCCGACAATCAGTTCAATGAAGGAACATCGACAGAATTTCAGTTCAACCTGACAATCAAGAACTGAAAGTCAGTTACATCCCGCAAAAAGTGGATCTGACTTTCCACGTCAGATAAATCACTGAAATTTTATATTTAGCTTCTTGATTTGTTTTAAATCCATTATGCGCAGAGAAATAAATGTAATTATTAATGTTTTAGTCAGTTTAACTATTTTAAAACATGCAAACTAAAGGATCAAGGTCAAGTTGTATACCTTGGATCAAGAGTTAACGTTGTAATGGGTGATTCTAGAATAGGTCAAATACTTGTATAAATAGATGCTTAATCTATTGTGAACATGTTGTTTGATGATGATTGTATCCACTGAGACCATCTAAGGATCAGATAAGAGAATTCATGCAGAAGGACAAAAAAGGATCAATTCAGTTTCAAGAATAGAACACAGGCTACCGACGAGCAGGAAAAGGCATTAATCAATCACTATAAGTGATATTCATATTTTGAGAGCTTTAATGGATATGTGATCAGAAATTTTAGATTGCATATAGTCAGGTCAAACATATTGTACTCATTCTAACAAGTGTAGTACACTTAAGAAATCCTTTCAAAAAAGGTGGACCTAACAGTCCTATTGTAAATCTCTTAACCAAGTGCACACTTAATTAGTGTTGCTAAATCTCTTAACATAGTAGATCTTAACAGGTCTCCACTTTAATACTCCTAACAGGGTAGATCATCATAAGTGATCAATTGTAAGCCTTTACCAACTCCCTTCCATTCTGCAGATAGTGAAATTTTGTGGGTGCCATCCCCACCGCAATTTTTACTTCCTAACAGGAGTTTTCTGCGATATCATATCTTGTGTTATGTGTCTATTACTTTCATAAAAGTTTCTATGAATGTTGCAAAAAATTAAAGATTATGAATTAATATTATATACATAAGAAAGAACATCATATATGGTCGGTAATACAGTAAAGAATGATTACTAACGATGAAAGGTGAAAAGTATTAAAAGTTTTAGAGGTACTGATTCACCCCTCCCCTCTCAGTACTACTTCCCATTAATCCCAACACCACTAGGGCACAATCCTAGCAGTATCTCGATAGGATCCCCCCAAATCACTCAAGGGGAACCTCAAAAACAACAACCTACCAACAGTCTCCCCATAGGTGTTCCTTCTAATTTAGGAATCTCCCAAATCAATCAAGGGGAACCTCAATAGTAGACTCCTCCCAATCCCAATTGTTTGAGGATTCTGGTTTCATTTTTGAAATATCATTGGATAATCAAGCCTAGCACTTCCAACACTATAGCAATATCTTAGTAGAATCCTCCATACATTCTACTATCTCAGCAACAACCTTTGTATATTCCACCACCTCAAAAGAAGCCTCCATACATTCCACCACCTCACGAGAAACCTCTATATATTCCACCACCATAACAATAGCCTTTGTGTATTCCACTATCTTAGCAACAACCTTCATATGTACCACCACCCCAGCACAATCAACAACCTCCATACACCCCATCTTCTCAATATGTTCCACAACCATAGTATCTTCCACAACCTCCACGTGATACAACCTTAGTATACTCCACAACCTAAATATGTTCCACCACATGTGCTTGCAACAAACATGAACACAGGCTATGGGCCCTCATATAACCAAGCACCATCTTATAACAGTGGGACAACATTTTTTTTATCCTAACACGGTGCCATCTACACTGACACCCACTGAAGCCTTTTCTCAACAACTCTAAAACCTCCAATAACAGATCATTAACTTGTAAATAGACACTCCTAAGAGGTCTTACATTATTGTTGATTGTAGTCCTTACCCATATGATAGGACATTACACATGCCACCTTTTTCACGTAATTTTGAAATTCCTAAATTTGACAAATACAAGGAAAAGGGTGGTCCCCGGGACCATATACGACAATTCTTCATGGCTTGCATAGAAGTGGCATATGATGACACATACCTAATGAGACTTTTCCACGTAGTCTTGGTGGTCCATCCATGGAGTGGTTTTCTAGACTTCCTCTTGGGATATGATCCTGGAATGAATAAGTTGAGAAGTTCATATCCAACTATTCACATAACATTGTCATAGAAATAACATTAATGGATCTCCGCACAACCAAAACAAAGGTTGGTGAGAACTTCACCCCATTATTACAAAGGTGGAGAAATGTTTCCTCAAAAGACTCTTTCCACATACCTCTAAAAGAGAAGATCCATATGCTCATCAAAAATTTTCAACTGGACATGATGTGTGAATTAAACTCCCCATGAATTGAAACCTTTGAAGAACTATCAGACCAAGGGCTAAAGACATAAAGATCCCTCAACCTAAAGGGATCCATCAAGAAATTGGATAGTAACTTAACACCTTACAAAAAATCCTAATACTGGTCTAAAAACAAAAATGTGACAAACTATGGTTTTGTTGATGCTAAGGTGGTCCAACTAGTCACATGCATACAAGCACCACCAACACCTTCTCAGCAAACCCAATCATTGCAAAATACCTAGAGAGTTAATAACACTGATACATCAAGCCAATAAATTAATCAGACTTACCAACAAAATTCTTCAAGAAGGACCATCACTCCACCTCATGACTTTACGCCTCTTGAATAATCTATGGAGAAAATTCTTGAGAAATTACTACAATCTCATACGATCACCTTACCTAAAATTGTTGGAGATTTACTTCTGGCAGCTAGTTGATTGTATGTTTGTCATTGATGACAACATATAACATACAATAGTGTTCTATATGAACTTATCAGAATGATGTTATCAAGCCTTGTGCGGTTATGTTCATGTTGTAGACATGTTGTTTATGTTTTGTGCATACACGCATAATCAGATATGGAGTTTCAGTTATGTTGTGTAATTATGTTATGTGGCAGTTACTATTTCTAGAGTTTGTCTGTATAGAGCCGACGTATTGCATTGGTTCTTGAGTTGTGCCTATCTTCAGGATATGCGTGTGTATATTCAAGTTAAGTTATGAGTTTATGATAGTTATCTAAAGGCGCCAAACATGTTTCAACAAGATTGCAAAGTTAGAGTTAATTTGGTGAGGCCAACTTAGTGAAGCGTCACGTCTATTTAGTTTATATTGCACAGTTATAATTATGCTTGTGTGATTAGTAAAGCCGAAAAGGATGTTATGAAGAGTTGTCTAACAGGTCCCTTGATATTATACTTTGAGGAAGATACTTATAGAAAGTCATTTGTGGAATGCTAAGTGTGAATGATAAGAAAAGATACAGGAAAAGTGCAAAGCAGAATATCAGTTGAGTTTCATTCATCAAGGATCTATGTGAAGAAGAAGTGAAAGATTACAATACACTGGAACTGATCAAGACAATAAGTCTACTCTACAGTTCATCATCGGATATAGTGCATATCTGTTCTAGAGAAGGTTGTAGCCTTCACCATTAAAGCAGTGAGCTTTTGGACAGTGAGTCCTCACCCTTAACAAGGTTATTTGTAAAAGACTCCTAATAGGGTCAGACCCTTAACCATGTCACTATACTTATTGCATTGTAAAGAACAACTCCTAATAGGGTTGCAAGATCTTCTAACATGGATTATTATAAACAAGTATAGCTCATTGTGGGTGCTAATTCCCACGAGGGTTTTTACCATTTGGTTTCCCCATAACCAAATTGTGGTGTTGTCTATTGTGTTATCTGAATGTGATTTTACTTTATTGTATTATGGAATTAATAAGAGAAAATAATTAATTAGCTGATAACTGATTCACCCCCCCTCTTAGTTATCCTTTGGGACTATTCTAACAATTGGTATCAGAGCCAAGTGCCTCGGAGAGAAAGCCTAACAACTTAAGGTAGATCAGATGACATACTTCAGAAAAGAGAGTCCTAAGTTCGATGGAGAAAATTATCTGGATTGGAAAAACAAAATGATAACACATCTATAGTGTGTTGGTTTTGACATCTTTGAGATAGCCACACAAGAAGTTTTTATTCCTTCTCTAAAAGACCTATCAAGAGATGATGCTACTAGTAAATAGAAGGATACATTCACAACTAATGCAGTTGCCAAAGAAGCCCTTATAAGTGCACTATCTGACAGTGAATTTTCTGAGATCAAGAAATTAGACAAGGCATACAGAATATGGAAGTATTTAGAAGACATGTTTGAAGGAGATGTTCAAGCAAAGAATGTGCGCAGGAAGACATGGAAAAAGAAATACAACAGTCTTGAGATGTTACCTGAAGAGAACATTAGAGCCTACAATCAGAGGATAAATGAAACAGTTTCTGGAATAAAAAATAATGGTGGAGAAATATCAGAAGAAGATATAATGGACAAACTGTTGACCACTTTAACATCAGACTATGAGAACAAGATCAGTATTCTAGAGGAAACCATGCAATTTTCATAAGACTTCAAGAGAGAATTTGATCAGAAAAATTTCTGCATTTGAGATATCAAGATTGAAGACTGAACCTAAAACTGAAACAACCTTCAAAGCTTCAGTCCATGGTAAGAAATCTCACATCTCTAGCAATAATAAGAAAGAAGAAGTTGATGAAGAACTAGAAGAAATCATTTCCATGATTGCTAAAAGAGAAAATAAAGGAAAAGGGAAATATGAAGGACAACTTCCATTCAAATGTTTCTCATGCAACAAGATCGGTCACTTTGTATCCAAGTGTCCTACAAGAGTACATAAATTCAGATCTGATTATAAACCTAAATACATGAAGGAATGCTATCATGCTGAAGAAGGTGTAATTGATGAAGATTTAGGAGAAGATGAAATTGGATTCGTTGCCCTTAAAGACATGGAAAAATTGATTGAGCATATGGACATTGAAGATGAAAAGGAAACACATGAGTTAGCCCTAATTTCTAAACAGACATCAGAACTGATTGGATCATTGACAATGGATGCTCTCATCACATGATAGGTGATAAAGACAAATTTTTTCATCTAGACAAGTACAAAGGTGGTATCGTTAGATTTGGAGATAACACTCCTAAACCTATCATAGGCAAAGGATCCATCACCCTGGATGGAAAGAACAAGACAAATGATGTTCTCTATGTTGATGGACTACATCACAATTTACTAAGTGTTGGACAACTACTTGATAAAGGTTATCATTTGGAATTCAAATAAAACAAATGCATTATTAGAAACAAAGAAGGAGATATGATTGCATCAGGCTCAAAGACAAAAGGTAATGTTTTTCAGCTCAATTCAGATGTAAGTTGTTTTGTTGCAAAAGGATGACAGTTGGTTATAGCACAAGAGACTCTGTCATATCAATTTTGATAATATAGTGAAGATAAGCAATGTCAAGACAATTAGAGATCTTCCAATTATTGCAAGACCAATAGACACAATGTGTAGGGAATGTGTTATGGGAAAACATGTCAGGAGTTCTTTCAGAAGCAAGCATAACTCAACTGAAAACAAGTTAGACCTAGTGCATACATATTTATGTGGTCCTACTCAAACTAGATCATATTATGGAGAAAGGTATTTCATTTTGTTTGCTGATGATTTTTCAAGAATGATGTGGGTTGCATTCTTAAAGGAGAATTTTGAAGCCTTTGAGAAGTTCAAAATATTCAAAGCCAAAGTGGAGAATGAATCTGGATTAAAACTAAAGTGTCTAAGATCAAATAGAGGAGGAGAATTCACCTCTGACTAGTTTTATGACTACTGTGAAGAACATGGAATTAAAAGACAGTTGAGTGCACCCAGAACCCCACAATAGAATGGGATAGAAGAACAAAGGAACAAGATCATACTTGATACATCACGCACCATGATGATTGAAGGAAAAGTTGCGCACACCTATTGAATAGATGCAGTCAATACAACAGTCTATACTATTAGCAAAACACAACTTAGGCCAAGTGTGGATAAGACACCTTATGAACTTTGGTTTGGTAATGTACCTACAGTAAAATACTTCAAAATATTTGGCAGCAAGTGCTACATCAAGAGAGATGATGGTGTAGGTAAGTTTGATGCTAGAAACCATGAAGGTATTTTCCTTGGTTACTCTACTAAAAGCAAAGCATACAGATGTTTTAGTTTGAGATTAAAGAAGATAATTGAAAGTACTCATGTAAAGATTGATGAGAAGTTCATGGTTCAAGAAAGGTACTGTGAATATGCACCTATGATTGAGGATGAACCCAAGCCTAGGAGTAAAGACACTGTTATTGAAGAAATGTTTGATTTCATTGATGTTTCATGTAATGAACCTAAATCAAGCAAAGAAGTATCACATATTATAGATGAGGATATCACACCAAAAGTTTCAAAGTTCACATCTAGGTATCATTCAAAAGATGATACCATTGGAGATCAGAGCAGCAATGTTTTGACTAGATCAAAAGCAAAAAGGTTAATAGTGGATGAAGAGGTATGTTTACTTTCATAGATTGAACCTTTAAATGTTGAAGATGCTTGCAAGGATTCTGATTGGCAGAAAGCAATGGAAGAAGAATTAGATCAAATAATAAAAAATGATACATAGGAATTGGTCCCTAGACCCAGTGACAAAAATGTGATTGGAACTAAGTGGGTATTCAAGAAAAAGATGAATGAAGATGGTACAGTGGTCAGAAACAAATAAAGACTAGTGTGTAAAGGATATGCACATAGGGAAGGGATAGATTACACTGACACATTTTCCCTTGTGAGAAGATTGGAAGCCATAAAGTTATTCTTAGCTTATGCAACATTCAAGGATTTTAAAGTATATCAAATGGATGTTAAATCAACTTTTCTGAATGGTGACTTGAAGGAAGAAGTCTACATAGAACAACCTAAAGAATTCAATCTATCAAATAAGCCAGATATGGTATGCAGATTGAAGAAAGAACTCTATGGACTTAAACATGCCCCAAGAGATTGGTATGAGAGACTAGATGGTTATCTTACCAGGATTGGATTAAAGAAAGGAGCAATAGATTGTAACCTATTCATAAGAGAGACACCTGATGGACTACTACTTGTTGCTATATTTGTTGATGACATTATCTTTGGAGGGAATGAAAAGCTTAGTTCAGAATTTGCAAAAGAAATGTAGAATGAATTTGAAATGAGCATGATTGGTCCTATAAAATACTTTTTGGGATTGAACGTAAAACAAAAAGATAAAAGAATATTCATAAATCAGTCCAAATATGTGAGGGAAATATTGAAGACTTTCAAGATGGAAGACTATAAGCCAGTATGCACACCTATGATAACTAGAAGCAAGCTTTCTAAAGAAGATGATTCCGCAGCAGTTGACAAGACATTGTATAAATATATGATTGGAAAACTCATATATCTTACTCAATCTAGACCAGACATATCTAATGCAATTGGCATTGTTGGTAGATTTGCAGTTGAACCAAAATAGAATCACCTAATGGAAATAAAGAGAATATTCAGATATCTAAAGGGAACTATAGACTATGGTTTGTGGTATCCTAAATCAGAGAATGTACAACTTCATGTGTATACATATGCAGATTGGGTAGGTTGTCTTGATGACAGGAAGAGTACTTCTGGAGGAGAAATATTTCTTGGAGATAGGTTGGTTTCTTGGGTAAGCAAGAAGCAGAATTGTATCTCTTAGTCGATAGCAGAAGTTGAATATGTTGCAACAACATTGAATTGTTCAACAATGGTTTGGATCAAGTAGATGGTTAAATATTTTGGTATGCAGGTTGACTATCCCATTGTTATCCATTGTGATAACACCAGTACTATCAACATGTCCAAGAACCCTGTGATGCACACAAAGATAAAACACATTGAGATTAAATACCATTTTCTTAGAGAAAAAGTTGCAGATAATGAAGTAAAATTGAACTATGTGAGCACCAAAGAACAGTTGGTAGATATTTTCACAAAGCCTTTATCAAAAGATACTTTTGAGTATCTCAGGGAGAAGTTGGGATTAATTCCCTCTCCTGAGTCTGATTAGATAAAGCAACAAGAACATCAATCATTAGTGACTGATGAATGGTTGACTACTCTACTTCTGGAGTAGTACCTATGCCTAATTGTTTATGGCATCCTTTTCCATTGATGTCAAAGGGGGAGTATATAGTAAGGGGAAGCATATACTTTGGGGGAGTATAAACATAGACAGAGGAGCTGCAGCAGTGTAGAGAAATATTTGATGAGGATATTGAGAAGATTGTAAAAAGAAAGAAGACACCATGTGCTGAAGATGTTTTTAATATCATATGTTGCCATCAATGTCAAAGGGGGATATTGTTGGAGATTTACTTCTGGCAGCTAGTTGATTGTATGTTTGTCATTGATGACAACATATAATATACAATAGTGTTCTGTATGAACTTATTAGAATGATGCTATCAATCCTTGCACGGTTATGTTCATGTTGTAGACATGTTGTTTATGTTTTGTGCATACACACAGACTTAGATATGGAGTTTCAGTTATGTTGTGTAATTCTATTATGTGGCAGTTACAGTTTCTGGAGTTTGTCTATACAGAGTTGATGTATTGCATTGGTTCTTGAGTTGCACCTATCTTTGGGATATGCGTGTGTATATTCAAGTTAAGTTATGAGTTGATGATAGCTATCTAAAGGTGCCAAATGTGTTTCAACAAGATTGCAAAGTTAGAGTTAATTTGGTGAGGCCGACTCAGTGAAGCGTCGTGTCTATTTAGTTTATATTGCATGGTTATAATTATGCTTGTGTGATTAGTAAAGCCGAAAAGGATGTTATGAAGAGTTTTCTAATAGGTCCCTTGATCTTATACTTTGTGGAAGATACTTATAGAAAATCATTTGTGTAATGCTAAGTGTGAATGATAAGAAAAGATACAGGAAAAGTGCAGAGCAGAATATCAGTTGAGTTTCATTCATCAAGGATCTATGTGAAGAGGAAGTGAAAGATTACAATACAATGGAACTGATCAAGACAACAGGTCTACTCTATAGTTCATCATCAGATATAGTGCATATCTGTTCTACAGAAGGTTGTAGCCTTCACCATTAAAGCAGTGATCTTTTGGACAGTGAGTCCTCACCCTTAACAAGGTTATTTGTAAAAGACTCCTAACAGGGTCAGAACCTTAACCAGGTCACTATACTTATTGCATTATAAAGAACAACTCCTAATAGGGTTGCAAGATCTTCTAACAGGGATTATTATAAACAAGTATAGTTCATTGTGGGTGCTAATTCCCACTGGGGTTTTTACCATTTGGTTTACCCGTAACCAAATTGTGGTGTTGTCTATTGTGTTATCTAAATGTGCTTTTACTTTATGGTATTATGGAATTAATAAGAGAAAATAATTAATTAGCTGATAACTGATTCACCCCCCCTCTCAGTTATCCTTTGGGACTATTCTAACATAAATCATACATTATGAAGGTACCGTAAAACCAACATGGCAGAATGACAATACTTATTGCAAAAATCATAGAATGAAGGAACACAAGACAAAAAATTGTATGCAATTGCAGCATATTGTCCAGGATTTCATTGATCGTGGTGAATAGAAGTTATCACAAATACAAGCACCACCAATCAAGATCACAAAATCTTCAAAAAGAAACTAATGAATCATGGAAAAATTAAGGGCTCTACTTCTAGACATGACAATAAGGAAAACATCACCTACCCCAAATCTAATCTTGATTGACCATAAACACCATTACTATTTGAGGTCTCGACAACAATTGTGTTGTTACTATCTGTCTTTCTAAAATCATAGTGCAAGGAGCCCCATCAAAATTTGTATTACCAAATAAATCATCTACCTCACCATTAGGTTATAATAATCTATTAGACCATCTGAACAAGACCCCAATGCAAATTTCCATCTGTAAATTGCTTCACATATCACCAAATCACAAAGAAGCATTAGATACAACCCTACAATAAGCCTTTATTATGAAAAATGTAAGTGTTGAGTTTCAATCTGTGGTGGTAAATCTATCCACCTAACATCATGTTGCCTTCACTGTGAAATATATCCCATCCCATAAACCATATCCGAATGATCCTTTGCACCTTTAAGCAATTTTCCATCTCCATAAAATCATACGAGTCTTGATAGATGGTAGAGAGGGTCTACATATATGTACCCTAAAATTAATAAAGGCACTAGGCTATTCTGATAGTTGTGTAGATATTATGAAAAATATCATAATAAGATCATATTATGATGAAGAGAATCCTTCTTGAGGTGTAATAAGCCTCCCAATTAGACTATGTCCAGCAACACAAGACACTACATTCAAAGTATTGGACCTAGAGCTGGGTTACAAGACACTCTTGGGACGACCATGGATCCATTCCATGCAAGAAGTACCATCTACTCATAAATGCTTAAAGTTCCATGTTGAGATCACTGTGCCTAGTGATAGAGATCCTTTTCTTTACTACACAAATCTTAGAGTACCTATTTCTAATCAAGTACCCAAAAATCAAGAGGCATTTCTTGCCTCTCCATCTCAACACATAGATTATGCATACCTAGAAAAATTAACTAAAATACTCACATTAGAGCTCAAAATCCAAGTCAAAGAAAATAGATGTGGATAATACTCCTATGCAGACTTATTTTGTGTAGGCAAGCTACCGATCTCACCCCATTCATATGGAAAGCCTAGGAAACCTCTTCAAAGGAAGAAAAATATTTCTATCCACCAACAATGTATATAAGATGGGGAGACATTCATGAAGAGACCATAGAAGACAACTTATCTTAATGGTTGTATATAGATGAAGAACCCGCTAAGGTCAAAATTCCAACAGATGAATAGGGATAGGGGTATACCATTATCCAAAAACAAGGGTATAATGAATGATTTGGATTAGGCAAAAAGGAACAAGGAATTGTTGAGCGAACTACACCAACCCAAAATATAAAGCATCACGACTTAGATTATAGACCACCACTAGAAGGCATTACGAATATCTCGCTACCCTTTGATATTAACACTTGTACTTATAATGAAGTTAAGACATTTGAGAAACTCCATTTCAACATAGACTCAAATGAATATGAGTGGAATCCCCCTCACACTACTAGAACCTTACACCTTAACACTGTCATTGCCTGACTCTCTTTACAAGATAGGCCCTCAGATTATCGAGCGTGGATTAAAGAGTTTTGGGCCCAATATGAACCTTCATGCTCATCCTCACATGAAACTCATGAATCAGTGTCTAAATCATATATCAATACCCTAACCAAACTCCCAATTTTTTCCTTCCAAACCAATGACAACATAGCTTTGGTTTACCCTAACCTTATAGATTGGGAACAAAATCCACCAACCATAAACATTTTTTGAGAATGATGAAGCTATTGCTAATTTTTTTTACTAAGAAAAGGCATTCCTATGGAGACCACAAGGCATGTTTCAACATTGAATTAGACAACACAACATACTTTGGGGAGTTATATCAATCCTCTAGTCATAAAATTGAAAAAGAAAATATAAGGCTATTAGGTGAAAACTGAAAGGCACCTTCTAGCTGCAAAACAGTAAAAACCTAAGATGTATCCAAAGGTGATAACCTCTTCGAGGCACTCAAGGATAGAGAGATTGATATACTTCCCATTAAAGAAGAACACTCACCACTATTGACAAATAAGAAAGTAACAATCAACATTGGCACTAAAGAAACACAATGACTAATCCACTTGGAAGAGTCATTAACACAAGATGGAAGAGAGCATTTCATTCAGTTCAAGGATAGGAAAATCAAATTTTCTTGGTCATACTCTGACATGCCTGGGTTAGATCCAAAATTAGTCCTACATCATTTGTCACTAAATTTAGATGCAAAGACATACAAACAGAAGCTACGAAAGATGCATCCAAAGATTGCACTATTGGTCAAAGAAGAATTGCAAAAAATCCTGGATACAATCTTTTTCATACCTATTGATTATGCTGATTGGATATCCAATCTGGTGCTGGTATCTAATTCCTATGGATCCATAAGAATTTGCACTGACTTTAGGTATCTTAATTTTTCTTACTCAAAAGATGAATTCCTCTTACCAAACATTGACATGATCGTTGATCTAACTTTAGGTTATAAAATTTTGTCACTCATGGATTTTTTCTCAGGATATAATCAGATCAGGATAGCACCATAATATCAACATAAAACATCTTTCACTTGTGCATGAGGTACTTACTAGTGGTGCTTCATGACCTTCGGTCTAAAGAAAGCTGGAGCAACATATCAAAGAGAAATGACAACTATTTTTCATGGTATGATGTATATCACAATGTACGAATATGTTGATGATGTATTGGGAAAACCCCTGGAGATAAATCTACATTTAATAGTATTGGGACCAGTCTTTGATAGACTCCAGGAATACAAGGTACAGTTAAACCCAAATAAGTATGTCTTTGGGCTCACATCATGAAATTTGTTAGGATTCATTGTCTCCCACAAAGGAATAGAGATTGATCCTGAAAAGGTAAAATCTATTATTAATATGCCCCCAACAACAACACTAAAGAACTCAAGGACTCTATAGGTTAGGCTACAATTAGTAAGATGATTCATATCACAGCTAGCCAAAAAATTTCATCTGTTCCAATACTTTCTACTTAAAGATATCAAATTTGCATGGAAAAAATATTTCTGAGCTACATTTCAAGGATTGAAGGATTATCTACTCTCAGCACCAGTCTTAGTGGTGCCCATTCTAGATCAACCCATATTGTTAAACATATCAGCTATAGATCACTCACTAGGGGCATTATTAGCACATAATGATTCATAAGGAAAATAAATATCTATCTACTCTATTAGTCAAAAACTTGTGGCTTATGAACTAAACTATACTTTAATTGAAAGAGCATGCCTGACTATATTTTTTGCTTCCCAAAAGTTCAAACATTACATGTTAAGTCACAAGAACAACCTAATAGAAAAGATTGATCCATTGAAACATCTATTGAGTAAAGCTACATTGATAGGGAAGCTTTCCAAGTGGGTCATGATACTAAGTGAGTTTGACATTGATTACATGGAGAAAAAAGCTATAAAAGGACAAGAAATTATAGACCAACTGGTAGATGCACCATTACCTTCTAGTCATCCAATTTTGATAGAGTTTCCATATAAAATAATATTTTCTCTTGAAGAGCAGAAAGAATGAAAATTATACTTTGATGGATCTCACACACAAAATGGATAAGGCGTTAGCATAGTATTTATCACTCCCCAAGGAGACTCCATTCCAAGATCATATAGGTTGATCTTTGATTGCACCTACAATATAGCAAAGTATGAAGCATTGATTATAGGGCTCAAGACAGTTGTCCAATGGAAGATCCAAAAACTATAGGTGCTCGAAGACTCTCAATTGATTATCAACCAAGTCAACAAAATTTACAACACTAATCATGAGATGATGATTCCCTATAAGGCCTTGGCGGAAGACATGAATTAACATTTTGAAATGATATCATTTGATAAGATCTCAAGAATCAAGAACAAAGAAGCATATGCAATGGCTACTTTACGATCTTTACTACACATGCCATCAAATGTGATACATTATGAATTCATGGTCGAATGGCTCATGATCCCTACCTTTGAAGTGCCCAAGTTTGAGTTTGTTTGCAAAATTATTGGTCCCAATTCTCCCAGGTACCAAGATATATACGCCTACCTTACTAGTCAAATGCCCTTAAGACCTATCCAAGAATAAAAAGAAGTCCTTGATAAGGAAATCCTCTTGATTATACACTATCATAGCCAATACACTTTACCGACATAGTCTGGATGGAACGCTCCTTAGACGTCTCAACCTGGAAGAATCAAAAGAAATTGTATTAGAAGTATATGAGGGCGTTTGATGTGCTCATTCTAGAGGCTTGACCTTAGCTCATTCAGATACACGTGAACCTCATCTAGGCACCTTCTCAAGAGCTCCAAACACTAACATCACTATGGCCCTTTTTGCAATGGGGGCTTGAACTAGTTGGAAATATTCATCCATTATCCTTTGATGGCCATAAGTACATTATCACAACCAATGAGTATTTCAAAAAGTGGGTTGAAGAAATTCCAATGACTTACACCACTGGCAAACATATTTCCAAGTTTCTTTTGAAATATATCATAAGTTGGTATGGTGTACCCTAGACCATCATTACAGATCATGGCTCCCCCTTCAAAAATAAACAAGTAGATGAGATTTGCACAAAATTCCATATCCATCATAGTTATTCTTCACTCTAATTTCACCAAGGTAATGGCTAGGCTGAGGCTACAAATAAAACTATTGTAAAAATTATGAAAAAGATAGTCAATGTAGCTGGTCTGGATTGGCATCTCCAACTCAAGCCCACCTTATGGGAATACCACACTAGTTTTTGTATTCCTACTCAACCAATCTATATTCACTAGTATACAATATTGAAGCTATCTTTCCAATAGAGGTTGAGCTCCCATCATTGCGCGTATCACTTCAACACATCATTTCAGATGAGGATTACAGACTATCTCGACTCTATCAACTAGAGTTGCTCGATGAAAAGAGACAAAGGCACTAACACATTTGCAAGCATATCAACAATGTCTTAGAATAATCTAAAAAAAGAACGTCATTCCTAGATATTTTGAATTTTGTGACCTGGTCCTAATGGAAAATCCCCCCCAAAAAAGAGAATAACCAAGAAAATTTAAACCAAACTGGTGGGGTCCTTACATCATCAAAATAGTCTATGGGTCTTAGATCACATTAGAGGGCTAGCCTCTACCAAACCCCATCAACAACTTGCACCTATTCAAGTACTATTCATAGCTGTCAAAGTAGACCCATTTTCAAAAAAGTCAAAAAATAAAAACAAAAAGCAAAAAAATGAGTATCTTAGCGAAAACCGGGCAAACATGCATCTTCGGTGACACAAAATAGAAATGAAACAGAAATAAAATCATCCTATGGTGAAAACCACTTCGGTGGTGCCTTGGGAAAGTACCAAGGTGAAAACCAGGCATTCCGATGCCATATCTAGGGATCGTTTCTCTACAATCTATCATAATTCTAATTTGGTATCACTTATCATTTCACCCCATATCTTTCAATAAAATATATCATGGTTTGTCAATTTTCCTAGTCCCACCATCTCATATTCAACATAAATTCAATTTACCATGGTCATTCTGCAATAAAATGCCCACTCTGTCTAGACTAGGGGTCCCCGATGTCATGATTCGTAAAAGTTTAAAAAAAAATCCCTAACAATTTCAAAATGTCCTGAAAAAATCTTAAAAATTTGGAAAGACTTTCAAAAAGTTCAAAAACATTGAAAAACATAAAAGCATTCATCTAGGGAAACCATTTACGGGGTTTCTATGATAAGGGCCTTCACTTATGTGATACGTCGCACATACCTCGACTACAAACATACGAACCCTATGGTGGACCAAAAAATTTGTAAAACCAAGAAAATTATGCAATAAATCTCATTTGGATATCAATTCAGTTCTTTTGCATTTTGAAACAAGCATTGAACGATGTCATACAACAAGTCCAAGATTCAGAAAAATGAAGTCAAAATAGTCAAATTCATCAGCAGGTCCTAAGTCAGATTGATCAAACTGTCTCATCTATCAACAGAGTCCCATAACAGAGTCTTTTGTCAAGACAATCATGTTATTTTAGACAAGGAAGGGAACACTCGAAACCAGACATAGTAGTCTTACACGAGGTAACCTATACTTCATCTGATAGCATCAACACAACGTCAACAAATCAATGTTCAAACTAATACAAAAAAATAGACACAAAATCAATATGGCTTCTTACTTATTGAGTCAAGTTGGTCTTATTATGTCTTGATTTTTTCAAGATATGTTCCTATGCATCTCCATCCACCTAAGAGATTAGAGATGTCATGATGGTTCATAACTTATCTTTTTGTATGTTGTCTGTGGAATGTTGACCGAGAAATCTTAACATAGTATTTTGGGTGTTTGTGGTAAGAGACTTGACAACCAAATGCGTTATCTAATTAAAAGGCTTGAAATAGATAAATCAGTTGTGATACACCACATATACCTCGACTCTTAACACCCGAACTAGATTTATCGGCCCACATTCCTTGTTTGTTCAAATTTCCTATTAGAATGCAAATGGATATTCGTACCTAGATCATTAATATCTGGGTATGATGGCATTCAATTTTTTCTATAATAAAAGTTTCTCAATGATGAAATAAATTGCTCAATTTAGTTGGAATTCAAATGTAGTTATTAAAATTGGAACCTCTCTATTTACTATGATCTAAGGGTTTCAATCAAGGATTCATCCTCATTCTCTCCCCTCCTAACTTGCTATCAAAAAATTCTAACATTCTATTGGTTAGTCTTATACATGGTATGTCTTCCCTGAAACCAGACATTTTCGCTAGTCTTATATAGGATGGGTCCTTCCTAAAAGAAGATATGATTCTTATCAACAATCTCTATGACCAATGTCGATCGAACCGTCATCATAACCTACCAACATTCTTTACTTCTTACTAGTTATTCTTTTCTTGTATCATTTCATCTAAATCTTCTTTCAAGAGATCATTCATAAGTTTCTTGCATAATCTCTCGAGGGGGCATCATACCCTCATTGTCACATTATTCCCGCTGGGCATACTGGGGCATAATTTTTATTATTCTTTGAAAATTTGCCTAAAAAGCATTGTATCAAAGAGGGGCAAAATGTAGACACTTAAAATGACCTATTGCTCTAACTCAATGACATTACTAATATTGCTCTTTAATTTATTTAATAATATTAATTATTTAATAAAATGTGTCTTTCTACCATATTCTAAGATCAAAATCATCATTTCCCTTTAATTTTGTAATTAAGTGATTTTAATTAATTACTTTAATTATTAATCGTCCAATCAATATTTCATCACCAAATCATCTACAAAATAATTAAATATTATTTAATTATTCCCTATCTCATTAAAATTAATTAACTAACCACATTTAATTAATATATCCACTTTCTTATTATTATTACATTTATATAATAATTAAATCAATTTCCCCTCTCATGAGTAAATAAATTATATTTATTTAATTATACTAATCCTTCCTCTCAGTAATTATTTATTTATAAATATCTCCACATGTGCAAGTAAATAATTTATTATTTATTTAAATCATATTTATTCTCCTAAATCCTAGCTCACACTCACTTTGAGTTAGCTTCTCAATCACAACTCTTGACTCCACAATTCTCTCTCCTAACTAATCAATCTAACTTAGTCTTCTATTCCATCTCAACAAGTCAATCATCCAATCAAGGCAGTCAGGCAAAGTTGAACTCCTATGCACTTTGAGTTAACAGGGCATCAAGTCAATCCTCCAATCAAGGCAGTCAAGCAGAGTTGAACTCCTACTCACTTTGACTTAATTCTTTCCCCTCATCAAGTTAATCCTACAATCAAGGCAGTCAATCAGAGTTGAACTCCTAGTCACTTTGTGTTAACTCTTTCCCCTCATCAAGTCAATCCTCCAGTTAAGTCAGTCAAGCAGAGTTGAAATCCTACTCACTTTGAGTTAACTCTTCCACATCACCAATCAGCCCATCAATCAAGGAATCTTGGTTGAAACCCCTAAAAATCTTATAAATAGAGAGTTAATTCTATGATTTTAGCAACCACAATTGCGTTAAATTCTCATTTTGGTACATGGAGAACTCATTTTCTGAAAGCCCACATTGCATAGAGAAGGAGAACGATGAAGGAGGACTTTTGGTTTGTATGTTCATGGTTTTTATTGATTTCATTATTATTCAATGATTATGCATACTATTATTTGCTTCCTATTTCGATATTGGGAATACTAATTTCTTAATAGATCTCTTTGTGGTTGAGATTATTGATGTTATTGCAGGCTTCTATAGGTACCTACATATCCTTGATTACACCCGTGACAAGATATTTTTGATTGGTAAGTTATCTTCTTTTGAAATGAGAGCATTTGGAGATAGTCTTCCTAAATTTGAACCTGCAATTAAAGCTACTATTTCTAAGGATAAGCAAAGATACGACTTTGTAGAAACTTCATGTAAGCATGTATCTTATATGCTAAGGAATAGGTAGAGATTTAGAAAGAATAAAGAAAGCTTGATGAGCTTGAAGCCCCAATTTCAAAGAGACTACCTAAGGGATCTGGTAAGTATCAAGGAAAGTTACCTTTGAAATGTTTTGCATGAAATTAGATTGTTCATATTACTTCAAGATGCCTGCATAAAGAACCTAAGTACAAGCCTAAGAAATTCAAGTCTAAATATAACGAGAAGTGTTATTATGCTACTGATGAAGGTGTAATTGATGATGAATTTAAAAAGAGTGAAGATGACACTTTGTTTATTCCTATCAAAGATGCAAATACTAATTTCTTGAATGAGGAAAAAGCCTTAACTTCACTTGTAGATAAAAAAGATGATTGGGTTATTAACAGTGGTTGTTCACAACACATGACTGGAGACAAAAAAAAATTTGTGAAATTGGAAAGATATGATGGCGGTGTTTTCATATTTGGTGATGGCACTCCTTGAATGATCAGAGGGATAGGTTATATTATACTTGATGGTAAGAATAACACTGATGATGTTCTATATGTTGAAGGTTTGAAGTATAATCTTTTGATTTTTGGGCAGCTAGTTGATAAAGGTTACAACTTACAATTCAAGAATGGAATGTGCAAGATTATTGGAAGTGCTTGGATTGAGATTGCCTCAGGAAGAAAGACGAAAGGTAATGTATTTCATTTGAAAAAAATTGAGAATAGATGCCTGGTTGTTAAGATTGATGACAGTTGGTTGTGGCACAAGAGATTTGGTCATGTGAACTTTGATAAAATTGTGAAGATAAGCACTACAAAAGTCGCTACAAATCTACTTAAACCATTGAAGCCTACAAATACGATGTGTAAGGAATGTCAATTGGGTAAGTTAACTAAGTATACTTTAAAGAACAAGAATTATTCTTCAAGTGGATTGTTAGATTTGGTGCATATTGACTTATGTGGTCATAAAAGAACAAGAAGCTATTATGAGGACAATTATTTCATTTTATTCATTGTTGATTATTCTAGAATGGTGTTGGTTACATTCTCAAAAGAAATATGACATTTTTGAAAAGTAAATATGAAGCCTTTGAAAAATGCAAGATCTTCAAAGCTATGGATGAGATTAAAGAAGGATTGAAGTTGAAATGTTTGAGATTGGACAAAGGTGGTTAGTTTACTTCTACTAAGTTTAACACTTTTTGTGAAGAGCATGGAATAAAGAGACACATATTCTCTCCACGAACCCCACAACAGAATGACAATGCAGAGAGAAGAAATAGAAATATTCTAGACATTGCTATAACTATGATGATTGAAGGAGAAGTTCCGTAGATCTATTGGAGAGAATTTGTTAGCACTACAGTATACATATTGAATCGATTTAAAATCAAGAAAGGAACTAGTAAGACACCTTGTGAAATTTGGTATGGTCATATTCCAAATGTTTAGAAGAGATGAAGACTTAGGAAAATTTGATCCTAGATGTGATGAAGGAATCTTTATTGAAAATTCTACAAAAAAAAAAGCATACAAATGTTATAACCATAGGTTGAAAAAGGTAATTGAAAGTGCAAATGTAAAATTAGATGAAAATTATCAGAAACATTAGATCTTGCAGATATGAATCAAATGATGAAGAAGACAATCAGATTGTGAAAGCACATAATCAAAATCAAAATGGACCGGAAGAACAAAATAAAGAAGTTAGAAATGAGGAAGAAGTGGAAACACAAGGGGCTTCTACAAATGAAAATATAAAGAATCTAAGGTATGTAAGGTTAAATCATTCAGAAAATTAGATTATTGGTGATAGGAATCATGGTGTTTAGACTAGAGAAAGAATTGCTAGAAATGAAATTTGTTTGATTTCTAAGATTGAACCTAAGGATGTTGATGAAGCATGCAAAGATGAAAGTTGGGTTAAAGAGATGGAAGAAGAGTTGGAACATATTAATAAGAATAAGACATGGATTATTATTCCTAGACCTAAGGAAAAAAATGTAATCGATACTAAATGGGTATTCAAAAACAAATTGACTGAAGATGATGAAGTGGTTCAGAACAAATCCATACTTGTTTGCAAGGGATACTCACAGATGGAAGGTATTAATTTTGAGGAGACCTTTTCTCTTGTTGCTAGAATTGAAGCTATTAGAATGTTTCTTGCATATGCTACTTACAAATATGTTAAGGTATATCAAATGGATGTTAAGCATGCATTTTTTAATCGAGAATTGGAAGAGGAAGTCTACATTGAACATCCTGATGGTTTTCCTTTGACCAATGAAGATGACATGGTTTTTCGGTTGAAGAAATCATTATATGGATTGAAAAAAGCACCTAGATCCTGTTATGAAAGGTTAGATCACTATTTACTGACACTTGGTTTTAGTGAAGGTACTATTGATAGTAATTTATACTTCAAATTTGATCATGATAATATTTTTATTGTTTAGGTATTTCTGGATGATATTATTTTTGGTAGAAATGACAAGTTGAGTAAGGAATTTATGATGAGATTCATAAATAATTTGAGATGTCCATGATATGTGACATGAAATTGTTTCTTGATCTGCAAATTACACAAACTGATAAAGGTATTTTTATATCTTAGTCCAAGTATGTGAAAGAGTTGTTAAATAAGTTTGGCATGAATGATTCAAATCCTATTGGTACTCCTATGATTACTGGTTGCAAATTGAAAAAATATGATGATTCACCTAAAGAAAATCAGACAAGATACAAATCAATGATCGATGGGTTATTATACTTGACACAAACTAGACTAGATATTATGAATGTTGTTTGCATTGTTGCTAGATTTCAAGTAGAACTGAAGGAATCACATGTTGTTTTTAAGAGGATATTTAGATACTTGAAAAGGACACTTGATTATGGTTTATGGTATGGAAAGGATGATTATTTTACATTGAGTGCATTTACTGATGCAGATTGGAAAGGTAATGTGGATGACAGAAAGAGCACAAGTGGTGGAGAATTATTCTTGGGTAAGAGAATAGTTTCATGGGCAATAAAAAAACAAAATTGTATATCAAAATCTACTGTTGAAGCTAAATATGTTGCTGCTACTATTAATTATACACAAGTGATATGGATGAAGAAAATATTGAAATATATCAGAGTAAGTATCAATGAGCCTATTGTTATCTATTATGACAATTCAAGTTCTATTAATATTTCAAAGAACCCTGTGTTGTATTCAAAGACAAAGCATATTTCTATCAAATATCATTTCTTAAGAGACAAAGTCAGTGAGAAAGAAGTCATATTATAGTATGTGTTTGAAAAAGGGTAGATTGCATATATTTTCATGAAGCCCTTTCCAAAGGATACTTTTGAGTATCTCTGAGGTAAGCTTGGGGTTATTGCCACTCCTAATTAGAGCTAGAGATGCATTAAATTGCATCAGTACAGTGTACTTATAGAGATCATCACTATTTTGGATTGATGTTTTTGGTGGCTAAGCTTTAGGGGGAGAAACGATTAGTCTTATGAGGTATGTGTTTCAGATTTTGGGAAAGATGCTTATTCATTTTTTGATATTTTTGGCTTCTATGACTTAGTGTATACATGTGTCTTTTTTATTGATGTTAAAAGGGGAGAGTTATGTGAAAAATAAGTATGTTGGGGATATATAGTTAGAGAGAATTTGAAAGATATTGTGGATTGTTGGTAGGACTGTTGATATGGTTTCTTTGTGCATTGATTTGATTTTTCATATCATTGTTAGAATAACTAAGAGGGGGTCTGTGAGGGGGGGGGGGGGGGGAACCATGNAACTAAGAGGGGGTCTGTGAGGGGGGGGGGGGGAGGAACCATGGCATAAAAAATATTCCAATAAATCAACCCAAAAATTTAGTACCACAATATTAAGCCTCTAGTTATCTTCAGTCCTACAAGATGTATGCCTTCAAACAATTTAACAAATAACTACTGCTCGGAGTTCACTGTTAAACCTTATTCTTACTATTTACCAATTAATAGTCTTTCATTTACCGAAAAATAGTAAATTTCTTAGTGTATACTGATCAATCTAGATTAGTTATGTGTAATGAAGAACACTAAAGTAATGACTCATAAACACATTGACACGTGGATTTTTAATGTGGAAACCCTGTTAAGGGAAAAACCACTTGGGACTGGTAACCCAAAATTTTCACTCTTCTAAAGTGAGCTCGGTGAAGAGCCAACCTTGTTAAAGGTTACAAACACACTGTTAGGTGTTGATGTGGGACTGGAGTCTCATTGCTACTACAGAGTCATCTTGGCTATGCTCTGAGATATTTCTCGACCTAGATCTCTTAGGGTATTCACAACCCTAAACTAAGGTAAGTCACTATTACCTTTACCTCCCCTTCAAGACTTGGTCCCCATAGACATGTTATTCATCTTCCTCACTGAACCTACACAAATAGATTCATTCTAGTCACTCAATCAATGTTTTTAGAACATTTCTTTCATTCTCTTACCTAGCCAGACTATTACCGAGCTCACCTAGGGTAAGATATCCAGACTCATAACTATTGCTTTTCCTACCAAAAACAAAAAGGAAACTATGTACAAGGTCTCCTCTCGAGTTCCATCCCAACACATGATTCTCACCATGGATTCAGGAATCTTGAGGGGCAATTAATGTTTACAACCCAAAATGGCTGAAGAGCTAACAAATTGCCAAAATAGAAATAAAGTAAACTAATCTACTTGCATGCAAAATGAACAACAAATCTTGATATTCACTAAACACATAGTCTAGAACTTCTCATTACTAGAAACAAAACCAAATAATACAATAATCTACAACTCTGTAACTTCCTCCTTTGCAACCTCTACTACTTCTCTAAATGAAGGCTTGGGATGTCATTATTATCTACCCCATCATTGGAGCAACCTTAACTGCCCACTCATTTGTAAGCATCTCTTCAGGAACCGTTACAACTGCCCATACTATCCATTAAAGAAAAGATCCACCTTTCACAGGCCGTTACGACTGGATTCACCGAGTAACAACAATGCAAACCAAGCACTGGTCTTAACCGGGTGCTAGTGTTAATCGAGTGCCAGTGTTAACCAAGTTCCAGTGTTAACCAAGTTCTAGTGTTAACCGAGAACTACTTTACATACCGAGCAACTTATCAAAGGTTCATGATGCCTTGGTTGGATTTCTAGAGGATTACAAACTACCTCACACACACACAACTAAAAGAAACCAACTAAGCAACTAGAGTGTTTGTTCATCAGCTTGACCCATTTTTCCACTTGGTCATTACAAGAGTGAATGAACAAAGCACTTTACAAACCAAAAAAACTAATCTAATATTTCTTAAGGGTCTTTCACCCTAGTTCTTTAAGTGCTCCTACACCATACTCCCCCAATAGAGAGAAATCAACTTCCAGGTGATTGGATCAGGTCAGGGTCAATGCCCAACTTCTTGAACTCGATCTCCTGCACCCATGTGGCTTCAGAATAAGCTTGTCCTTTCCACTTGAATAGATGCTCCATGTATGTTTTTGTTCTAGTATTCTTGGAAAATATTGAATTCAGAATCTTCTTTCCTCTTGGCTTTGGGGATAGTAGAAGTTTTAGTGCCCTGAGATCCTCTCTTGTTGTTGTTAAATCATGATCTTCTTCTAGAATTGGTCCCTTGTAGGACACCAGATCTGCCACATTAAAGACTAGAGATAAACCTATATTAGTAGGAAGGTCAACTTTGTAAGCATTAGACCCATACTTCACCAAAATTTCACAAGGGCCTATCTTTCTCATCTCAAACTTTCTTGGGACACCTTTTTGAAATTGTGCTTTGTTTAGGTGCACCATGACCAAATCTCCAACTTGAAACTGAACATCTCTTTTCCTTTCATCTACCTTCTGCTTGGTGTGAGTTTTACTCTCCACTAATGTCTTCTTCACAGTATCATGGACTTATTTCATGGACTGAGAAATATCTTTAGCATAACCACTCTTCTCTACATTGTTTCCTAGATCCCTGAGTTTGCATATATCCCTGGGATGAATCCCATATACTATTGTAAAAGGGATTTTTCTAGTGGATCTATTGAATGTATCATTGTAGGAAAAATCTGCTTGTGCAAGTAATTGATCCCATGACTATCCATATTATTTTGTGAGACATCTCAAAATATTTTCTAAAATTTAGTTCACCACTTCAGTCTGACCATCAATTTGTGGGTGACATGCTGAGCTGAAGGAAAGGTTCGTATTGAGCTTCTTTTATAAGGTTTTCCATAAATTACTCATAAAATTAGAGTCTTGGTCTGGTACAATAATCAAAGGTAATCCATGTATCCTCACTACTTCTCTGAAGAAAATATGTTCTATATAGCATGCATCATGTGTGGTCTTGCATGGCACAAAGTGAGCAATCTTTCTGAATCTATCCACAATCACAAAAATACTGTCCATTCCTAGCTTGGTCTCAGGAAGTCCAACCAAAAAATCCATGCTGATACACTCCCAAGGTTGGTTTGGGAATAGAAGTGGTTGATAAAATCCTACATTTGATGAAGTACCCTTGGCCTTTTGACAAACTATGCAAGTCTCTACATACTTCTAAACATCTTTGCTCATTCTTGGCCAATAGTAGTACCACTGCACCAATTCTAAGGTTTTATGCACCCCAAAATGTCCACTCATTGAACCATTATGCTTCTCTTGTAATAAGGTCTCCCTCATTTAATATTTTGGTACATAGATTTTTCCTCCTTTAAATAGGAGACCTTCTTGTAGGGTGAAATCAAAATGCTCACTATGAAAGTGATTTTGAAAACCTTGACATACCTTGTATGCTGCTGAAAAATCTTCATCCTTTGAATACAAATCCTTGAAGCTGTCTATACCAATGATTCTTAATTGAATTTCTTGCATAGTGAGAAACCTTCTACTCAATGCATCTGCTACCTTGTTCTGTACTCCCTTCTTGTGCTTGATGGCGAAGGTGTAGGCTTGAATGTACTCTACCCATTTCATATGCTTATGGCTTAGTTTGGCTTGAGAATTTAGAAAACTTAAAGCTTGATTGTCAGTAAAGACTACAAATTATTTAGGAAGGATATTATGCCTCTATTTCCTTAGTTATTGTACTAATTCATACAACTCCAAATCATATGAGGAATACTTCCTCTTTGCATCATTCAATTTTTCGCTATGAAAAGCTACTAGTTTTCCCTCTTGACTCAAAACTGCACCTACGGAAACATTGCTTGAATCACATTCCACAGTAAACAACTTATCAAAGTTGGGTAGTGTAATAATAGGTTGGGTTTCTATCCTTTTCTTCAAATCCTTGAATCCTTTATCAGCCTACTCATTCCATTGGAACTATTTTCTCATACCTCCTTTTATGGTATCTAAAACAGGTGCACTGATTTCACTAAACTGCCTGATGAACTTCCTGTAGATCTGTGCTAATCCATGGAAGATTCTTACTATTGTGGCTGACTTAGGTGTAGGCCAATTCAATATTGCTTCCACCTTGCTGATATCCGTCTTCAAGTTACCATCCGAGATAACAAAACCCAAGTATACAAGTTCTTGCTTCATGAACTCACTCTTCTCCAAGTTGATTTCCAACTTCTCTTCATGCAATCTTTGCATCACCATTTGTAGATGTATGAGATGATCCTCCTTGGTTTTTCTAAACACTAAAATGTCATCTAAGTACACTACAACCCATTTTCCAATGAAGTCTTTCAACACCTCATTCATTAACTTCATAAATGTGCTCGAGGCATTTGATAACCCAAAAGGCATAACAAGCCACTCATAGATTCCCTAGGTAGTATTAAAATTAGTTTTCCACTCATCTCCACCTTTGATTCTTATATAATGATACCCAATCTTAATATCTATCTTGGAGTAATACTTAGCTCCCCCTAGAAAATCCATAAAATCCTCTATCCTAGGGATTGGAAATCTATACCGAATGGTGATCCTACTTATGGCCTTGGAATCTGTACATAAACTTAAAGTACCATTATTATTTGGGGCTAGGACTGTGGGAACATCACATGGAATTATGCTCCTTCTAATCAGTCCTTGATCAAGCAACTCTTTAATTTGGTTGGTTATCTCTACATTCTGTTGTGGGGTCATTTTATAGGAAGCTTTGTTGGGAAGTGAGGCTCCTGGGATGAAGTCAATCTAATGACTAATGGATCTCTTAGGTGGTAGACTATCTAGTTGACCATCACTAATGATGTCTTGGTATTGAATCAACAACTCTTTCAATTCTAAGGGTAACTCTTCCTTCTTATCCCCTTTATCATTCTTTGGCTTTAGAACCAAAGTAAATCCCACTCCATCTTCTTCCTCCAATGTTTGTAAGAACTCTTTCTCACCTACTAACAATATGTTAGGCCCTCTTTCTTCACTTTGCCTTCTTCCAAGATTGATTGAATCTTGAAAATTACTCCATCTTCCTTAAATGAATAGGAGTTCTTAGCTCCATCATGCATTGCAGCTCGCTCGAAGTGCCAAGGTCTACCCAAAAATAAATGACAAGTATCCATGGATAGGACATCACACAAAACTTTGTCCTTATACCTCCCTATGGAAAATTCTACCCAATCTTTCTCATTAACTAACACATGATAATCTTTATTCAACCAATTATTTTGATAAGGGTTAGTGTGAGGAATATTTTTCAATTTTAACTTTTCTATGACTTCCATAGAAACTATGTTATCAGTAGAACAAGAATCTATGATAACTTTTCAGAACTTACCTAGTACCTTGCATTTGACTCGAAATAGAGATCTTCTTTGGCTAGGTTCTTCTTTGATGGGTTCCTTGAGGAGTGCTCTTTGAATCATCAAGTTCTCTCCTATTTCAAAATCTAGGGCTACTTCTGTTGTCTTGCTGCTAGAAGATTCTTCTTGCACATAATGTGTTATCTTCTCTCCTCCTTGTGATGTAGAACTCTTCTCAGGACACCTATAAGATGGATGTCCAAACTATTGATAGTTATAACACTTCATTGAAGAGAAATAAGATCCTCTTCCCTGATTATTGGTCCTTCCTCTTGAACCATTACTTGAACCTCTTCCTCAGTTGTAACCCCCTTGTGTTACTAGATTCTCCTTGGTTCACATTGAGCTTGGAATCATTCTAATTTCTAGCCTCAGAGTTTCTTCCACCAAATCCTCCTCTGTGATTTCTGTTGTCTCTTCCTCTTCCTCTACCATTTGTGTCTTTCTTCTTTTTGAACTTCTCCTCTACTTTGAGAGCGAGATGATAGCATTGGTGTACTATCTTGGGAATTAAAATATTGAGTTCTTCTTGGATACTCCACTTGAGACCATTCAAATATCTGGCCACTTTTAGACTCTCTTCTTCCATTACATGGGATCTTAAGCATAGCTTGTGAAATTCTTCAGTGTAGGTACTGACTTCTAGGTATTTTTGTCTCTTCTTGTGCAACTGCACTGTATAATCCTCAGGGAGATAAGTTTCCCTTATCTTAGCCACCATGCCTTGCCAACTGGTTATGGGGTTCTTCCTTCTTTGGTCCTTTCATCTTGGATGAACTTACACCATGTGAGAGAAATTCCTCTCAACCTTGTTTTATCTATTCTAACCGTCTGAGCCTCAGTCATATTATCACAATCAAAATGATTCTCCAATCCTTATATCTATTCCATGACTTCTTTTGGTTCCATCTTGCCACTGAATAAAGGCACACCTTCTAAGGAGTTACCATTCATTATCGTCAATGCTCTCAAGAATGGCTCTTCTTGAAGCACAGGGTCGGGTTCTAGAACTATGTCATCCTTGGCCACTGTCTTGTATTTTTCATCAGCTTCCTTCATCCTTTCACTAACTTTTGTAGTCCTAAGATACACTTCTTCCAACTTGGCAGCCATTTCGGCCAACTGTTCCTTCAGGAGTCTATTCTCCTCTTTTTGATCTTCCACATCTTTTGCAAGTTTCGCGTTGGTCACCATCTTGGATGAGTCGACATATGTTCTTGCAGTTAACATCCAAATAACACACACCCAAATATTTTAGGGATCTGATACCAATCTAATGTGGGATTGGAGTCTTGTTTCTACTACAGAGTTAGCTTGGCTCTGCTCTGATATCTTTCTACTAGATCTCTTAGGGTATTCACAACCCTAAACTGAGGTAAGTCACTATCAACTTTACCTCCCCTTCAAGACTTAGTCCCCATCGACATGTTATTCATCTTCCTCACTAAACCTACACAAATAGATTCATTCTACTCACTCAATCAATGTTTTCAGAACATTTCTTTCATTATCTTCCCTAGCCAGACTATTACCAAGCTCGCATAGGGTAAGATCTCCAGACTCATAACTATTGCTTCTCCTACCAAAAACAAAAAGGAAACTATGTACAAGGGATCCTCTCAAGTTCCATCCTAGCACATGGTTCTCACCATGGATTCAGGAATCTCATGGGGCCATTAATGTTTACAACCCAGAACGGGTGAAGAGCTAACAACTTGCCAAAACAAAAATAAAGTAAACTAATCTACTTGCATGCAAAATGAACAACAAAGCTTGATATTCATTAAACAAATAGTCTGCAACTTCCCATTACTAGAAACAAAACCAAACAATACAATAATACGCAACTCTATGACTTCCTCCTTTGCAACCTCAACTACTTCTCTAAATGAAGGCTTGGGATGTCATTATTATCTACCCCATCATTGGAGAAACCTTAACTGCCCACTCATTCATAAGCATCTCTTCAGGAACCATTACAACTGCCCATACTATCCATTAAAGACAAGATCTGCCTTTCACGGGCCGTTACGACTGGATTCACCGAGTAACAACAATGTAAACCAATCACCAATCTTAATCGCGTTCTAAATTTAACTGAGTGCCAGTGTTAACTGAGTTCCAGTATTAACCAATTTCTAGTGTTAACCGAGCTCTAGTGTTAACCAAGCTCTAGCATTAACCAAGTTCCAGTGTTAACCGAGGGCTAATTTACATACCGAACAACTTATCAAAGGTTCCTGATGCCTTGGTTGGATTTCTAGAGGCTTACAAACTACCTCACACACACACAACTAAAAGAAACCAACTAAGAAACTAGAGTGTTTGTTCACCAGCTTGACCCATTTTTCCACTCGGTCATTACAAGAGTGAATGAAAAAAACACTTTACAAACCAACAAAACTAATCTAAGAGTTATTAAGGGTCTTTCACCCTAGTTCTTTAAGTTCTCCTACACCAGGTGTGACCTTGTTAGAGGATTTAAATAGAATAGTTTGTCACCTGATATCAGGCATCTCTATGCTACCTTCTATGACTAAACCCAGTGTAGTTTGTCAAATGGTATCTGGCATCTCATGCTATCTTCATGATCAAACTTTTTGATACTCCTTAGGATGTATCTCAATATAAAAAGGATTGTTAAGTCCTGCTCGGTTAAGAGACTTTCTAAATCAATGGTTAAATAGAAATAATAAATGATCTGTTCACACATACAACTTAGACTTGTAGATTTTCAGATCTATTGTAATTTCAAAATACCTTTATTATCAATGTATTGTTTCAAAACATTTGCTCCACTTCTTTTTTCTTAGTGATGTTGTGCTTCTCTGTTGCTTGGTGTCCATAGAAATCTTAAGCTCTTTCCTCAGCTTGTTTGATTAGGACTATATGAAGTTGTTCTTCACCAGTTTCTCTCCAGCATCTTCTTTCTCTTTTCTATTCACTTCCCTAATTCATAATGAATATTGTCTCTTTATAGACATGATATCAACATTTCTCACTTCTTTATTTTCTTGTTCTTGGTGTGATCCACAATCTTAGCCAATCTTGATTTAAAGATTTACTTCAGTTTTATCCCGTAGATTTCTCCATGACAACTAGATAAAAAAAACTTTAAATCTTTTACTTATCTCTATTTTTAACTTGTAGATTAAAACAATGTCAACAACCAGTTAATTCTATCTTTAGCTCTGCCAGCTAAGTATTTTGTCATTTTTGAACTTCAGTTCCTTTCAGTGTTTTAACTCTATGATAGCCTCGGTCAACACTTCTGTTCTCCTCGGGCTTCTCCGTTGGGGTTGTCTGTCCATTGGGTAACATTGTATTTCTGGCCATCGATTATTCTTGTGATTCTTCTCATTGGTAATTCTTTTTGGGTTTCTTGCTTGGGCATCACTGTGAGTTTCCTCTCGGGTTTCTCTGTCTGTCGGGTTCCTCTAACCGTCGGTGTCTGTAGTCACATAGTGAATGCTGGTCTTTTATGCATTACTAAAAACATAATATTTATCTTTCTGATTCTCTGAAGTCTTTGACACTTTGAATATAACTAATCAGATTATATCAAGTTGACATCAATGACAATACAATCCATTAAATGATTTAATGTCTTGCATTATCCTTCTGCATTTCTATGATCAACTTAACATCTTCAAACATTCAATCAGTTATATGTCATCAATCATATGTTGCAATCAATGCCAAAGGGGAATTTTGTTGGGATATTATTGAGTACTATGCATATATATGTTGGCATTAATGTTTTGTCATTGATGTCAAAATATTCCCACTATTGATGACAGTGTTCTTGTGTGTTCCTAAGATGTTCGGTGAGAATATTACATCAGTATGGCTACTATATTGAATATTAGATGCTGCAAAGGTACAAATGGTTTTTTTGGTATATGTAGTTGATTTATGTCAACTTACTGAGGTTCACATGATGATTTGAGTGAGCTATGAAGGATTTGTCAAAGAGTGATAATTTTGGTTGTGTAGGAAGAGACAGTATTTTAGTTATTAGATCGGTGTGAATCGGGTATGCAATATTCTTAGTTTTTAACTTGGTGGTTAGTTTAAGACATGGATGTGTGTCCTCAGCTTGATTGGTTCATGATTTGGATGCTAGAAATATATTTTTCTTTTATTATAGTGATTTTTATTGAGTGTTCCTGATGATCAGTGCAAAGATGAGTATGAATTACGAGACATAGTTCTTCCTATAGATGTTGTGGAATTTCATGTTTCTTGTTTATGTTCCTAGACCATTTCCATTCATGTTGTTGGATCATGTTGGATTATGTGATCAAGAGTGATGATTTTCATGTGGCGTGTTGATGCTATTCTTTTTTCTTGGCTAACATGGTGGCGTAGCATGTTGTGAAGGATTGTGGCGTGATTTATGGATTTGAAGCATGTTCAAGGTTGTTGTTATTGATAATTTCTATGTCTTAGCCAACATTCAATGGATTGCATTGTGTATTGAGCTATAATGAATTAATATTTTGTAACTAGGTCCCTAGATGACCTAGTTGAGATAAATTGATATAATGTATATACATATGTAATCTGTGATTGTGAATGTGTGTGTGGTGTGTGAAGGGAATGAGAGAAGAGACATGAGTGGAATTTACAATTGAGGTAGAGATTTGATGTACTTCATTGGAACTATTTTGGCATATCATAGATATTATTTTTCACTTTGTGAGTTATGGAATGTTGTCCACTGTGAATTATAATCAGAGATTTTTGTAAGGTAGTGAGCCTTCCTTCAGGTTGAAGCCCTTGTTTTATTTGAGAAATGGGCTCTAGGTAGTGTGCCTGAATGCATGTGTATTCCCCTTTGTAATAATCTTAACATGGTATAGTACTTTTGACATGGTACATTCACCTTGTTGGTTTGATCCCCACTGTGGTTTTTCCCTTAACTGGGTTTCCATGTCAAAAATATTGGTGTTATGTGTTGATTATTGTGTTATGATCTTGCATTCATGTTTATCATTCAAATCTAAGATTAAGTTTATATTTTGGTTTTAAAGGTTTGGATTTTTGTGGCACAACTGATTCAACCCCCCCCTTGTTATGTGTGTTGTCTTACTTCTAACAAATGAAACCTCTGATGGTTACTTTAACATATCTAGACAACTTAGACAAAGGGGGTCTATTATCCACCTTCTTATTCAAAATATTGGCAAAAGCACTAGGCAGAACTATTAGTAAAGCTCAAAAAAATGAAGATATAAAAGGAATCAAAGTAATAAAAGGTATTATGAATATCATGCATCAACAATTGTATATGATACCATTCTCTTTGGGGAAGGAAAAGAGGGAGGTGGAACAATTTAAAAGAAGCGTAAATACATATTCAAAGGCATCATGTTAGAATGTGAATTTTAAGAAATCAAAAATATTTTTCTTCAATACAAATCCAAAAGAAGAAGAATAAATATGCAACATAATAGGATTCAAAAAGGGAAACCTACCATGTAGATACCTAGGGCTTCCATTGGATAAGGGGAGTAGAAAAAATAAAATGTGGGATCCAATACACAAAAGAATGGATCAAAATATAGGGTCTTGAAAAGGGAGATAGTTATCAAGTGCGAGTAGAACAATAGTGTTAAAAGAAATTATGTTTGCAGTACCAATTTATCAAATATATTACCCACCCCTTCTATTAGGAGCAAGAGCCAAATGAGAAAACAAAATGAGAACCTTCTATTGGTAGGGAGTCTCTAAAGAGAAAAAGTTAGCATTAATAAGTTGAGACAAAATTTGCAAACCAATTGAAGAATGATCTTTTGGAATAAAAAATCTGAAATGCAAAAAGTAAGGAGTTAGGATAAAAATTGATATGGAAAATTTATAAATAACCTCTTAGGAAGTGGGTTAAAATACTAAAATAGAAATATCACAATGGGTTAGATCCTAGTAATATATTCAAGACAGTAAATCCACCTTAACGATCAAGAGTATGAAATTTTTTTCCTAGAAAGTAGAAAACTTATCATGGACAACATTTTCTAGGACATAGCAGAAGGCAATACAACTTTATTCTGTGATGATTCATGGGGGAGATACCCAACCATGAATTATTCCCAGGGGAGATACCCAACCATGAATTATTCCCTAAATAAGTTAATAGAGAAAAATAATTATTTAAGAATCTATGGGGAATATATGTAAAAGACTACATAGAGATTCCTAGCGATGATCCATTGCTAGGATGGAAATAAAAATCCTTAGAAAATACACTTGTTTTAAGGGTAGATAAAGATGAAATAAAAAAATATCTTAGCTACTGGAAAGATCACAATTAAAAAAATGGGATGATAAACTTATATGGATAGGAGAACAAATAGGAGAATACAAAGTAGGGGAAGGGCACAAACCCTTATTCAAAACACAACAATAATAAGAAAAAAAAACAAAGATCCCCATTCATATGTGTTATAATAGATTATTCTTACCAAAAGAAGGTATGTTCCTCTAGGAAACACTACAAAAGATAATATTAACAGTGGAATGTTTTAAGAAAATAGCTTTTGCAAGACCATCAAGATGCCCTTTATGTGAATCAAAAGAAGAAACAGTAGACCACTTAGTAGTCAATTGCCCATTCACCTTAGAATGTTGGTATTGGTTATGTGATAAGTTTGGATGGAAGATATATTTATCCAACAATCTCATGAATTTAATAAGAGATGGCCAAGAATATGCAACTCCATTTTGTATGGAGCTTTATGGACAATATTACCATTATTAATGACATGGGAAATATAGAAGGAAAAAAAAAAGAATATTCTAGGGTAAAAAGATAGAATTGAACTATCTACCTAATAAGATAGAGGTAGCAATAGTAGAAACAATGAATAATAGAATAATAACTTATGATACAAAAGAGAATAAGTTTACATTGTGGGATAATAGGATTAGGAAATATTGGTTTGACCTACAGATTCCACCATATTTTGGAAAAGGGAGGAAAGAAAGCAAACAAAAGAGAGAGAAATGTGAGTGGATGAAATCTAATAATGAATTACACAATTTGAATTTTGATGGAGCCTCAAGAGGAAACCCCAAAATTGCAGGTATTGGTTTCATTATCCACTATTAGGATGGAAGAACATGCACAAAATTAGTATGACCAATAGGAATGGTCTCAAATAATGCAGCAAAAATGGAAGCCTTGATTGAAGGACTTCTCTTATGTAAATATTTAGGGATAAAAAGATTGGAAATAGAAGTGAACTAAAAAATAATAATAAATTCTACCAGAACAAGGAGGACCCCTAATTGTAAACTAAATTATATGCTAGGAAGAGCTCTAGAACTAGTAGAATTCTTTGAAGATAGAACTATAAATCACATTTATAGAGAGGAAATAAGGAAGTAGATGATTTAGCTAATGAAGGAGAAGATGGTAACCTTATTAGAAATAGAGAAACAATACAATAATATTTAGATTCATATGCAAAAACCATGAAAGTAAATAGTAAACGATTTAACTTGATGAAAAGAGATATTACAATATCATAAACAGCTAAGACAACATAAAACATTAATATTAAAAAGAGTGAGATAAATTGGAGTAATAGAAAAAGAAGAGCAATTAGAATTCAGAAGATCTAATTAATTAAGAGGAATATTATTTCTATATCCAAACTTTACAATAAAGAAGCCATAGCACCTAATAACATAGGACATAAAAGCAGAAAAAATTGATGGCACAACCCGTTGCATCTATAAATTTGAGAATTTTAAATCATGCTGTAAAAATCACATCATCATTATAAGGTTAGGACAACAAGATTTGAATCTCCTTGAAATTACCTTCACACTGATCTGATCCAATTAATAGGAGGTAACCAACTATCATCAATTCTCATGGCGTTGTTAACCATCCAATGTTTAAAACTTTCATTGGTTAATCATACCCATATCCTAAATGGATAGAGTTAAGTTAATTTAACACATGGATAAAGATAGTAACCTCCTACTAATTAGAACTTTCTAGTATTTCATTTAAACTAGAAAGATCCAAAGTATTAGATCAAAATTCATTGGCCTTCGAAGGTAGAAGTGAGTAGTAGTTGAGAGAGCATATTTGTTTAGAGCCATGGATACTCCCATACGTCTCAAAGACAAAAATAGACAAATGGATTTTTAAGGAGAGGTGAATAAGAAATACTTAGGATTATTTTGAATTTCCTCATAGTCTCATAATCAAGGCAGTCCTAGGTATCATTAGAAATGATTTTATCTCCTAGAAAGATAGATATAAAGTTAACACTGATATACCCATAATGTTTATTGCTTCAGCTCTACATGTCAAAAGGGATAAGAATGCTATTGAAGAATTATGTCAAAAAAATCTTCATAAAAGAAATTCTGGGTGGGCTTGACATAGTAATGATGAATATTAATGAAGAGCTTAAAATCCCAAAGTGGAGACATTATAATGTTTTAATCATCGAAGGGATGCCACCTCCAACAAAGCCAATACTAGACATTGAAGATCACATCTTGTTCCATAGAGAATTAAAAAAAAAAGGAAAATAGTAGCATTTGGTTTAATTTTGGTCTTTAAATAGCATATCTATACCCATGTATACAATAATATAGTCAGTCCTGTATATAGCCTTATGCATACACTTTAAGGAAAAGATGGATATTTTTTTTTGTTTGATCAATTTCGGCAAGGGTAATTTGTATGCAGTCCTCTGCATTGTATGGAACCATATGAAATGACTAAAAGCTAGTATAATAAAATTAAAGATTATGAATTTTTTTTTATCTTATATGAATTTGAATCTTTAGTTTTTATCATTTTTGGTATGCTAATAGTAAATTGGCTAGACGAATTCTTTCTGGTTATGACCTAAAATTTTGAAGGAGGAATTCACCATTAAAGACATCTGCTTGAGCAGAGAATAGAATTAGTAGTCATGAATATTTTCCATCTATAGAATGATTAAGAATGGAGTAAGTAAATAAATTATAAATATGGAATAATGGGAAAGGTGTATATATATATATATATGTTAAATTTTGTGATCAGATTATATCTTTTAATTTCATTTAAAATCTAATCATCTCTCTCTCTCTCTCTCTATATATATATATATATATATATATATATATACTCACACACACACACACACACACACACACACACACACACACACACACACTACTGATATAGTAAAAGTATATATAGATATATTAATTAATCAATTATTTCTATAGACTAAATTTATATCAATTACAAATTGGATAAAATGAGACTTGTTTTAATCAATTTCTATATCCTATGTTTTCTATCGACCAACTTCAATGGTTATATATATATCATATTAAGTAGAGACATGTCTCTACGTGTAGAGACATGTCGCCCTATCGGCATGCCTCTACACTAACCGCGCTGAACATAACCCTTTAATTTATTGCAATTGGTATTTGCCCAATGTATAATCTTTGACTAATAAGGTAATAACATCATTTATATATCATTTCTCTTAACGATATCATATTGCAATTTCATATAACCGATTGAATAAAGCAAGGTGTAGATAATGTATTTAATATTATTCAAACCAATTCGACTATAATATATAGTTTGATATTGTTTGTTAATTAGATTATTAATATAAGCCATATTACTATTATAACATTATATTAATATATTATTTATCATTTTATCTGATCAAAGCTATAAACATCAACAATATGTGTGTGTGTGTGTGTGTGTGTGTGTATATATATATATATATATATATATATATATATATATATAGAGAGAGAGAGAGAGAGAGAGAGAGAGAGAGAGAGACNTGTGTGTGTGTGTGTGTGTGTGTATATATATATATATATATATATATATATATATATATATAGAGAGAGAGAGAGAGAGAGAGAGAGAGAGAGAGAGTCCCTATTATTATTTGCCGGTAAAATATCAAATCACAAGATAAATGGGGAATGATATGAACAAGTTACAGTTAAGATTTAGAATAATTCCAAAATAAGTGTTCTTTCAGTCTCAACCCTTTACCAGTCAAAAATAAAAAATTTAATAAAACAATTGGACTTCAACTTTCTGTGAAATTCCTACACATTTGAGTAAATTGTCGACAAGGGTGTAAAAATTGAGCAAGAACTTATTGATGAGGAGTTATTGAGACATATAAAGAAAAATACAATAAATATTATGCTAGCTCTAGTAACAATTACAAACCCTACTTTTGGTTAAAAAAGAAGAACATTGTTGATGATGGGGTTTTCGACGCTAAAATAGTTAAGATTATGCAACTTGTCTAAAATCTTAAATGTTTAGATGAAAACAAAAAAAGGAACACTAATTCCTTTCCCAAGGAGAAAATTTACACCTTCAGAACAATCTCTCAAATCAGCCATAAAAGAACTCCTTGCGAATAATCTCATTATACTACTTGAAGCTAGGGAGTAAATTCTCAAGTGAAACCTCATGATGTGGTGCAGGAGCACCTTGAAGCAAAGGGGTCACCATGAGACCCTAAAGATGATCCAAGGAATATAGAGTTCAATAATACCTATAAAGGTCCTAAATAATGTAATTATGGCCACTAGAGCCATTTAGTTCAAATTGAAAATCCAATGGCATCAATGTAAGCAAATTGTCAATATGAGCCAATAAGGTGTCTATAAGGGCTCATGAAGCCTAATGAGTCATTGGTAAAGGTCAAAGAGATAAATACGTTTAAAGGTCATTAAAAGACCATATTTAAATGTAATGGGGGATAGTTTACATCTAGTTGTCAACTTGAAAACATTTCTGCATCTTTTGTAATTGCAAAATTATGGGACAGTTGGTTGTAAACTGATTCCATTCGGTTTTGAGGGTAGTTTAGGTAGGTTTTCAGTTATGGGAGTCAAGAGAATTTTATAAAATTATTGGAAGCTAATGGAAAAAGAGAGAGGGGAAGGAGTGTACCGATCTGGCATTCATGATGGTACAGATTGAATCAGGGTTTGGACAAATTCAATAAAGATCTTGACTCATTTTGTATTTCCTTGCTTGTATAATGTTCTGATTTTCCATGTATGGTTAGATGCATCATTTTTCTCATGTTTGAGCATTCATCTGAAATAGTTTCCAATTCATTTCAATTATTTCTAATTGACTGTCTTATAAAAGTGGGGTGATATACATAGATTTCTTGTTTTAAATGGAGTCATAGGGTCCAACCACTTTATGTCACCATTTTTCCTTGTGGTATGGACCTATAGCATGTATATTATGTTTGTTCTAACCATTTTGTGTAGAGGAAAGGTCAGAGGAATGGTTACCATTCTCAGCTAGTGAGGAATTGTGCCTTGACAATGCACTAAAATAGCACCAAGGGTGTAGCAGAAGATGATCTAGCCACACAAGGGGGGTATCTGATGGTTGATTACATCCATATATGTGGAGGAAAAGGTGAAATGACTAGTGGGAGGTTCTGGAAGTGATTGGAAGGCCAAGATCTAAAGAGCCCTTGGTTGGTGTCCCTAAAAGAGGATTTGGTGCATGAAGGGTAAAATCTATATGGAGCCTCAAATAAATTGGAAAATATGTATATTTGCACCATGATTCAAGACTATTTTGAATGTTTTGGAGGGCTGAAGGTGAGTATTTATATGGGTTCTTTGTTAATGGAGGCTATTAGGCCTAATTACATGGGTGGCAGAGTACTGGTATGCACAACTGGACCAAAGAATCAGTAGCTAAGTTTGACATATGTGGAACAACTCAAAAAAGGGTGTTCAAATCAATAAAAAAAAAATTAGTGTTTTGGAAGAATTTGTGGAAAATCAAGGATTATCCGCTGGACATGGCTAGTAGGTAAGGCCTAGAATGAGTAGTTTGGAGTTGGGCATTAAAATTTTGCAAAGAAAGGTGGCCAAACTTGGTGTTAGAGTGTTCTAAGCATTTTGAGACCCTCAGAGGGATTGGGGTCAGTATATGAAGTAGGTATCCATGGTTGAGTAGTTTAAGGGTGTGGAGCCTAGTGGTAGCAAATGACATTGTGTTGACCATTGATAGGTCTAGCGAGCGGGTTGGGTCTATGGTGTTGATCCATCTATTAGAAATGAGTTGAGTGTTGTTACAAAATGAAGGAGTGATTTGGACCTCTTTTAAGAAGATTTTTGGTTGTTCCATTAGTCTCTGTATCAAGTGCTATCAGAGCCACTAGTAGATTCTAGTGGGAGTTGGAGAAGTATAGGAAAGACAAGATGGATTTGACAAGATCATAAAAAGATATGCTGAAGGCATTGAAAGAGTACATGAACCATGGAAGAAATAAAAGAGAGGAAGAAGAGAGAATAAAGAAAGAGGAAGCAAGAAGACAAGAAGTAGAAGAGATAAAAAGCTTAGAGAAATCATTAAAGGAAAGTGTAGCCAGGATTATGGCGACCAAGATAATGATAGATGAACTCCTAGAGAAAGATAGGAGGGACGAGCACTTGAAAGAAGAGTCATTGAAAGTGAAAAAATGATAGAATGAAGAACCCAATGTTGAAGAGGTTTTGGAAGAGGAATCAGAGATGAAAGACATCGATGTCGGTAAAGATAGCAAGGAGGCAAGTCTAGTGGGGCTTAAGTGTGTTGAATGTGATAGTTCAGTGGAAGTTAGAACAGTGGTATGTCCTTGAGTAGTGAGAAATGGACGGTGCATGAGAGTGCCCCTATGACAGAGAGTATGGAGGCTAATGATGTGGCCTTAACAAAGATTGAAGAGTTGGGATGCTTGATGAAGTTGATGGACAAAAGTGAACAACAACAAGGTGGGTTCATGTTGCCAAGAAATGGAAAGCCTAAGGTGAAAATGAAGGAGGCTCAAATGATAAAATTTCCCCAAGAAAGGAGATTTTGTAGGATTAAGAGATGGAGTAGTATCTAGGGAAGGTACATTTGATGCAAGTGTAGGTACATGTAGCAGATTGGATGGAGGACCAAGAGCAACATCAAGTGGTCCACATTTTTCCCATGGAGAGAAAACCAAAATTGCAGATTAAGAAGGTCCAAGTGCTGGAAGGAAAAGAAAACATAAGATGGAATGGTAAAGTCATGTTTGGACCAAGAGCTAAAATGAAATTTTGTTTTCTAACATGTTTTGGTTGTAGGTATCCTTTCCAAGAGAATTTGAAAAGATTTTCAACGTTGGGGAGTATGGTGCAGGAGCACCTTGAAGCACAAGGGTCACCATGAGACCCTAAAGATGATCCAAGGAATATAGAGTTCAATTAGACCTATAAAGGTCCTAAATGATATAATTATGGCCGTTAGAGCCATTTAGTTCAAAATGAAAGTCCAATGGCATTAATGTAAGCAAATTGTCAATATGAGGCAATAAGGTGTAAGGGATCATGAAGCCTAATGAGTCATTGGCCAAAGGGATAAATATGTTTAAATTTCATTGAAAGACCATATTTAAATATAATGGAGGTAATTTGACATCTAGTTGTAGAGTTGACAACTTAGTTGTGAACTTGACAAAAATTTTGCATCTTTTATAATTGCAAAATTATGGGACAATTGGTTGTAAACTGATTCCATTCATTTTTTATGGTAGTTTAGGTAGGTTTTTTGTTATGGGATTCAAGAGAAGTTTATAAAACTATTGTAAGCCAATTAAAAAAGAGAGAGGGGAAGTAGTGTACATATCTGACATTCATGATGGTACAGACTGTATCAAAGTTTGGACAAATTCAATAAAGATCTTGACTAATTTTGTATTTCCTTGGTTGTATAATGTTCTAATTTTAAATGCATGGTTAGATTCATCATTTTTCTCATGTTTTGGAATTGATCTAAAATAATTTCCAAGTCATTTAAATTATTTCTAATTGACTGCCATGTAACAGTGGGGTGATATACATATATTTCTTATTTTAAATGGAGTCATAGGGTCCAATCGCTTTATGTCACCATTTTTACTTATGTTATGGACCTATAACATGTATATTATGTTTGTTCTAACCATTTTGTGCAGAGTAAAGGTCAAAGGAATGGTTGCCATTCTTGAGTAGTAAGGAATTGTGCCTTGACAATGCACTAAACTAGCACCAAGAGTGTAGCAGTAGATGATCTAACCACACAAGGGGGTATATGATGGTTGATTCCATCCATATATGTGGAGGAAAAGGTGAAATGACCAGTGGGAGGTTCTAGAAGTGATTGGAAGGCCAAGATCTAGAAATCCCAAGGTTGGTGTCCCTAAAAGTGAGGATTTGGTGCATGAAGGGTAAAATCTATATGGTGCCTCAAATCAATCAAAAAATTTGTGGATTTTCACCATGAGTCAATATTTTTTCATGTTTTGGAGGTCTAGAGGTGATTATTTATATGGGTTGCTTTGTTAATGGAGGCTATTAGGCCTAATTGCATGGGTGGCAGAGTACTAGTCTGCGCAACTAGCCCAAAGAACCAATAGTTGAGTTTGACATATGTGGAACAAATTGGAAAAGGGTGTTCAAATAAATAAATTTATTTTAGAGTGTTTTGGAAGCATTTGTGGAAAGTCAAGGATTACCTACTGGACAGGGCTAGTAGGTAAGGCCTAGAGTGAGTAGTTTGGAGTTGGGCATTAAAAATTTGCAAAGTAAGGTGGAAGAACTTGGTGTTAGGGTGTTCTGAGAATGTTGAAACCCTCAGAGGGATTGGGATCAGTATATGAAGTAGGGATCCATGGTTGAGTGGTTTAAGGGTGTGGATTCTAGTAGTAGCAAATGACATTGTGTTGATCATTGATAGGTCTAATGAGCGGGTCGAGTCTATGGCGTTGATCCATCTGTAAGAAATTTTTTGAGTGTTGTTACAAAATGAAGGAGTGATGTGGACCTCTTCTAAGAATATTTTCAGTTGTTCTATTAGTCTTTGCATCCTGGTGGAATGACAATCATTAATGAAAATATCATAGACATAAAGGATATAAGACAGATAGTTGCAATAGACTTAGACACACTATTCAACATCTTATTGATGAAAGGACTATTACAGTTGATAGAAAAACACCATGAAATACTAATCATAAAATATACAAGGATACCCTCCCTAAGAATGATAAAGGAAAAATATATAAATTAGAAAATGGTGCAAACTATACCAATGTTAACTATGAATATTCTATCAATCACAGTACTAATAGAGACAACTGTATGGCTACCTTTACTATCAATGAAAAATACCTAAATGCAATGTTACCACATCCAAACGCATAATTACACTTCAAGGGGCTACTTGTAATCCCTCTATTCAAGAACACAATATAATTTTCTTAATCATTTGGGGAAAACACCAACGCAAATATCTATAATTAAGCTTTTACGTTTGTCACCTGAACATAAAATCATTCTTGACAAATCTCTTTCTATAGAAATAGTACCTATAGATATTCATGTGGATGAATTCCAAACCTTGGTGGGACATATTTCCTCCCTACATACACTTACCTTTACTGGAAATGACATATCTTCCATACAACAACCTCATTATACACATCTACACATTAAATCTTTCATTCATAGAAACCAAGTCAAGCAAGACCTAATAAATGAAGGAGAAGGTATAAATATTTGTAATTTAAAATTGGTTACCACTTTGGGGTTCTCTAAAAACACTATGGATCTTAAGAATAAAATAACAATCAATGTCTATGATAAAGAAGAGTGTTCCTCTAAAGGATATGTCACCTTTCCCATTAGAGTTAGATTTGTGATTACATATGTGGTTTGTCGGGTGTTTGACATTGATCCAAGATAAAATCTACTTTTAGAATGACCATGGAATCATGTTATGAAATTCATTTAATGGTAAATTATATGCTTACAATAAGTTTGTACATAAAGAAAATGAGTGTGAAATTAGGATGATGAGGAATGGATTCATTAACGTAAAAAATGATTGGAATACTCTATATTTCAATGGTTATTATTATGCATGCAAAAAATTTGGACACAAGTTTATTGAGTGTAAATCAAGTGTCAAAATAAATGGAAGTGGTTCACAACATGGCCCTACATGTTACAATTGCAAAAATGGGCATGTTGTTGGATTCTACAGAGGAAATAATGAGAATACCTCTATTCCTGTTAAGAATATTAATGTCAATTATGAAAAGGACAAGATATAGAAGACAAGGGTGAAGAAATATAAAGAGAATGAAGAAGGAAAGGAAAAGAATGAGTTTGTACCTCATGGTGGTGCAAATGTTTTTTCTATAAACTAAATAGAGAGTTATTTCAAGGGAAGATTTGGTTGAAGACCTTGTGAACCCCCTTATAATTGGCATGCTGGATTGGTTTTAACATGACATATATTTTGAAGGAATTTATTGAGTATTTCACGTCTTTGTAGAGAATTGTAGAGGTATTTGTGATCTCTATGTATATAGAGTAGAAACTTTATGGTGTGCATATGTACCAAATCAAATGAATTTATTGTGAAATAATTAGGGTTTGAAGAGAAATGTTAAAATTTAAATTTTGCATTCATTTTGATCACTTGTGATTAGGAAAATTGAAGAGTTGTATTATGCGAAAGAAGATCTCTAAGTAGTGAAATTTTTTTCCAAAGGTATTTATCACTCTTTTTCTATCTTCTTTGTTTGTTGGTGATCAAAAGGAAACTCCTATTGTTGTTGACACTTAAATGAATTCAGGACCCAAGTTTAAGCCATACCTACTTGTGGCAATAGAGAAGGATAAAGATGGTGCATTTTTTAAGGTGTTGATTGATGCAATATATATAGAAGATATTATATACAGAAGATGTTAGGCCGTATATCCATGCACCACTAATTGAATTGAGATACCTAAAATTCAATGTCTTATGGAAGGATTTGTTGGAATATTATCTATAGATATTCAAAACATAATATCAGAACATTCTGAAGATAGATCTAAACATTTGGAAGGAGTTTCCATACTTCAGTTATGAGTGTTATTGGATTTGAATCATTCTAATCCAGATCAATGGAGACAATATTTACTTGGATAGACTACAAAAATCACAATGGATTCCATTAGGGATTTGACGGGGTTGTCATCCTTTAGTACAATTATTGTCTTGAAGGTGGTGAAGAATGATACGGGTACCTAACTAACTAGTGCACATTTGGATAAAAGGATTTTGGCAGCTGAGGACATCATTGATTTGGGTGTTCTCTATGTAACCAAATGGATTTCATTGAATATATACTATCAGTGTCATGAAGGTTTTCCTACCACCACCATAGTCTACACTACATATCAAATTTTGGTTGAAGGAGACAATTTTAATCTTTGTGAGCTTCTAAGACAAAAAGTTTTGGATAATATTAACAAGACCAAGAACACAAATTATGCTTTCAATTTTGGTTCCCTAATCATTTGCTTGGCATTTATGTTTTTGAATGCAGTTTCAAGTGTTAGAAATAATGTTTAGGAAAACTTCACTCCTATTATAGTGAAAATAAAGGAACATATCAAAAGTTTAAAAAAGGAAAAGGAAGCATACAATACCTTATATCAAGGTTGGTTTAAGAATTTGTAGGATAAGTTGTAGGAAAGGGAAAGATTCCCTAATGAATTGTTCAAGAAATACAATTACAATCATAGTTGACAAGGATCATTGTTTCATAGAATCAATTAAACCAAGAATTTTTTGGTTACTAGAGCTCTCATATGAAGTGTTTGTGGAAGATGAAGAGAATAACATTGAGGTGTTGTTGCATTTTCTAGTGGATCTGAAAGAAGAAATATTTGGTACAACAGAAGAGATACTAAATAGAATGATCCAAAAGAAGTCAAAGAATGATCATGGAAAGAGAATGGAGAAATTTCATAAGAAGATAAATTTTCCCCTAGTTTTAGAAGCTTTTATTTTGCCTCCTTTGAAGGAAAGAAGTACCAGAAAAAATTAGATAAGAACAAAGACCACTTTTATTCCCCCTTTAGTGATAAATATAGGTTCCTCCTAAACCCTAGTGAAGGTTGAATCAATGGAAAATAAAGGGCCAAAGGCCTTAGCATAAAGGCACAAAATAAAAATCAAGTCCAGAAGAAGCGATTTTTGAAGAATGGATAAGCAACAACAATGATGAGAAGAAGGAGAAAGAAAAATATGTGATGAAGAAGAGAACCAAAAGGGTAGAAGATGTGTAATTATGTGCAAAGAAACCCTTGGAAAAAAATTCCAACATATGCAAATAGGGATGATTTTTTTAATCAAACACATCTAAACATGCATCACTAATCATTAATCAGGGAGTTAAACCATTTAGGAATAATCAAAGAAGCAAGATCAACATTTTAGACACCTCAAAACAACTCCACATGTTACATTAAGCAGATGAGTCAAAAGTAGAGAAAGGCATTGGTTGACACATGTTCCAATCAAAATTTGAGGTGTTGATTGCCAATAAAACCCCTTCTAATCATAGGATTGTGATGTAGCACTAGTTTTGCTCTCCCTAATTTCTTCTAGGGTCTCCTAGGACAATCTCTTGACATACTAGGGTTATTTCAATAACCCTAGACTCTTTAGGAATCTTATCACAAGATCCTAGTTCTTTCAACTAGTGAACACCATCTTGTAGAACAAAACACTTCCAAACTTTCTCCTAGACCTCAAATGGTCTTTCTTGCATCTTAGGCCTAAAAGGCTCCAATTGATCCAAAATTGATCAATGTCAATCCAAAAAGAGGATTAGGGTTTCCAAGATGTCCATAGGACCCTTTCCAACACCTGAAAGCATACTTTGTATCAGAACCCTAATCGAGTTCCAAGAACTTACACAATTGCTTCTCAAATAGGGCTACAAGCAATTAGCCCTATTTAGTCACTTTTTCTGCAATAACATACAAATTGTATTAACAAGTGCCAAAAAAAAATTAGGATATAGACACCCTTTACTAAGACACTAGATATTTTATAGGTCTAGGGCTCCCAAGCTATTCGTATAGCTTTGCCTACAAACAAGGCTAGAAATCAGGGTTTTGAGGGTTTCACAACCAGTCTAACAGAAAATTCTTTCTTGCTATCCAAGAAACCTCACCAAGTATTCCTACTCACTTTGGGGACCTCAAAACACACCAACCTACTCCTTTGTAAGCTTTTATTGAAGCTATGAATGGTTTCAATCCACCAAAATGGCTCTGCAACTAATGGTGATCCCTAGCCATGCCACACTGGCTCGCCTAGGGCATCACCTTAAAAATTTCTTCCATCACTTCCTGGTCCCCTCTTGCAATGTACACAATGTACATGGATTCTAATCTCATAATCCAAAATCATGTGCATGTGCCACGGTGGAAAATGGAGTTAAGACCCCATTTGTTCACAATGCCTAGTTCAGGACAACGACAGTGCTGAAAACAAAATAATTTAAACAAGAAACTAAAAATATTTGATCAACCAAAATAAAACCACAAATAATCTTCTAATACCCTACATTACTCAAAAAAATTCTCACAGAATTGGATTCAATCCATTAAACCACCCGATCACCTCAAAAACTATAAATAGTCACTGTAATTGCATTATACAGTCCGTACACAAAATTTCTCCAACTTTCCCACCATTCACACATCTCAAGGATGGTCTTATATAGTTTTCCCAAACACTAATTCATTGTTTTTAGACATTTATGTAACCAATTCCACCGAAAATGCAATCTTGCACTAAAAGTTATCAATGTTGTCAATGACAACATTGACAATTTTTGCAACATTTTGGATAGGCTATCCAAACTTGGTCAAAAGTTGTCCAAACTTGTCCAATCCTCCAAATATGATGAAATGAAATCAAATAGGACATAGAGTCCCTTTTTTGGCTCATATTGACACAAAATTCCAAAAACACCTAATTCGACCTGAATGGACACAAAGGTCTCTAAGGTTCTAAAAAGACACATCCTCTTACTAACACTCCACACACTAGGACTCTTGGTCCCTTTATTCACCTAGTGGTCTAGCTAGAAACAATACAAGCCAAAAAAAAGAAGGAGAAAACCCTAGGTTACACTGCATCCACTAGCCTACCTAGGTACTCCTGCACCATACTCCCCCAAAAGGAAAAGCTATGTCACTCCTATGGACAAAAGATCCTCTGAAATGCCCACCTTCTTGAAGTATGCTTCTGAAATCTAGGAAGCCTCTAACTCTAGCCTGTCCTTCCACTGAATCAAATGATCCATGTAGACTTTGTGTCTAGTAGTCTTCTTAACTCGGGAGTCCAGAACTTTGTCAGCTACCATTTAAAACTTTGGAGGTAAGGCAGCAACCTCCACATCATCACTGAACCCCTGACTATTTGGAGTGATCTCATCTACTGGCCCTCTGAACTAGATTAAGTCTTGAACATTAAAAATTGGAGAAATGCTCAAATCTAATGGTAAGTCCACTTTATAGGCATTAGCCCCATATTTGGCCAAGATTTGGCAAGGTCCCACCCTCTTCATCTGAAGCTTGGTAGGGACACCCTTCTATAGCCTTGATTTTTTCAAGTGGACCATGACATAGTCACCTACTTCAAACTAAACATCCTTCCTCCTTTCATCCACTTTGGCTTTCAACTTATGTTGAGTGTCTTGGATCTACTTCTTTACTTATTCCTGTATCTCTTTCATGGTATGGGTGAAGTCCTCTACATGGCCACTTCTATACTCCATCCCACCAAGAGCTCTGAGCTCACAAACACCCATAGGGTGCATGACATAAACAACCACAAATGGACTCTTTCCTGTCATTCTATTCTTGCTATCATTGTAAGCATATTCTACTTGGGGAATGACCACATTCCAAGTCTTCCCATACTCCTTAGTTAGGCACCTCAATAGGTTACCCAACACCCTATTTACCACCTCATTTTGGCCATCAGTCTGAGGGTGGTAAGCTAAACCAAAAGATAGGTTAGTGCCCAATCTTGTCCACAAGGTTCGCCAAAAATGGATCATAAATTTTACATCTTTATCAGAGACTATACTCAAAGGGAGACCGTGGATCCTCACAAACTCTTTGAAAAAAAAAAGAAATGTGGCTAGAATCATTAGTAGTTTTACATGGGATGAAATGCCCCATTTTACTAAATCTATCAACAACTACATAAATGCTATCATATCCCTGTTTAGTCTTGGGTAAGCCTACAATAAAATCCATACTCACACACTCCCATGCCCTGTTAGGGACTGGTAGAGGCTGATACAACCCTTTATTACTCATTCATCCTTTGGCCTTCATGCAAACAACACACTACTCCACATACTTAGCGACATCTTTCACCAAAATGAGCACTTAGAGAACCTTTATTTTTCTCTTGGATGAGGTTCATACTCATTAATCCTTTGGGTAGACACAACTGATTTCCCTTGAACAACAATCCATTCTGTAAAGTAAAATCAGAGAACTTTCTATAAAAATGATTCTCAAAATCAACACATACCTTATAGGCCTCACCAAAATCCTCATCTAATTTGTAGAGATCTCTGAAACTTTCAATCCCAATGCTATTCAAGTGAAATTCTTGCACTGTCAAAAACCTCCTGCTTAAGGCATCTACCACCTTATTAATTTGACTCTTCTTGTGCTTTATAGTAAAAGTGAATGCCTGCAAGTATTCCATCCACTTCAAATGCCTATTGCTTAGTTTTCTTGAGTGTTGATGTAACTAAGAGCCTGATTATCAGTAAATACTACAAACTCCTTAGGAAAAAGATAGTGCCTCCATTTTCTCAAAGATTGGACTAAGGCATATAGTTCCAAATCATAAGAAGAATACTTCTTCTTAGCCTCATTTAATTTCTCACTAAAGAAGGCAATTGGTCTGCCCTCTTGACTCAATACACCCCCTATTGCCATTCCACTAGCAACACACTCAATGGTAAACAACTTCTCAAAGCTTGGAAATTGTAGGACTGGTTGAGTAGACACTTGTTTCTTCAACAACTCAAAAGATTTCCTTGCTTCTACTATCCATATGAACTTAGTTTTGACCCCACCCTTTATAGTATCCATCAAAGGTGCACATATCCCATTGAAATTCCTACTAAAATTTCTATAAAATTGGGCAAGGCCATGGAAACTCCTTACCTCTGTGGCTGTGGTAGGTGGAGGCCAGTTCAAGATAGCAACAAATTTGTCTTTGTCCATCTTCAAAGACCCCTTGGAAACTACAAAGCCCAATTAAAATAGTTCTTTCTTGAAGAAATCACACTTCTCAAGGTTAATAGCCAATTTCTCCTCATGTAACCTTTTCAAGACTGCCTCAACATGTTTGATATGCTCCTCTCTTGTCTTGCTAAATATTAGTATATCATCAAGATATACCACCACAAACTTCCCTGTGAAGTCCTTGAGCACTTCATTCATGAGCCTCATGAATGTGCTCAGAGCATTAGAGAGGTCAAATGACATAACAAGCCATTCATATAACCCATATATGGTCTTGAATGTAATTTTCCATTCATCACCTTCCTTCACCCTGATTTGGTGATAACCACTCTTCAAATCCAACTTTGTAAAGTATATTTCCCCTCCTAGGCAATCCATAAGATCCTCTATTATAGGGATTTGGAATATGTACCTTGTTTTAATCCTATTTGTAGCCCTTGAGTTTGTGCATAATCTCCACTTTCCCCCCATTCTTGGATGCTAAAACAACTGAGACTGCGCAGGGGCTAATGTTCTTCTTGATCAAGCCTTGATCCAAGAGTTCCTGCACTTGTCTAGCTACCTCCAAGTTCTGATCTGGAGTCATCTTTTATGCTAATTTGTTGGGAAAGGATGCCCCTGGCACAAAGTCTATTTGATGAATTATAACCCTCTTAGGTGGTACGATTGCAGGAGTGACATCACTCACTATGTCTTTGTACTTTTCCAGCAATTCTTGCACTTTTGATGGTAATGGCTCCTTCACTGATTCTTCTTCTTCCTTGGGCTTCAACACAATGGCATACCCCTCACTCTCATCACCCTTGACATCTTTTAAAAACTCCTTTCCATTGCATAACATAACAATAGGTGTTTTGGTTTGTGGTTCTTCATCCTCTAGTAATGACTGGATTTTGAAGGTCTTCCCTCCTTTCTTGAAAGTGATGGAGTTCTCTTTCCCATCATACACTACCCCATTATCAAATTTCCAAGGCCTCCTAAGAAGCAAATGGAAACCATCCATTGGTAGGATGTCACAAAGCAATTTTTCCTTGTACCCTGCTATTGAGAACTCTACCCATGTTTGCTCATTGACCAACACACTTTGGCCTTTGTTGAGCCATGTCACCTTATAGGGATTCACGTGAGGTATCTTGGATAGATTAATATTTACTACTGCTCCTCTGAAATGATGTTATATGTGGATCCAGAGTCCACAATCACCTTACACACCTTACCAAGGATCTTGCATCTGATTCTAAATAGTGCCCTCCTATGTTTGGGCTCATCCTTGATTGGTTGCCTTATTAGCACCCTTCTAAACATTAGATTCTCACCCATCTCTAAGTCTAGATGGTCTACCTCAGGGGTTTTGACACTTGAAGTTTCCTCATGTGCATATGCTATCCTCTTATCACTATTTGTTGCAGAAGGTTTGTCTGTACATCTATAGGTTGGATGACCTAGTTGCCCACAGTAATAACATTTCATGGTTGCAAAATAAGAACTAATCCTACCTCCTCTTCCTCTGTTAGGACCACCATGATTCCCTCTACCTCTATTATAACCTCCTCTTGAATTTCTTTCAGTCTGTTGCCCTGTCAACTTATTCTCTCCTTGGGATCTTTGTTCACTACCCCTGCCTTGGTAGCCTCCTCTTTGACCCCTCTAATCTCTACCTTTGCCTCTATTGTTATTGTTGTTCTTGAAGGTAGAATCCCCTTTCTTCTTATTCTTTTCTTCCACCTTTTATAGCCAATTGATGGCACTTTTGGATAGTGGTAGGTGTCCATAGGCTAATCTCCTCTTAGATGTTCCAGTTTAATCCACCCAAGTATCTAGCCACTTTGATTGGCTCTTCTTCCTGCATTTTAGACCTTAGACATAATCTCTGTAACTCCTCAGTATATGAGGCCACAACTAGGTTTTTCTATTTCAAGTTTTGTGTCTTCCTATGAAGTTGGATCTCATAGTCCTCTGGAAGATAGTTTTCCTTCAATTTGGACACCATAGCATTCCAATTTTCTACTCGTTGCTTTCCCATACTTACCCTCTCATCCTGAAGGTATTTTCACCAAGTCAAAGCTGACCCTCTAAGTCTATACTTGGCCACTTTGATATTTTGGGCTTCACTTATCCCCTCACACACGAAGTGATTCTCCATTGCTTCAATCCAGTCCATAACTATCTCAGTATCCATCTTTCCTCCAAATAAAGGCATCCCTTCTAAATATTTTCCACTTAATGCCTTTATGGCCTTCAAGAAAGGTTCCTCATTCAATATTGGATCTGGTTCGGGGATGAAGTCTTCCTCTTCAATCTTCTGCTTACCCCTACTATTGGTTTCAACCTCAAAGTCTTTCTTCCTAGAAGCATATGCTAGTTCTTCCATCTTTATCCTCATTGCTTCCAAGGTACCCTCAAGGAGTCTATTTTTCTCCTTTTTCTCTTCCATGTCCTTGGCTAGTTCTGCATTTGTCACCATCTTTGTAGAACCACAAGATTCCACTTCTGACATAAACTAATCTTCCCAAGTTTCTCAACTTGCTCTAATACCACTCTGATGTAGCACTAGTTTTTCTCTCCCTAGTTTCTTCTAGGGTCTCCTAGTCCAATCTCCTAACCTACTAGGGTTATTTCACTAACCCTAGGCTCTTTAGGAATCTTATCACAAGATCCTAGTTCTTTCAACTAGTGAACACCATCTTGTAGAATAAAAAACTTCTAAACTTTCTCCTAGACCTCAAATGGTCTTTCTTGCATATTAGGCCTAAAAGGCTCCAATTGATCCAAAATTGATCAATGTCAATCCATAAAGAGTATTATGGTTTCAAAGATTTCCATAGGACCCTTTCCAACACCTGAAATCATACTTTTTATCAGAACCCTAATCGAGTTCCAAGAACTTACACAATTTCTTCTCAAATAGGGCTACAAGAAATTAGCCCCATTTAGTCACTTTTTCTGCAATAACATACAAAATGTCTTAACAAGTTCCCAAAAAAATTTGGGATCCAGACACCCTTTACTGAGACACTAGATATTTTCTAGGTCTAGGGCTCCCAAGCTATCCGTACAGCTCTGCCTACAAACAAGGCTAGAAATTAGGGTTTTGAGGATTTCAAAACCAGTCTGACGGAAACTTATTTATTGCTATCCAAGAAACCTCACCAAGTACTCCCACTCACTTTGGGGACCTCAAAACACACCACTCTACTCCTCTTTAAGCTTTTATTGAAGCTATGAATGCTTTCAATCCACCAAAAATGGCTCTACAACTAATGGTGATCCCTAGCCATGCCATACTGGCTCTCCTAGGGAATCACCTTAAAAATGGCTGCCATCACTTCTTGGGCCTGTCTTGCATTATACAAAATGTACATGGATTCTACTCTCATAATCCAAAAGCCCATGCAAGTTCCATGGTGGAAAATGGAGTTAAGACCCCATTTGTTCACAATGCCTAGTTCAGGACGACAGTGTTGAAAACAAAATAATTTAAACAAGAAACTAAAACTATTTGATCAAAAAAAATAACACCAAAAAAAATATTCTAATACCCTAAATTACTCAAAACAATTCTCACAGAATTGGATTCAATCCATTAAACCACCCGATCACCTCAAAAACTATAAATAGTCACTGTAGTTGCATTATACAGTCCGTACACAAAATTTCTCCAACTTTCCCACCCTTCACACATCTTGAGGATGGTCTTATATAGTTGACCCAAACACTAATTCATTGGTTTCAGATATTCATCTAACCAATTCCACCACAAATGCAATCTTGCACTAAAAGTTGTCAATGTTGTCAATGACAACATTGACAACTTTTGCAATTTTTTGGATAGGCTATCCAAACTTGGTCAAAAGTTGTCCAAACTTGTCCAATCCTCCAAATATGATGAAATACCATCAAGTAGGACCTCTAGTCCCTTGTTTTTCTCATATTGACACAAAATTCCAAAAAAAACTAATTGGACCTAAATGGACACAAAGGTCTCTAAGGTCCTAACAAGATACATCCTCTTACTAACACTCCACACACTTGGACTCTTGGTCCCTTTATTCACCTAGTGGTCTGGATAGAACCAATACAAGACAAAAAAAATAAGGAGAAAACCCTAGGTTACAATGCATCCACTAGCCTACCTAGGTGCTCTTGCACCAGATTGTCTCAGTCCAAAGAGGTGGAGGTGTCGATGGACAAACACATGCGCCAATTTGGAGGCCCCACCTAGAATTCCAAAATTCTTAACACAATGACTTGCCTAAAAGTACATTTATCCTAAATACAGACTAGATGAGCACAATAGTGCATTAAGTTCACATATGAATTAAAATTCACTTGATATAAGTAGAAGAACCATCAATACAATATCATCTATTAGAATTATCCATACAATAATCATAATTGAAATACATTAGGAAGTAATATATCCATGAAATAACAGGTGAATCAAAATACTAGGATAAGAAATTCTTTGAGATCACTTGTATACCTATATGTTAGTCCCCAATAATGGTTAGTCATGCCACCTGACCATGAGGTAGCCTTAGGGCCTATCCATTGTTCTCATAGAGATAACCATATGGCCCAAGAATACACACTAACCAATTATACAATAAGGCTACAAAATTTTAAGGCACAATAATTCTTCTATGTACATTGAGTATACATCTTAAGAAGACCAAGATCATAGAACAAGAAAGAGGATATAGGGGTATTCAATCACCCAAGGATATGCAATGCACTATAGGACAAGAAGATCACTCCCATGAAATAATCATGACAATGAAATGAATCATCAAGAGACCAAGTCCACACTCATGCAAGGATAACTAGTCAAAATATTCTATTGATCACAACACAAACCCAACCATGTATGGATGAAGAGTATAAAAGCTATGGTTTTAATAATTCCTTTTGTGAAGACAAGGAATCTCACTTGTTCCTTTGATCAATGTATAAAAGGAAGTCAACCTCTATACCTTTAATAAATGTCCATGTACAACTAGGCACACACCTTCAATCAATGTATTATGGATGGCCAAGCTCCATGCCTTTGAATAACCATTTGTATATAGCTAGGAAGTTATTAATTATCTTATTTTTTTATACCCATATCATTTTTAATAATTACAATATTATCATTTGTTTAAGCAACTCATAATGGGTTACCCTTGCGGCCACTTTGTGCCCTTATCCCCCCATTAAGAGTGACCCCTAACATTCTGACTCCACATTTAACCCAAGACCATATTCACAATAAGGCACAATGATACAAAGCAACAAGATTACATGCCATATATCCCTTTACAAAATCTTCTTGTTGACAATGTTCATGACATTCATACAATTGACTTCATCCAAATATATGAATCTGTAAAGGGGGAAATTAGGGATAAGGAGATTGTTTATTAATTGTTGTTTGATTTGCTTAGAGTGTGTTGAGTTCCTTAACCCTACTTTACACTTAATTGAATTTGATTGATTGTATATTGAAATTGTGATTAGGGAGAAGATAAGATGTTCCACCTTTATCCCCAAATGCACAAATGAAAGATCCAAGTTGATCCACCCAAAAGAGGGATTAATGCACAAATGAATCAACCATTCAGAAAAGAGAACAAAGAGGGAGATCTTAAATTCTGTTATTTGAATGTATAGATATGATATATGACAATAATTGAAGAAATAAGAGAAATGTACTAACCTTAAAGAATTGCAAATCAAAGAATTCTATTTTCTGGGCTTTGTATTCTATTTCTGGAAAAATTGAAGTATGATCCAAAACCAGAATGTAGAGACAAATAAAAACCAGAAATATTTTTCCGTTATGATGTCATCTTATGAAAAAGGTCAACCTTGACCCACAAATAACAACCCTGACCCAATAATGTTGACCTTGACCTGCACAGGTCTGACATAAAATATGTTCACGGATCCTGAAAGTTTGCCAAAAAGGGTATCCAGATCTATGTCCAAATCCACAGTCCTGAACCTGTACCTACAAGAAAAAGAGGATTTTTTGTTGGGGGGGAGGGGTTTGCCTTGGCCAAACCCCAGTTTTGGAATTAACCTCAAATATATGTAATTAAAATTGCCCAAATAGACAAAGTAAATGCATAAATTTACCTTGCTTGAGAAAGTCCTTGTGGAGGATTCGAATCCTTGAGTCCAAAAGTATGTATGCACCAAATATGTAGAATGTAGAATGGTAGGATGTCTTCAATCTCTTGCTTGTAGATCTCTAACACCAAGTCTTGAATGGGTTCTTGAATTTGGAAGAGGCTTGGAAGAAGGTGGATGGAGAGATCACCAAAATGGCACTATGTAGCTTGAATCCTTCAATGGCCTCCAATGGATCTCCTTCATGAAAAAGGATGCTTGAAAGGATGAATTCTTGCTTGAAATCTTGCTCCTTAGTTTTCTTGAATCGCACTTGAAGATAGTTTGAGAATGCTTGATCATGATTAGAAGACTTAGAGGAAAAGAGAGGAGAAGGCTCCCTTTTATATGAAACTAGGGCACAAAATTCTAAGGAGGAAAACATAGGATAATTAAATTCCCATTAAAGCCTTTACCCCTAGGAGAGGACCTATATTAAATATAATTTAGGAATCAACGCTTCGAAACCCGAAATAGCTAACCTAAAAGTGGGATATAACTTTTGCAAAGATCGACATCCAGAAACTACAAGACCCTGAAGTTTGAACCCTGGGTCAAGGTTGAGGTTGACCTTGACCTAGGTCAGGGTCGAGGGTGACATAGACCCAAAAGGTTGACCCTGACCTTGAAGTCAAGAATCTCAGGTCTACAGTCCAGAATGCAGAAATTAGGCTAGAAAGAAGTGGAAAGAGGGGCAGAATAGGGGGAAAGCCAGGTCAAGATTAGGAACCCATTCAAGGTGATTTTCTTGACCCCAAACCACTTACTCGAAAGGCTAAAAAAGTCTACAATGGAAGTGCTTCCATTTTCTGACTATACATTTAGCCCCCCCTTTAGCAAGAGTATGAGCTCAACACAAACTCTTGGTAAAGGAGAACATACAGAAAAGACAATCTCATTGGAATCAAAAGAGATAAAGAAATCCTCAAGCCCCCAAGGGAATTAAGTCTTTATCAACACTAAGATCATGATAAGAGAGACATTACCAATCAAAAAGAAAGAGAGAGAGAGAGGAGTGGTTAACTTTCCCAGTAAGATGTGTGTACCTCACTGTGAACCACAAAAAGGATAGGATGGACCACCAAGAAAGCACTTCATAGTCACCCCATAAAGTTGTGCGCATTCTGGAGGCTTTGTGCATGTATGTAGTGTGTCTTCTGATGGCTTTTATGAAGTACCCATGGATCCATATTCTCATATCACCATGGAATACATTTGTAAAATGCATATCTCTTCAAGATTTAGCAACTTATGTGCATTACCCTTAGAGGATTTAGCATATTGAATTATAATTAAATGTGTATCTCTTTAGGATTTAGCAATTTATGTGCATTACCTTCAGAGGACTTAGCATGCTGCAAAAAAAAATGTTAGAACAAAAATGCATAATATAAAATGAGTGAGGCCGTATAATATATGCCCTCCTCAAGATAGAAAAGTACATACTAGTTTGGCATGTTAAGGAAAGAAAAGAACAAGGATAAAGCCTTCTTCAAAATCAAGACAATATCCATAGACAACATCCAGTCCAGGACAAGAAGGTCACAACTCCTATGAGGCCATGGAAGGGACGAATGCAAAGAGTGTTGGAGATTTGATTCTGAACAATTGATTGATAGTATGTTTGTCATTGATGACAACATATAATACACAGTAGTACTTCTGTATGTACTTATCAATATGATGAAATGAAGACCAACATGGATAGATACATGTTGTTGACATGTTTACTATGCTATGTTCATACATGCAGACCCAGATATGAAGTTTCAGTAAAGATATGTAATTCTGTTATTGACGGTTACAGTTTTGGAGGAATAACAGTTTAAGGCCGACGTATGTAATGTGTTGATCGAGTTGTACTTATCTTCAGGATATGCATGTGTATATTCATGATTAGTTATGAGTTTTTGATATTAATCTAAATGTGCCAAACATATTTCAAGAAGATTGCAAAGTTATGATTAATTTGGTGAAGCCGACTTAGTGAAGCGACACGTCTGTTTAGCATTGACTTGCGCAGTTGTAATTATGCTTGCGCACTTAGTAGAGCCAAAAAAGATGTTAAGAAGAGTTTTCCTATAGGTCCCATGATCTCATACTTGGTGTATGTATTTATAGAAGGTCATTTGTAATGAGAAGAGTTATGAAAGCCAGAGATTGACAAGCAAAGAAGAGTGTTGATATAGCAGAGCTATATTTATCATATGTTGATAATATAGATGTTTATGTTGAAGCATTCAGAATATAGGTTAGATTTTTATATTTCTTTACAAGAGGTTAAAGCATTGGTGCATAAAAGGAATTAATCAGACAAGCAGTGTCACAAACAACAGTTCATCTTGTTGATACAGTGTGTATCAAATAACCAGAAGGTTGTAGCCTTCATCACTTGGACAATGAGTCCTTGGATATTGAGTCCACCACCCCTAATAGGGTTATATGTAAAAGACTCCTAACAGGGTTCGACCCTTAACCAACTCACTATTCTACTGCATTGTAATGTACAACTCCAAACAAGGTTGGAAGATCTTTTAATAGGGATCACTATAAATAGTATAGTTCTTTGTGGGTACTAATTCCCATCGGGGTTTTTACCATTTGGTTTCCCTGTAACCAAATTGATGTGTTGTGTAAAGTGTTATCTGTATGTGCATTTACTTTGTATCAATCTAGATTAATAAGTATAAGATAAAGATTTAAACTTGCAGATAATTGATTCACCCCCCCTCTCAGTTATCTCTGAAGTATTCTAACAATTGGTATCAGAGCCAAGTGCCTTGGAGAGAAAGCCTAACAGCTTAAGGTAGATTAGATGGCACACTTTAGAAAAGAGAGCCCTAAGTTTGATGGAGAGAACTATCTAGATTGGAAGAAAAAAATGATAACTCATCTACAGTGCATTGGATTTGAGATCTTTGAAATTGCTACACAAGAAGTTGTAATTCCATCTCTGAAAGACCTTGCAAAAGATGATGCTACTAGAAGATAGAAGGAAACATTTACCAATAATGCAATTTCCAAAGAATCCCTAATCAGTGCCTTATCTGACAGTGAATTTTCTGAAATCAAGAAGATTGACAAAGCATATATCATATGGAAGTATCTACAAGACATGTTTGAAGGAGATGTTCAAGCAAAGAATGCATGTAGGAAGACATGGAAGAAGAAATACAAAAGCCTTGAGATGTTGCTAGAATAAAACATTAGAGCTTACAATCAGAGGATAAATGAAGTAGTATCTGGAATCAGAATAATGGAGGAGAAATTTCAGAATAAGATATAATGGATAAGTTGTTAACTACTTTGACATCAGACTATGAAAACAAGATCAGTATTCTAGAAGAAACTATGCAATTCTCACAAGACTTCAAGAGAGAGACTTTGATCAGAAAAATCTCTGC